>JACEVL010003098.1:0-16113 GCA_020284085.1 Aporrectodea caliginosa
CCGTCATGAAAGTAAGATAATAGGAAATTTCGGATCTTGATTCGTTTGCCCCTAGCAAAGCAGAGAAGTCTCATAAGCTAGCCCTTGAGGCAGCCATGGTTATGAAGCGTTGGCAACTTCATTTCTTAGCCTAGGCATATATTATGAGGACGGGTGGCAAGTCCTCTCCCTCGCCTCATCATCCCACTGACAATGTATGGTAATTGTATGTCTTTATTATCCTATTGCTGAGTTGGCTAAGAGTGCACGTGGTGAAATCTCAAAGCAAATTTCTGCCGTGAATTGCCTGAGCCTCTAAGTTCTATTGGTTCTATTGATACTGTATCCCTTTCGAAGGTTCGATGCGACACCGAAAACATTTGTTGAAGCATCGAGATCAATTCAAGTTAAGAAAACGCTGCATGTTTGGCTTGTTTGCATTAATATGATACTCAATTAAGTGCTTCTCGTTATCCTGAATGATGCTGCTATTCCTAAGACAAAAATAGTCTATGTAATTCGCAACTGATACTATAATATTTGCTGGGCCATTAACTATTGAAATAATTATCTAATCTAATCTAGTCTAATCTAATCTGAACATTTGTCTGATCTTAGTCGACCTGTATCTGACCTCGCAGCTCGTAGATCTCTGCGTTCTTCAGAAAGGGGGAAGCTTTTGGTCTGGCGAGCTCACACTTCTATTAGACAGCGTCGAGCCTTTTCGATTGTGGGTCCCTCCATCTGGAATGGCCTCCCACTAGACTTGCGATTGATGCCTCGGCTAGATTCGCCTGCCTTTTATAAGTATCTCAAATCACACTTTTTTAGCCGTGGCTTGGGCTGGGAGTGCCTCTGAGTAGGTCTCTTGAAGATGCGCTATATAAATTCTCGGAATGAATGAATTTGTAGACAGAGCTTCTCACAGCAGACAAATTCAGATGAGCTCTCACCGTGACGGAACCCGAGAAAAGAGAACATAACATAACATAACATAACAAGGGTTTTAAGTGGTTCAGAAGACGTTTAGTCTGTGTTAGAACCACTGTAAATTAGCCTGGAACATGCTTAATAGCCCAATTTTCCTAGCATCTTCTTAAAAGCTGTGATAGTGTCCACTGAGACAGTACTATCATCCAAACTATTCCACAAATCTACAACTCTTGCACTGAAGCATTTCTGCCCTAATGTCCCCTTTTGGTTTCTTAAATAATTTATACCTATGTCCCCGAGTTGCCTTGTTTGGTGCTAATTCAAAAACTTCTCCTTCTGCACTGCCTCCTTTCCAGTAATAATCTTGTAGGCTTCAATTAGGTCTCCTCTGCTCCTCCTTCTCTCTCCAATGTTGTTAGTCCACACCTTTTCAACCTTTCTTCATATCCCAAATCCTTGTAGCCCCGAATCATTTTTTTAGCTCTTCTTTGCACCTTCTCCAGAAAGGTCTTCAAGCAGCGAAGAGATGCCGGTGAAATCCCTCCAAATCCGGCTACGAATAATTATTGCAGGGGAAGGTCATTCCATACTGAGGTACCCAGTTACCCACAACAGCGAAAGCCCGATGCTGGGTTAATGAGGTTCGCGACCGAGGGACGAAGAGAACAAGCCGTTCAGCAGAACGAAGAGGGCGAGAAGAACGTGCAGAGAGCGACTTACACATCAAGTCACAGAGGTACCTAGGTGCCAAGCCTTTGCTGGGACTTATAATATAGTTACTAGGAGCAGGATCTTGTATTTGATTCGAGCCGAAACAGGGAGCCAGTGAAGATCATTAGTCATGTATGTGGAGATGTTAGAGTACCGAGAAAACGTGCGCCAAAGCTTCAGTATATGCGTCGCAATACTGAAGCATTGGCGCCCCATACACGAATAATTATCCTGTAGGCATATAGGTCAGAAAGATGTAGATGCTGAAGTTCTTAAGATGTTTACGCTTATACTGGTGATATTTTATTATCTTGAGTTGTTTTGCGTATTTAGAAATGCAATAGGTAAACATACAATGTATTACATCTTGTGCATAATGGCCCAAAACTGTAAACTAGTAGGCTGGAAATCCGCAATTTGGCTACGCCAATAATTATTAACGCAGCGTTGTTCCACTGGAATGTATCCGGACATTTCCCCCGGAATTTCCCCCGGTCATCCCCCCTCCCGAACATCACTTACTCAGTTAGTAGGCAGTCAGCCATTGCTCATGATAGCTGTCATTAATCCAACTTCCATTGAAGCAAAGTTTAGTTTCATCAATCGAACTTCAATTTTAGCAAAGAATTTGTTTAATCGATCCAGCTTCTATTTAAGAATAAGAATTTCTTTCATCAATCCAACTTCTATTAAAGTAAAGAATTATTTTCATCAGTCCAACTGCGGGGGGAAATGTCCGGGGGAGATGTCCTAGACCCGTTCCCCTGCATGAATCGTTGATGATGAACGTTCCTCTTGTTCTAATATATTATTTGGGTAACTTGGCTTGAGATTATTCAATTCAGCGCTTCTGCGAGGTACCTTATTGCAGTGTGATTCTCGTTAACGATAACGATAACGAAAATGTTCGTTAACGAAAATAAAATGATTTCGTTAACGATCGATAACTATAACTAAAAAAATATCATTAACTATAACTATAACTAATTGTTATAGTTATAGTTATTAACTATAACGAAAATAACAATAACGAAAATTCATCTTTATTTTCGTTAATACAAAAAAATAAAAATAGGAAGTGCAATATGGACGATTCGACATAAATGAGAACGAAAAATGCGATATTTTTATTATGCATTTGTCAGTTACTTTGGAAACTCGTGTATTCATGAATCATGAGGCTGAATGCTCCCATGCTTCAAAGGCTTTCAAAACTCTGAGCATATCGTGAAACAGCGTGTTAATACGCACAATTTTGCTTATAGCCTTAGGCCTAATTATTGTAACTAAGTAGTAACAAAAATTAACTAAAATAAAATCCATTAACTATAACTATAACTATAACTAAAAAATAATACTAACTATAACTATAACTAAAATAAAAACCATTAACTATAGCTGTAACTATAACTAAATAAAATCTGTAAGGAGAATCACACTGCCTTATTGGCGCTATATTAAGTATCTTGCCACGTGCATACATACATACATAGATAGATCGATAGATAGATAGATAGATAGATACATTATACATACACACATACATACATACATACATACATACACACACACATAGGCTATATATATATGTTTTGGACAGCCTTGACGTTTGTAGAATAACCTTATCAAGCACTCGTTATTTCTTTGGCGTTAACACTGGTGACCCGACCTGTTATCAATCTTACACGACAGCATAAACATTGTTGGTAGGTCAGAGTTCAATGTTTTATCAGCTCTAAGCCCTAATTTTAAACAAGACATTTGCTGGGCAAGAAGTCAATAGCCAGCAAGTGCTTAATGCATAAGAACTAAGATCTCGAGTTTATGATGATGATGATTATGATGATGACGACGACGACGACGACGACGATGATGATGATGATACCCCAACTTTCGAACAGGATGGGACGGTCCCCCAACTTTTGAAATTTCTTAGGTAAACAAGAGCCCAAAATGCAGTCCATTTGGTATCAAATGCTCAAAATATTGCGTCGGCTTCTGAAGCGGAGCCCCAGACCCCGATGGGGGGGGCTTACAACGCCCCCATACCCACCTAGTCGTTAGGGGCTTCTTGCCTTCCGCAATCGCGGCTGTGCGCCTTCCGCCTTCGCAGTTCCCCCACTCGGATGTTCTAGTAGGTCCCTCCCCAACAAATCGCTGGCCCTGCTGCCGATAAAATAAAGGTTCATGCTAAAGCTGCTAAACTCAATTCTATCAGAATTCAGTGCAGAATGTTGCTGTATAATATCACTCTAAAACTTTAGGCCTATAGCTATTTATCTTGCTTTTTAAAATTCGACTAAGGCTCGCGGTAGAAGCCCAGGAGGACATTTCAATTTTTAATGCTGCGACTGCGAGTGGTGTTCTTCTAAAACCTAAAATCTCAGTTTATATAATAAAGTCATATTTTTTCACAGATCTAGATGGTTTAGGTACTTTTATATCGAAATCATCGGTGAAAAATTTGAGGTAAGATTAGAGCCCAAAATGTACTCCATTTGGTATCAAATTCTCAAAATTGCGTCGGCTTCTGGGGCGGAGCCCCAGACCCCGATGAGAGATCTTACGACGCTCCCCATACCCCTAGTCCTTAGGAGTTTCTTGCCTACGGCAATCACAGCTTCGCGTCTTCGGCTCTCGCAATTTCCCCACTCAGACATTCTATAGTAGGTCCCCTCCAACTTCTGGACCGTGGTTGCGCCCATGCCTACATGTAGGATTTCTTTCCTCTGCTGCACAGGTTGACTTGATTGTCCTCCCGCCCAGAAATTCAACGGTGTGGTACAGAACTGGCGCTATAGTTGCTCCAACTTTTTAAAGTTTTTAAATAGGTTGCCTAGCAACCTACGAAATAAAACCTTGGGTCCAAAAATGCTCTCAATCCTAGTGAAGCGATTTATGGAACCATCTGCGTGTAATTGGTGTTCGTTTAGTAAATCTGCTTTAGGAATTAAGCCAGAGTCGACTTCAGTTGCAGTGAGTTGATGTCCCGTTCAACATGAGAAATCTATAATAAGCTTACCGTCATCATACCCTTTTCGTATGTCGGGTCTCAACACCGCATGCTCACGTGTCATGCAACACAGCCTGCCGCAAGGACATGCAGAAATGCCAAATTTATTTGAATATTATTATAACATCAACCATTTGGCTGATGTACCCGATTTTAGTTAATTTTATGGGAATGTGAATTGCTATCTAGTATCTACTATCTAGTAACTTTTTAAATTGAATGTTTTTTTAAAAATAAATTATTATACTTTATGCAGCTAAAACTCAAAGTCGCTCATTACAGGCCCATAGTCAAAACAAAGGGTAACTCTGGCCTCGAGAGTTTACTGCTTAACGTCTCATATTCTTGAATCATTTTATTTTTTACAAAATATTTGCTTAAAATAATTGAACAATGCAAGGCAGTAGATACACTATGAGTTATGGGCCTAATCCATGATAGGCTAAATATATCAACTATACAATTTTGAACTACGGTCACAAGAGCGACGCTCATATGCGGTTGTTTTTATTGGAGTGATTCTCATAAAATCGGTTTTCTTTTCTTGACTGTCACAATGTCCTATTTTCAGAGCATTTGACCTATTAGTTCAACTTGTATACTCTTTCCATTGTTTCACTTTCTTGAACCGTTTCAGTTGGGTTCTGAAGATCTGCAGTTTAAATTAACTGCAAGTTCTCGGAAATATTCCGGGACACAGAATCTGATCAAATATTAATTCCCCTCGAAACGTGCGAAACTCGCACGTTTGTATCTGAATCTAAATATAAATATATCTAAATATAATATTCTGTTGTTTTAGGAGAAATTACTGTACCACCAACCGATGAAGAAGCCGTGGTTTCGCAAACTGTTATATTTAAATGTCGAAGCAACATCAAGTCACAATTTCCAGTTGCTTGGCACCACTTGCAACTCGGCGGAAATAAATATCTTGAGCTCTTATATGAAAATGGTTATTTTTCGAATGGAAACGGTATGAGAGATTATAGGATTAGCGGAAATACGTCTGATGGAGAATTCAATTTGGTAATTCCAAATGTAACACTGGAGGATGCTGGAAGATACACTTGCGTAGACACGGATAGATCTGAGAGAACGGCACAGCTGATTGTTTACGGTAAGTACAATTAGTACGTTAATAGAAATAATCAAAGTTGGACTAAATACAAGACACGCAATGGACTAGCAAACTAGCAACAAATTGAAGATTTTAAGTCTATTCATTCGATCACACCCATCACCATTAGATTGTTGGCGTTAGGACCTGCTTATGACGACAACTGTCGTAGTTGTCGTCATAAACAATGATGACGACGACTACGACTATATTGAGGATGCAGTTATCGTTCTTCTTAATTAGTAACTTCTATTGCGCCGGCATAAAGACTTTAAGCTGCTGCCTTTCAAGTTAAACCCCGGTAAGCTGAAATCAATTGCTTATTACCCTGGGGTAGTCTGAACCTGATTTTATAATTTCCTCTGCACTCAGTTCAAACATTTAGTCAAAAAGGGTTATATAAGAAACATAAAGGGAGATGAATCGCAACTCGACTGATGCCACTGTTTCTATACCTTCGTAATATTAAAATAGACACTCTATTATTCTAGCTTATCTATGAGCTCAGTTATACGTATTTCTGTTTTGGGTGCCATATTGGCGGCCATCTTGGATAGTGATATTAACACACTATTGCCACTACGATAGCTCGTTTCCTTGACCTTGTAAAACTTTAATTGGACAGTTGATTTGTCAATGTAGTTTATCTATGAGCTGAGATATACATATTTCTGTTTTGGCGGCCATATTGGCCGCCATCCTGAATATTAACATTTGCACACTATTGCCACTGAGAGATATCGATTTCTTGACCTTGAAAATATTGAATTAGAAACTTCATTTGTCACTGTAGCTTATACATGAGCTTAGATATACATATATCTTTAATTGGGCGGCCATCTTGGCCGCCATCTTGAATAGTAATAACCCCACACTACTGCCACTAAGAGAATTCGATTCCTTGATCTGGTAAATATTTAAATCGACACTTCATTTGTCATTGTAGCTTACAGCTGAGATATACATATGTATGTGTTTTGGCGACCATATTGGCCGCCATCTTAGATAGTACTATTCCATCACTATTGCCACTACGATAAATCGATACCCTGACCTTGGAACTATTGAAATCGATACTTCATTTTTTATTGTACCGTACCTATGAGCTGAGATATTAAAAATTTAATTGGGGTAAAAAATTACCCCACACCGTCCTCAACGTAGGGTAAAATGTGGTCGTCCTACGAAGGTTAAACCCGGTACAGTTTTCAATACATAGGCCAAACAACGTTCGAATCTGGAATGTGGTCCAGAGAGAATGGTAATATTATTTTTCGAGTATCGCTGTGTAGGTCCAGAGACTGCCAAAGATATTTTCCAGGTCATGACTCAGCGGCTCAGGCCCCTTCCACCAGCCAGCACCCGAGGCATATCAGCCCCAGTGCCTCGAGCGTTCTGTTGTGGGGTTAAAGGTCGGGCAGACAGTGATAAACTTATAAACTTATACCATGAGTCGTAAGCATAAAAATTTGTCGTTTTACCTAAATCAGAAGTGATGTGAACACAATGAACAGTGCAGGCATTGCAGGGGTAATATAAAATCAGGTCACACCCGGAGTAATATGAAACTGATTACCGGGAGGTAGCTATACATGTACAGGGAGTAGCTTAAAGTAAAAGGAATAAAGCAATGCCACACGAGAAAACAAGTCATACAGATCAAAACAGGAGGATGTTGTTGTTGATTAGAATGTTGTGGTTGTTGTTGTTGATGATGATTATGATGATGATGATGATGATGATGATGATGATGATGATGACGATGACGATGATGATGATAATCATGATCATGATCATGATGATTATCATGATGATGATCATGATGATGATCATGATGATGATCATGATGATGATCATAGTGATGATGATGATGATGACATCTTTTCACAGAATCCTACCCAAATATTCCGAGCTGTTTAACAAATCAACCGTCAGATGGTCTCGTTGGTGTCAATGACTGTGGAATCGCGCCCGACACTCTACGGTTATCTTGTAATGTTAGTTACCGTGGCCACTTACAACCCGTCTTGGAGTGGAAACAAGGAAACGAGAATCTATCAAGTACAGATACGAAGAGAAGCGATACAAGCATTACGTCAAGTATTGAGTTGACAGCAGATAAAATCAGATCATCTGACTTTCAGTGTAGGGTTAGGTATTTGAATTCCAACATTGTTTCAAAGTTCTTCTGGCTGTCAACTGTCAGAATTCTAGGCAAGTTACTGTTCGTCTTGATTCTTTTCATTATGACAAGTTAAGGGCAGTCAGTTAATCGTCTTATACAATCCTGCAGTAAAACTTGCAGGAAACCCTACTGCATTTTAGAGTTCAGCTTGTCTGTATGAAAATACGCTAACACAGCACAAAATGGTATGCCCCGTGCTGATTGCTAGGGCTTTGCTTAGCTTCGTACAAAATTTACAAATGTTTGGCCTAATTTGGATATTTAATAATTGCCTATAACTTCTGCACAGCTATCAATACTTTGTTAATTGCAATTCACTTTTATATTTAACACAGTGTATACGAATAATTTATGTAAATGCTGCACAGTCAGAGAACACACAAGTTTAACAGAATATGGCTTCCAATTGCAGCTGCAATGTCAATTTAGACTGTTTTTCATTGTGGGTGTGTTACGGATTAATTCCCCAAATATTGTGCTTTTCAAATTACGTTTAGACCTACTTTGCCTTATAGTACGTTCCAAAACAATGAACTGCTTGTAGATACTACAACAAAAAGCTATAATGCCAGCTGCAGAGAAAGTCCGATTCAGCCAGTCGATTGTGCCTTCGCAACGTTACATCAATGCTCATATATGTGGAGCAAAAGTAACAGCAGCTCATCTTTCTCTGGTTCTATATTAAATCTCACTTCGGATGATGAAGCCGCAGTTTACACCTGTCACGCTGAATGCCTCGTCCGTTATAACAAGTGCAGTTTTACACCAGCCCAAGTTGCCTTCACCTGCGACATGCATGGTTAGTGAAGCATCAGTATGGTTAAGTTTGAATATGAAAGTTAACTGGATTTGTGATAAGAACATTGGCCATATATAGGTTTATGCCATGGAAGCCAGTTAGAAATTGACACCACATAGTCGTTGAATTAGAGCCAAATTATTAATATTTTGTTGATGAAACAACAATGTAGTGCATACTGGATATGGTAAAAAAATCCTTTAAATAATCCGCAAAATTATAAATGCTATGCTTGATTAGCCACAGAATGTTAGTGTGAGAATTTGAGAGATCTATTAGCCTGAGAAAACCTATTGTGAAACCACTGTATTTTGCGACAAGTATCAAACTTTTCATACCGTTGTTTATTTCTGTGACTGTCATGAAAGTGCTTCTGTTAATGGCTGAATGCATTCGCTGGTCTCTTTATTCATTTTCAATTTCTTCGTTAACGGCGCTTGAGCGATAAGGCTAGAGGGATCACTGAGGAATTTCTAGGTGACCAACTTCATAGGGAATGATGGCGCCAGGATATGCATAAAGGACAAGGAAGTCCTCTGAATGTAAGCACACCCAACCGTAGAAACTCAAAAAGCAACATAAGCGACAAAGTCTGTCAGTTAGACGTGTTACTCAAGAGCTTGCTGGTATGTCACACAAGTCGCGTCCATTCAAAATACTTTATAGTTTAACCTCAGATCGTAAGCATTAGAATGGAATGCATCAATCCTGCTTTTTTGGTGGGATTCAATCGTCATAGAAATCTACATGGCTGTCAGATCTTTCTACATGAAAGACAGTTACAGTAAACATCTCGCTGGAGATGACTCCTTCAGGATGAGGCAAATGTTTGAGGTCACCACCAAAGGAAAATCCTAGGACACATTGACAGCAACAGTCAGGGCCGTATTTACTGCGGTGGAGGCCCCGGTTCACCGCTGTGGTGGAGGCCCCTTAGCAAGCCGCAGGCCAGGTGCGGAATGCGGATGATGCCTAAAAGTCGGCAATTATAGCTCACTGGCGACGACTCGCGAAACACAACGTGTCAACTTCAGCATATCCCAAAGACAAGGACAGGATGTAATTGAAGATAGGATGATCTATGAAACATAATCCTGATTTGTTTTCCTCAAATTCGTGCAATTAATCGCTGAACAACATATCGGGTCCTCCATGCTTTTTTACTTCCAAAGACCCTCCTTACACCCGCAACGCCAGGTGGAGCGAGGCTCGTAGCCATAAACCGGAATTACACGATATATTCACGATATTCCTTTAATATAGTTTATTGAAGCTATCGATCGAATTGCTGACGACACGGATGAACTAGCAGACGTGCGTTGCAAGGCCCGTGGACTTTCAGAGCGACTGTGTCAGCTTGAGACTGGTATTTACACCGTCTTCTGGAATGACATTTTACAAAGAGCCAATGCCACTAGCATGACACTGCAGGACCCTCTATTTGACCTAAACTCCGCTGTTGCCGTGGTAAAATCACTGAAAACGTTCGTCGAGTCCAAGCGAGATTGCTTCCAGGAGTACGAGAAAGAAAGCATCGAGAAATTCGGAACCACTGAATGCATTCAGAAGAGAGAACGCCTACGCAAC
Organism: Aporrectodea caliginosa; assembly: GCA_020284085.1. Classification (NCBI taxonomy): domain Eukaryota; kingdom Metazoa; phylum Annelida; class Clitellata; order Crassiclitellata; family Lumbricidae; genus Aporrectodea; species Aporrectodea caliginosa. Next base: position 10,328 of record JACEVL010003098.1, read on the forward strand.
GTTCGACTTGATCCGCTAGATCAACCTCGTCACGTTGTTCCGCGCATGGAGTTGACGCAGTCAGATAAATTTAGAATACAAAACTTTCTACCAGTCATTGATCAGTTTGTTAGTGCTTTGCAACATCGGCTTGGTGTTTACGAGCTTATCTCGTCTCGGTTCGGTTTCCTACGCAAACTGCATGTACTTTCAACACCAGAACTACTGGCAGCAGCATCGAATCTCGTTGAGGTCTATAAAGACGACCTTGATGCATGCTTTGGAAATGAGGTTGTGCAGTTTGTTGACTTTGTGGACACATTCAAGGATGAAAAAGCTCAAGACGTCTCTCGAGAGCATTTCATGTATCAGCTGATACTCAAGAAAGAAGTACAGGGCTCATTTCCTAATGTGGAAATAGCACTTCGCATGTATCTGGTGCTGGTGATCAGTAACTGCAGTGCGGAACGTTCCTTCTCAAAAATGAAACTAATAAAGAACAGACTTCGGACATCAATGGGCAATGAGCGGTTGTCCCATCTGGCTCTGATGAGCATAGAAGCTGACATTCTGCGTGAGATCAACTTTGAGGACCTGGTGACTGAATTTGCGAAGAAGAAAACACGCAAAGTTCCACTAATTTGACATAAATTCACACCCGAGACAAACTACCTTCTAACCTGTTAACGTTTTCTACTTTTCTTAGTTTTAGATTTGTCTAAATTGTGTCTGTGCTCGCTGTGCACTGCTGAAATATTTCATAATCAATTTTGAAACACAAGAAAAAAATTCTTGCATTTGTGGTGGAGGCCCCTATGTGGTGGAGGCCCCGGTGCCAGTGCACCTAGTGCACATGCCTAAATCCAGGCCTGGCAACAGTGATAGCAACATTCTTGCGATATGAAATGAGGCAGTGCCTGTGGGAGGAGCCAGAAAGGCAGTTAATGCCATGGAGATTGCTCGTCGAGTATGAAGAGCTACGTTCCGGATGAGCAGAATGGATTGTTCTCATCGTCAATATAATAGTAATCATCATCATCATCATCATCATGATGGGGCGCGGTGACCTAGGGGTATGTTCGATGCCTTGCAGATGGAGGTTGCGGGTTCGAATCCACCTCAAAGCCGCCGTGTAGGGACCCTGGGCAAGTCCTTCACACGCAATTGCTCATGCGCTTCGGCGTGAAACTCCGATTCAGCGTCCGCGCAGTAGTCGGGAGCGCCTCTGAATAGGAATCTGGTAGGGGCGCTATAACAAGTGTTCACATACAATACAATACAATACAATACAATACAAATATTCATTTATTAGGAGAAATTCAAGATGACACAGCCGCAACGTAACAAGGCAATGATGCATTATGCGGCCGATTCTGAGGCGGCTAGCCAGCGTGGCCTAATAGTCAAACCTGCCTGTGTGCTACTAGTAATCACTACCATCACTGTCATCATCGCCATCATTATCAGCAGCAGCAACAACAACATCATTATCATCATCATGAGCACCACTGTGAACATCGTCGATATCATCATGATTACCATAATGCTATATACACTGTGTCCACGATAAAGTAGATCACTAGACTTTGTAAAATATCTTGGTCAATTGTAGTACTATAGGTACTAAATTTGGTGCACATGAACTTCAGTCTATTCTATCTAAACCCTGCAAATGTTATTATAATTGATGCAACGGTTACGAGGATATACCCTTATGAAATTGGGTGGTTCAGGAACCAAGTTACCAACACGTAAAACGCATCGACAGATGCGTGCGCGGCTGATCATCCTGACTCAGCACCAGTTCTCCGACAGCATTGATATTTGTTTGCGTCTGTGGTTTTGTTTGCGTCTCGTGGTTTCCTTGCAACTGATCCGGTTGTGGCAATCTTTTTAACAGCTTGCTGACACCAGCTAGGGACCAATTTTTCATTGGAAATTCTGTAATGAGTCTCCTACGCCATACCCCTTCGTCTCTCTCAACTCCTTGATTAAAATCTTGTCCTCTGCACTGAAAACCATTTCTTTACAACCAACTACTGTTACGTAAAACAGGTCTCGTAGTGTAATTGTTTCCGAAAATGACGCTTATAAACAACAGCCTATCCCTGCGGTAGCCAGAAAAATGACGTAATTCGATGCGTTTTACGTGTTGGTAACTTGGTTCCTGAAACACCCAATTTCATTAGGGTATACCCTCGTAACCGTTGCATCAATCGTAATAACATTTGCAGGGTTTAGATAGAATAGACTGAAGTTCATGTGCACCAAATTTAATACCTATAATACTACAATTGACCAAGATATTTAACAAAGTCTAGTGATCTACTTTATCGTGGACACAGTGTATATGGTCGCCATAATCATAGTTTTCATTACCATAATTTTCGTCAGAATGGTCATTATCATATTGCTATAACATTGTCATAATTCTTATTATCATAATTCAGCATGACATTCATAATCTAATATTACTAGTTTTAAACGTTAGAATATTCCTTTACATGCATCATATACTGTCGCGAAACTTAAGTTTACATGCATAAATAACAATTACATGTATATTATGTTTCGTTCGTTTAGACAAGGAAGGCACTAACATTGCGGCCATCATTGTCTTGATTCTCGTTGTTTGTGCAATCATCGCTGTCATTGTCGTCATTGTCGTTCTGATTTTGAGACGTCGCAGGTAAGTCTGAAACAGGTAGATCGTTTAATAGCAGTTACAGAAAGTTAATCTACTCGTGTTTAAGCCTTCTCATTTATTACAATACGTCGACTAAGTTCTCTTACCTTTAATTGTCGCTCACGGTATACCGATTAAAATGCGCTGATGAATACTTCGCTTTCCTAAATCAAAAACATTTGCCATTCATAAATGCCAGTAAAGGTTGAATTAGCCTGAATAGACCTAACAGTTGTGCCCTTATACATGGTAGACTATCCAATTATAACGTCTCTAAATACCGAAACCGAATGTAGTAGATTTGTTTATTTCTTTTCATACGATCGAAGTTGGCAAGTGAATAATCCAGTATAGTACTAGAGTCAGTGCATGCCTATGTTATGCTTGTTGAGATAAGAAGCAGCAAGGTTTGTTTGTGCAAATAATAGCTTGTGTAAGTATGAAATAAAACATTTAACGAACTTGAGGTACTGGGTGAATAAAAACTTATAAAAAAGTCAAAAAGACATGGTATACCGTATAATAAAAACGTACGGTTTACACTGCGAAAGATATAATTCATACTGTGGGATAATGATCTTTTGATTATTAGTTAATTAGTAACTTCTATCACGCTGTTGTCTAATGCAGAAAGCGTGAACTTATGTCGCCCTAAAACTCAGCCGTAATTAGGTAGGCTAAGTAGGCTATACGTAACCATTTAAATATGCGCATAAATTCAGGAGGGCGACATAAGTGGCTTGCTATTCATAATCTCTCTAAGTTTCTTGTTCCTTTGAAATGAACATAAGTTCCATTCAACAGGCATGACCTAGCTATATTTTAGCAATTTTTAGCAGCAACTTACCTTCTGCAATCCATTTCGGACAGGAATAATAGCCAGTAAATCAACATTAAATTATAATAATTAGTCAAGCGATATTTCTATTTTCAATAGGAATGCGGAGACAGCAGCGTCACCTGAAGAGACCATTCAGCTGCCAACATCTGCGTGAAATGGATTCTAAGAAGGCAAGGTAACCTTGAACACAATCAAATATACACGCAGTCATTCGCTAGCATTGAGCTACTTATAGAAATCGCAATAAAGTTGTCTGGCACATAAAACAATAAGTATTTAACATAAACCAGTGTTACTGCAACATTGATTTGCAGCGCCTTAACACTGATGCCGTGACTGCCGTTTCTAAAATCATGCTCAAGGAGCCATATTGCGTAGAATTACAGCAATCGCAGATCACAATAACAATTTTATATGTCTGTATATGTAAGGCCTACAGTATAATATTATGGACATTTCCAAGGCGCCCTTTTATCCTTTCAAGAGTGACTCTCCCTAACCTAACCTGTTGGAGTTTACAAGCATGACAGGCTCGTCTGTAAGCCTGCGCAATAATGTTTAATCTAGCTGTAGAAAGTCTCCACTTGCTTTCTTGTAAGTCTTTGCCTTCGGCCCTAAGCGAATCGGGTTGGACTGGTCAAGGTGGGGAACAAAAACAGAGCTACATGTATATCAAGTTCCCTCATATAGACAGTCAAACATGCATACCTGGTTTCATGAATGTTATCTGGCCTCTTACATTCGCCATTATTCTTTCTTCACCATACCTTTCTTTTCATCGGCATCCAGTCTCCCCTCAATTCTGCAATCACTCATTAAACTAGGCTGTGCCATATGCCCGAAAGATATCTGCCCTCTCGCTCATCCTCTATGTCGCCTTGCAATCTGAGCCCTATTGCTCTGTCTTTCTGTCTGTCTGTCTGTCTGTCTGTCTGTCTGTCTGTCTGTCTGTCTGTCTGTCTGTCTGTCTGTCTGTCTGTCTGTCTGTCTGTCTGTCTGTCTGTCTGTCTGTCTGTCTGTCTGTCTGTCTGTCTGTCTGTCTGTCTGTCTGTCTGTCTGTCTGTCTGTATGTGTGTCTCTTGAACCCTTTTACTCAAGACTGAAAACTGAATTTTTCAAGCTATCCTAAATTAGTTCCACTCCTGCATCATACAATGACCACTGACACCACCAACTTCCACTGTATACCATAGCACCATGCTGCCTCTTAGCAGTGTGATTCTCCTTACTGATTTTATTTTAGTTATAGTTACAGTTATAGTTAATGGTTTTTTATTTTAGTTATAGTTATAGTTATAGTTAGTATTATTTTTTAGTTATAGTTATAGTTATAGTTAATGGATTTTTATTTTAGTTAATTTTAGTTACTACTTAGTTACAACAATTAAGGCTATAAGCAATATTGTGCGTATTAACACGCTGTTTCACAATTTGCTCAGAGCTTTGAAAACCTTTGAAGCATGGGGGTTTACAGCTTCATGAATACACGAGTTTCCAAAGTAACTGACAAATTGCATAATAAAAATATCGCACTTTTAGTTCTCATTTATGTCGAATCGTCCATATAGCACTTCCAATTTTTATTTTTTCTATTAACGAAAATAAAGATGAATTTTCGTTATTGTTATTTTCGTTATAGTTATAGTTATAGTTAATGATATTTTTTAGTTATAGTTATAGTTATCGTTAACGAAATCATTTTATTTTCGTTAACGAACATTTTCGTTATCGTTATCGTTAACGAGAATCACACTGCCTCTTAGGGCCTCAAAATTTCGTCCTGGAACCGAAAACTTACTTCATTCCTGGATTTGCGAACATGAGTTGATATAACGCCCGTATTAATCTGGTTACCATTACGCGACTTTTGTGTAGCGCTAACAAATTTTGGAGATTTACATAGCCTAAACATTACACTTGATCTGTTTTCGTGTTTTCTCCGTTTGATGTTAGAATATGCACACTTCGCTGGACGTAGAGACGATTTTCGAAAGATTCACAACTAGAAATGTCATGTCTAACCTCAAAGATCAAATTGTTTTTCACCTTTCCTTCCCTTTCTCTACCTCGACCTCGAATCTCGTCTGCAATCAATCGTTGTCAGTGCTAGTTGGAAACAACTCCCGGAATCTCTTCGCCAGTTAAGCTTCTCTTTGTATTTTTTTGCAAATGGGATGTTTTATAATACTAACCTACGAAATCTAGTCCAAAATATTTCTGAGCTGAGGCGCAATACCGTTTTGAAATAGAGATTTCTTCAGTTTATTATTGCTCTTTGTT
>JACEVL010003099.1:0-15321 GCA_020284085.1 Aporrectodea caliginosa
TGGGTTTTGGTCTGTCTGTACAGATTAAACGCAGCTATATAAGAATGAGTCAGCAATAAACCAAATTCTTTATGTCGCATTCAGACTTGAATGTTCTCCATTGGTCAGTTTTAATGACCCCTCTCCACCCATCAGCAATAAACCAAATTCTTTATGTCGCATTCAGACTTGAATGTTCTCCATTGGTCAGTTTTAATGACCCCTCCCCACCCATCAGCAATAAACCAAATTCTTTATGTCGCATTCAGACTTGAATGTTCTCCATTGGTCAGTTTTAATGACCCCTCCCCACCCATCAGCAATAAACCAAATTCTTTATGTCGCATTCAGACTTGAATGTTCTCCATTGGTCAGTTTTAATGACCCCTCCCGACCCATCACAAACTGGACCCAGTTCTATCCGACTCGGCATTACCGAATAAGTTCTGTCAAAATAGCCTATGCAGTCTCGGACTAATTTTTTTTCTGAAAGTTAGAAAATGGATAAAAGTAAAAAATTATATGTGCTTATATTATAGGCTATTTATACAGTGCAAATGTTGCTAAGAAATGCAGATGAAAGGTCATTGATGACAAGTATTTCTGTAGCTATCTGAAAACGTTCTATGTGGGTGACAGTCCTATTAAATTGAGATTGTTGACCACCGGTCTATGTCCCGTGCTGTAGATCTAAACATCGTCGCGAAGACAGTTACTTATTAACTTTCTCATCATTTCATGTGAATTTATGCATTGTTTGCCTATGTTAAACAATTTTGCTTTGTAAGATATTTTGCACTGTCGATGTTTGATAGATCGGTTTTTTTTATATCGACCAGCGTTTGATTTCTTGCGCATTGAAATAGCGACGCTCAGACGATGTCATTGTAGCAGGGCCTACTACGTATGGGGGGATGGAAGCAGACTGCTTCCAATTTGTGCCAGGGGAAAAAGTTTCCCCCCCCCTAGTGAAATGGATGTTGCTGTACAACTGACAGTAGGCCTACTCACTCAACTGTCAACTGTTGCAATGCATTGGAACATAGTTAAACTATAACTATTTTTCAAGTAAAATAAAAAAAGTGTAACTAACAGTTGGGAATTGATTTTGCAAATATGTTAACTAAACTAAAAAAAATTAGTTAAACTTTTTCCAACTTTTTAAGAAACTTTTTGACAAATGTGAAACATTTTCACAATAACAGAGGTTAAGTGTCCTGTAATAATGCAGAGAGGGTCAATGACATTTTCCCTTTCAAGCTATGTAAAGTGTGCTAGACTAATAACAGTCCTACTACAGTTCTACCAGAAAATAATGAAGACAGTAACTATTGCTAATGCAAACAATGATGGAACATGCAATGTGATGCAGTTCAATTGACTTAGTAATAAAACCAGTTACTCTGATTACTCATGACAATAATGATCAGCATCAGGAAGACCACTGTCAGATTTGTATCTGGATCTTAAGAAAAGAAGGTGATCACGGGTTTCATCAGACATTCGGCATCAGTTTAACCTCAGTGAAGGAAACAGTGACTAATAGACTATTCATTTTTGCTGAAGTGGCCTTTAATTCATTATAGTCGACACTCACAGTCGTCTCATAAAGAATGATGAACACCAATGTTCTTATTTACAATGCACCCAGAGAATCTATATTAATTTTAGTCCTTGCATTGCATGAATGCGCCGCAATACATTAAACATATTCTATGCAGAGGCAGCACCAGTGTTAAGAAGTAAATAAAGGTCGCGTTGAGGTGGTGACAGTGTTCACTGTTCATTGCAGAAGCGGGTTGCCTAGTTGTTACTTACGGTAAACTTTATAGCTAATAACTAAAAAATATTAGTTAAACTTTTTAGTTAATAACTAAAAAATAATAGTGAAACTTTGGTTTTAACTAAACAATTTTTTAGTTAAATTTCTGCCTTAACTAAAAATGTTAAGTTTAACTAAAAATTTGCAACTTTTTAGTTAACTTTTGTCCATCACTGTCGGCTGTCGACTGTAATCGAGTCTCTGGACTGTAAAGTTTATGCATTATGGTATTAGTGGTATTATTTCATTCTGTTTGTAATCCTTGCATACTTTTAAGGTGGTACGGCGACAACACATTTTGCTGTACCACTTTTTGTCTGCTAAAAAGCTAGAAAAAACTTTTAATCAATATAAACGTGTATTTTAGAATATAAAATATGGCACGAAACACTGTCAATATATGCAAAAAGCGTCAGCTTCTGGGGGACTCTGTCCCCCAGACCCCCTAAATTCCAATTTTCCATACCACTTTTAAAATCATACCGACACACACTGAGTATGGGGGGGAATTGCTTCCAGCTTACAGGGGGGGGGATAGTAGGCCCTGCATTGTAGTGCAGATTTGCTTCTTTTGATAACTCCTATCAAAGACGAGTACAGCGGTATTGCTTTATTATACATGACATTTGATGTGTTGCTAGTATCGTCATGTGATTTAATTAAATTAAATAATTAACTAACGGCATCTAAAAAGCGAGCACCATAAGATATAAAATACGTAGATAGGGTTTGGCGAAAATGATTTGCCATGCTGGATAATTTAATGTAGAGCAGGGGGAACCACTTATTGATAATCCAAATTCAACCGTTGGTTTAAGTTCGTCTGCTCAGATGTTCCGATGTTACCGCGCCTTCAGCCGAACGTTGCAAACAGAGTTTAGTTAGAGACTGACTGTTGCGGGCGTTTCTCCCTTCAGGAGTGCAGTAGACCCCTACATAATTATCTTCCACCACTGATAGCTTCGTTGATACGTTGAAACGATTCGGAATTTCGGGTCAGATGAAATCGAAGACAAGTGTTAAATGAAAGTGTAGTTCAGTTTAGCGATTACTAGATTACTGGTGTGTGGCACGGTGGCCGACTGGTTAGAGCGGTTAACCTGTAACGCGGAGAGTACGGGTTCGATCCTCGTCCGGGGCGGTTACTGTGTAGGGAATGAAAAGATAAATATCGGGATGCCCACTGGATAAACACCCTCTCGGAAAACACTAAAAGTTTCATTAACGCACGGGCCAGTGCAGTTTGAAAGTAGAAAAGACCACCAATCAAGGGCCCGTGTCTAACGAAAAGACTCAACCAGAAAGAACTGCGGAAATGACAGAACTCATATTAATTTTACTCTCCCAAGAAAAGACACCCAAAACTTGATATCAAGAATGCTAAATAAAGATTTGTACTTGAGGATAGAGCAGTAAACATGCAAACTGAGCTGTAGCATGCCAAAATAATTAATTTCTGTAGACGGCAACGGCCTCTGTTGTCATAAAACTCTGGATTCATCCAATTGGTAGGCCTGGGTAGCCTGCCTACTCGCTGTCTCTATAGAACAGTAATTTCGTGGAATATAAAACTTGTTTACAAAGGAGCAGCGTTCTGTCTGTTTCTATTGATTTAATAAAATAAAATGCAATACAACACAAGCGGCATTGTAGCTCGTCTGAGAGCGTTTGTGCATTGGGACTATAATAATTTATTATAGGCCTAGAACAGACATGAGAAATCGATTCGATTATAATTATGACATTGTGTCTGTGTTGTGGACGTTGCAAATACAGTGTGAGTGGATATAAAGCGACTCCCTAGAAATATTATTTACCTAACTATGAAATATTTGTAAATAAAAGTAAATTCAATGGAATTTCATCTCGACTGAAATTAGTAACGTTTTTAATCCTGGATTCCTGGACCGTCTCCCGTATATTTTTTACCTGTTGTGAGCAGACTCTCGTGAAACAATTAACAGACGGAACTCCTGGTGTTCAACCTTTAACCCTTTCGCCTTCAAACAGTCGGGAACTAAATTCTGTTTACTAAAACATTTTGGAAAAATTAAAAAAACTCTTCAGTAAAAATTCTGATTGGCGAAGAGCCTCATCAACGTATCAGACAATCGTGGTATGAATTGGATCAACGAATAATTATTGACACTGCGATAAGTGGGTAGCGGGCCCGACTTACTTACTGCATACGTCGAAGCCAAAGGAGGGCATTTTGAGCCCAAATTAGCCTATATATATAAATACACGTCAAACATGATAGTTGGGTTAGCTATAGACCTATTCCAAATTTTATTAAAAATTTAATTGCTGTTTATCTCGAATGCACGTTAACATGAAACTTTATAGCGGTCGCTTTTTTTCACTCACAGTGTATTTTGCCTTAGGATGACTTCAGCTTTGCTCCTTTCTCGAGCAATCTAATAGCTGTATGTTTGTCATCCATGTGGGGATCCAGGATGACCTGACTAGAGAAGGTGAAGCTATTGATCAGGCCTGCGACAGAATGCCAACGAGCCCTCTCAGACCCATTGCCTAATCTAATCATTAGGCCTAATTTAATCTTTTGAGCGCCTCTGAATAGGCAATCTGGTAGGGGCGCTATAACAAGTGTTCAAATACAATACAATACAATAACACTAAAAGACTAAGGTTATTACAGTTGCCGTGGAGCCTTCATCGCTCTCGGATCACGAACGGCTGAGGTTCGCTATTCTTTCCCTGTCCACTTTTCGAAGAAGTCGCAGTCATAAATTGGCCAATTTATATTGACTAAAGACCTAGATGGATTTCGCCAGCGTCAGTTTGACAGCCACCCAAAGGCGTATACCTTTGGTCTAGAAAGTGGAGGGTAGGACATTTTCTATCCTTTCCCTAGCGACCGTTAACAATGTGGCAGCTAATGCCCTATGCCTAACAACAACAGCAACAACAACAACAACCACAACCACAACAACACTAACAATAACAATCATAATAGTAGTAGGCTAGTAATAATAATAACAATAATATCACTATTATATTATTATTGCCTTGGGAGCGCAATATGTGAACCACGCATAATTATGCGCTTGTGCAGCCCCAATCGACGCCAAAGCCAATTTATATTGACTGTCGTGTTTTCTCGGCTTCGGCCTAATATTATTGCCCGACATAACACAATCAATGACATTATACACCGCTCCCTTACGAAGGCAGGGATCCCATCCACCAAAGAACCACCAGGTCTACTACACACGGACGGCAGAAGACCAGACGGCCTGACAATGATCCCATGGCGCGCGGGTCGTCATCTGGTGTGGGACGCGACGGTGGTAGATACCCTTGCACCATCATACATCCAGGCTACGGCAGCGACGGCGGGCGCGGCAGCCGAGATCGCCACAGACAGATAAATGTTCACGTGCAATGCACTTTTAAACACGCACTTTTTCGTGCCTCTACCTATCGAGACCTTAGGTCCAATTATCATCACTGGCCGAAACTTTACACCAGATCTAGGTCGTAGCCTGACGCTGTCCACAGGAGACACCAGAGAGACCTGATTCTTGCTGCAGCGTCTCTCTATTAGGCCTACTGTAACTGTCCAGCGGTTCAACTCGGTGGATTTTCGCGGCGCTTTAGCGGAGCCATACCTAAGGGAGATGTGACACTAACGGCATTTATGACGTTCATTTCAGACAACAGCTACTGCATCCTTGTCAATTGTAGCTTTCAGTATTGATGTTAGTTGATGGAGAGAATAAATATTGTTATAATAATAATAATCATTATAATTATAATAATAATTATAATTATAATAATTAATAATAATAATAATAATAATAATAATAATAATAATAATAATAATAAGAATAATAATAATAATAATAATAATAATAATAATAATAATAATAATAATAATAATAGCAACAACAATAATAATAAATAATAATAATAATAATAATAATAATAATGATAAAAATAATAATAATAACAATAATAATAACAATAATAATAACAATAATAATAATAATAATAATAATTATAATAATAATAATAATAATAATAATAATAATAATAATAATAATAATAATAATAATAATAATAATAATAATAATAATAATAATAGCAACAATAATAATAATAATAAAATCAATATAGACAATCTGGAGCTACTTCTGGTGTCAATAATAATAGACCGTCGTAATAATAATAATAATAATAATGATAACATGTTACCACCAGAATTAGCTGATACCCCAGACGATCTAGTTAAAACAGCGCTGAAAGCATGGGTACTACTCACCGGTGCCGAACCACCAACAGGATCAGCCACTCATCGTCAGAGAGAATGGGATAGCCGCTGGACAAGTAAGGCGTGGACAACTTTGCACGAGTCGGCGAACAATACACTAGACCGGGCTCGTCTCTTAGCCTCCCGGGCACCACACGCGGGAGATTGGTTACTAACGCCTCCGATTACTGCACTGGGTCTCCGCTTGTCTGATGAAGTGATACGGATCTCGGTTGGAATGAGACTTGGAACAATACTCTGCGAACCACATTTGTGTCACTGTGGCGAGAGAGTCGACGCCAGAGGACTCCACGGTCTTACCTGCAGAAAACACGCTGGCAGGCAACAACGGCACAACATGCTGAACGACATCATATGGAGATCGTTTGGAAGAGCGAACATCCCTTCTCAGAAAGAACCGTTGGGTCTCACCAGAGAAGACGGCAAACGACCAGACGGCGTAACACTTATCCCATGGTCACGCGGAAGGTGCCTCACTTGGGACGTGACCGTTTCTGACACATTTGCAAAGTTACATCTGGCAACAACATCGACAGAAGCGGGTGAGGCCGCAAACCGGGCAGCCGCCGCCAAGACATTAAAATACGCCACAATCACCAGAACGCAAGCTTTTGTGGCTGTTGCATTGGAGTCCAGCGGTTCTTGGAGTTCTGAAGGACTAAATTTTGTGCTTGATTTGGGACGAAGGTTAACCGATGCAACCCATGACACGCAAGAGACAAGCTACCTTTTCCAAAGACTCTCGGTAGCTCTCCAACGCGGAAACGCCATCTGCTTTTCGTCGACATTACCACGCTAGATTGTTCATAATAATAATAATAATAATAATAATAATAATAATAATAATAATAATAATAATAATAATAATAATAATAATAATAATAATAATAATAATAATAATAATAATAATAATAATAATAATAGCAACAACAATGAAGATGACGACGTTGATAGTGATGATTATGGTGCTCTATAGTTGTCTTGAGTCTTAGAGTTCAAATGAAAGTCTTGCTACAAGAAAATAACAATGGTTTAAAAAGTTGGAAGTACAGGTGCTTGAGACGCTCTACACAAGTTGTTTCTTACATTATATATTCATGCATCTGGAAATGTATAAAGTCACTTTGCATTCAATTTGCGGCCAAAATGTGAAGTCTTCCAGAACGATAGATCATGGAAGCCTAGCTTTATGGCAGCATGTCGTTTCATGGCTTAGAATATTGTTTCCGATGGTTGAGTTTGTATCGCGAGTAACAAAACATCCTCGTTCACATTGTTCCTCAATTTAAGGGTACAGCCGAGCGAATTATAGCACACAGGAACTGCGGTGCATGATATATATTTGATACGGACAATAACATATTTAATCGCTTAGCTTAAGTGATGAGATAATTAGGCTATACTCAGACGATTAACAGGTAACAGTCTTGCCAGCATGTCCAGAGTAGACCAGTATGGGACCAATATGCTCAAATGAAAGCCAGTAATGCCCATTTGGGACTTAGAGAATACCTGGTATTAATTTTATGGACAAGCTAGCAGTAAACGTACAGTATGACAATCAAGTCGTTGTATAAGACTCTTTTGCGTGTATGCACGAGCAAGCTGTATTCTACTATTATAGGCCTAATTATATTGATAAGCTTACACTTTGTTTGCGTAAAAGGCAGCTACTCTGCATCTTGTAGGTTCTAGTGAAAGTGTTAATTAATTTTAAGCAACGAAAATACACAATTATTCTAAACAGTTCAATATAGTTTGGTGACAACTGAAGTTGTACAATATCGGACGATAAAGTGGAAAAATCACCCGCTACCTTGCTGTGCGAGTAACAAGGTGAATGCTTTCAGGTTTTTAAAAATTTAGTACCAATAGAAGAAATTTTAAACAATACAGTTTTTACATATATTTGATGTGTAGGCCTTAATGTCAATGAGTAGGCCTATTATTTAACCGCTATCCATATGGCATTTGTGACTGAACTCAGCTAAACGTTTGTATAATAGCAGTATCACCCAAAGTAGGCATTTACAATGCAATACAACAGCATTTGATATTGTCCTTCTTCCAAGGTTCAGAAGGGCACACGGTTCGGTGGTGAAGATGCAATTATATTGTAGAGCAATTGTGCGCGAAGGACTTACTCACGGTCCCTACACAAAGCATCCTTGGACGAGGATCGAACCCGTACTCTGCGTGGTACAGGCCAACCGCTCTTACCAATCGGCCACCGTACTATTGTTGCCTACTAACAATAAAGAACTTACCTGTAAATTTTTCAAACTCAAAGCCACTTAGCTATTTTATTAAATTTCGTAATTTGTGCTATATGGGTATATTTCACAACAGGCGTCAAATTCAGAAATTAAAAATTTAGTACCAATAATAATAAGAATTAGAGAAAAAGAAAGTCATGCAAAATTTAAAAAATTCTTACTCAAATATTTTACTAGCAGTGCTGAAGCATACTTAACATTGAGCAGAGCTTAAATTTGACAGATTTGGCCTAATTTTTATTTTGTTTTTTTACCATGTGAAACACATACAACTTTGATTCCTAAATATTTACTACTCCGTTACTTAATAAATACGCAATACAATATACCGCCACTGTGCATAATTAGTGATTAATTAGTATTAAGTGTGCATTTAATTATTACACATCAACCTAAATTATTTTGGCGACAAATTATCTACATGTACCATTAAATAAATTCATTTTAATAGAAAAATAATGTAACGGAGTTGTAGTAACGGAGTTGTAAAATATTCATAATTAGGTCTCCATGCTTACCGGACGAGTTAAGATACAAAAATAGTTAGTTTATAGTGGCCAGGCTGTCAGTTTCAATATAATTTTTGAAAGAAAAAATTATATATATACGCAAAATGCAATAATTACAGTCACGGAGTTGTAAATCTTTTTTATACTATAACATTACCGGATAAATTTTCGAAAATTGTCAACAGAAGCAAACATCCATATTGATTTCTTTTTGGTAAAATCAATGCAGAAATGTTCCCTGCAATCGAAGATGTCAATTCAAAAAATTGAGTTTTCAATTTATTCCACAGATGGCAGAAACCCATTCGTAACGGAGTTGTAAACAATATTTTAAGACAGAGGGTTCTATTTATTTTTTAATTATTTAGTTAGTTCATAAATTAATAAAAACCATATAGAACAATGGATTTATGTAAGTTAATGAATAATGATCTAAAAATGATAAAACATCAGTTCAGCGCTTCAACTGTTACCCTAACGTAACGCTGAATTGACGCACCATTAGAAAGGACAATGTAATTTTGGGATAAAATTGGACTTTATAATTTTTTTCTCATACTAATCATCTAAATAATATAACAGAAATAATTTTCTATAACTAACTTATGCCCTATGATATATTTTAAAATGATAAATTATAATTTTACTCTTTGTGTAAGCCGCAGAAAGGAGAGGACGGAAATTTATCTAATTTGCCTCCGGTTGTGAAATATACCCATATACGCTTATTCTCACATGATAATAATTATATTCGTTTATTGAGAAAGACAACTCTAATTGGCACACCGCAATCAGTTACAATGTCAAAGAGTTTATAGAGAATAATAGGTGCTTGTTTTACTCATTACATTGTTGACCTTAATGTTCAAATAAGGAATGGACATAGTCATTGAACACAAGCATAGAGGACTCTAGGTATGAAATTTTTATGATTGTGTTGCTTAGTGATCATGTAAGAAGATCGTTAGGCCTTCAAAGGAACAGTTCGCCGCTAACACGAAGACAGCAACAATGTTCCGTCATCGCCTAGTAGCGTTCTTCTTGATGTCTAGCTTGGCATGCCTGTGGACACCTGTGGTTGTTGCGAAATTCTTTGAGAAGACGCGATATCCAAATGGAACGGTGACCTGTGCCTTGGATGAGCCATCGCTCGTGATTCCTCTTGACCAGTTGTCTCCGTCATTATCAGATGGGGATTCATGCGTGGCTCCTGGGGCTCTGTGTGCCATGCAATGTGTCCAAGATCCTGACTGCACCAGCTACAACTACAGAAAGGACCCTAGAACCTGTGAGTTTTTTCACTACACGCCGACAAACTGTTCAGCTATGACAGGATGTTACCATGCGGAGGTGAGTTGGAACAAGCCCTATGTCTCATCGTATCGTAGTCTACGCTCTGTATTTAGAAGAGTTGAAGCAGAGTGTTGACTTATCGAGTATTTGATGGATCGTACGAACCACACAAGCCGTCTTTAACGAAAGGCTTTAATCTCGAAATTGTATTACTTTTATGTAGGTCGATCTTAACTTTTCAATGAAAAACAGATCTAAATAGTTTGACTTACGATAGGTTGAAAGTGCTTTGTTGTGGCAGAACGGAACCATTAGTAGATTTAATCGTTAATAGTAAAATATTTAATAATTAAATAATTAGATTAAATAGCTTAATAGAATAAATGAAGTACAAAGTTAGAGAACAGTTTAGCACAGGAGATAGCAATTGTGTTGGTAACATCCGTATGGGAGTTGGAGAACACGACAACTTACTGGGAATGTAGTAAATATCAAATAGTTGTAACTGGGTTTTAAGTCTAGATTTGAATAGAACCAAAACAGATTGGAAGGATTGTAATCGTAAAGTCGAAATTTCTACAACACCCAAAAACTGAAGATTGACTTGCTTTATTCACAGGCGCCTAATTAAAACAGATTTGATATGCAGAAGATCAACATCCAATTGGTTAGACAGACATTCAGACGGCTAAGCTGAATGTTGTTTAGGGTTGAGACGGCGAGGGAGGTGAGGTTTGTCCCCATCCCCGCCCCATCCCCGCAAGGTTTTCTCCCCATCCCCACCCCATCCCCGCAGGACGACATCACATTCCCCGCAAAAGTTTACACCAATTAAAATTTTAAAAATAACATATTTTAGCTTACAAAGCTATTTGCATTGCTGACTGCATTAGTCTTTTATTATCTTATCGACAGTTTGCATTAACCAAGTCTTGACCATTTCTGACTAGAAGGCTTCAGGAAATAAGAAAATCTCCTTATCAGTTCTCAAGTTTTAAACATCACCCGGGTTTCTTGCCGGTGTCACGAAATAGAGTATCCCCCATTAGAATTATATCCCCTTAGCGAAATGAAGTATCCGGCCGGATGAATCTGAACGTGAAGGACTATCCCCCTCGTGCGAAAGTATCCCCCATGAGTCGTACGAAATCATCCCCCATTCAAAAAGTATCCCCCTGAAACTTAATTACAAATTGTGCTATTTCAGTCAATTCAGAACCATAGTTGGTAAAAACGGTTAAAACTTAAAACTGAATCATAAACGAAAAACGTAGTCTTTTCAACAACAACGAATAAAAAACGAAAAACGGTACAAAAGAAATTAGAAAATAATTTCACTTTGTTACATCTTGTACTGCATTTTGAAAGTAAAAACTGTATTTAAACAATTTAATTTTAATCAGCAAACAACCCAACTAAGTAAAATTAATCGACAACAATTATTTTATTTTTATATGTTTTGTTTAATCAGAAATTGAGAAATTAAAAATATTGAAATCTTTCCTAATTTAAATTGTAAACATAAGTCCACATAGGCTAAGTCCATGCTGACTAACATAAACTAACATAATTATTAAAAACTAAACTTTGTGAGTATAGA
The DNA here is from genome assembly GCA_020284085.1 of Aporrectodea caliginosa. NCBI lineage: Eukaryota > Metazoa > Annelida > Clitellata > Crassiclitellata > Lumbricidae > Aporrectodea > Aporrectodea caliginosa. The sequence continues at coordinate 11,774 of JACEVL010003099.1, forward strand.
GTGTAGACTTGCTTACTTTATTAAAACTCGTAGGCCTACTTACAATTTTTACTTATAGCCTATCAAACTTGATGTGGAGTACTATAAGTCAGTTTATCAGTCAATCGGAGATTACTGTATATAAAGAGTATTAACGACAACATTTCGCATATTTGGATAACTTAGAAATTCAAATAACTTTTATAAATTTTATTTCTGGTACTGTCCTATTTATTTCTCAAATGATGACATTAAATAGTGACGTAAATACTTGAACCCTTGAAAGTACGGAGACAACGTAGGAATTTCAGACAAAATGCAATTAAGTCACAGTCAGTGGCGTAACGAAAGGGGGCAGAGGGGACAGCCACCCCCGGGCGCAGCACCAGAGGGGCGCAAAATTAGCTTTCGGTGGTACACAGTACGATTAAAAGTCAACAAGAGATTTTAAAGGGGCGCAGTCATCAACCCTTGCCCCTGGGCGCTGAAACCCTTCGTTACGCCACTGGACACAGTGTCATGAAAAGGGAATAAGGTGCTAATTAGGTGCCTTGGTAGCGCGCGCTTGATATCGGTCGTTTCGTATCTTAAGGTACACCAGCAAAGTCATTGAAGCCATTTGAGGCAACGAGCCAACTTCAAGGGCTCTTGTGTTCTGTGTGCTCTTGTAATCTCACGTTAATTAAGCAATGCCTCAAAGTTAATCCATTCGCATAATTAGTTGAGTGAAGTTCTTGATGCGATGGAAGTCTCTAAAAGTAGGAAGACAAATATCAGCAGTCACAAACAACAGTGTACTGATAAGGGAATAAGGTGCTAATTAGGTGCCTTGGTAGCTCTCGCTTGAAATCGGTCGTTTCGTATCCATAGGTAGGCCTACTAAGGTACACCAGCAAAGTCATTGAAGCCATTCGAGGCAACGAACCAACTTCAGGGCTCTTGTGTTCTGTGTGCTCTTGTAATCTCACGTTAACTATAAGCAATGCCTCAAAGTTAGTCCATTCGCATAATTAGTTGCGTGAAGGTCTTGATGTGATGGAAGTGTATAAAAGTAGGAAGACAAATGTCAGCAGTCATGTGTCTTCCTTCTTTTAAATGACACGAACTTCGTAGATGGAAGAGTTCAGACCAGAAGAAAATTTGCAGGATGATAGAAATGACTCACTCTGCCCCCTTCGTTACGTCACTGCTTGGGACCTCTGGAAGCAATGCCCTCACGCCACTGGAAGAGTGGCTCAGGTATTGTATTGTATCTATTTATATAATGCCTCTCGCAGTGCACACCGATCAGTGGCGCTCAAGTGGGAATGGTCCGCAGTGCAATGTCATAGTGGTGTCGCTGAGTGAAAAGATTTATACGCAAAAGGGAAACAAGCTGACTTGAACAACTTTTGCACAAACTTACGTACAGTCAAAGCAGCAAACATTAAAAATGAATTTAAAAAGCATGATTAACGAATGAAATGTAGTGTGCACTGCTTGTTGTCAGTTCTATAATCAATACGTCAAAAATTATTCGCCTTCATAGAGCCGTTAAGCAGTTGAACTGAATTTATGATCTGAAAGAGCGCATTTACTTTAGTGGAAAAGTGCTTCAAAGTGAACATTTAAAATGGACTTTTGAACAAAAGGCTCACTAAAAATATTTCTGGCTTTGGATTTTGATTAAAATATATATTCATAAATTATTCGCATTTAAAAAAATTATACCTTATATCTGTGCATTTTTATCCCCCGGGGATGATTTCACACGATGGGAGATAGAAATGGTTTATACCCCCGGATACTCTATACCGGTATAGTCCATCCGGGGGGATAAATTTATTCATCCCCCCGGATAGTCCTAGGACGGATACTCTATTTCGTGATACCGGCTCATTTCCAATTACCGCGGTATTATCGCGATAATAAACCCATTACCGCGGTATTACCGCAATTGTTGTCCCCATTACCGCGGTATTACCGCAATTGTTGTCCCCATTACCGCGGATTTACCGCGGTTACCGCGGTTTTCCCGCGGGGAATTTCCCTATGTCACTCTCTAGTCGTCAGTGCAAGTGGACTTTTTTTTAGCAAAGCCAACAGTTTGTAAATAAATGTAGACCTTCACAAGTGCCCATTAAAGAAGGCCCATGATTCCATTAAAGTAATGCCTTTCATTACAAGAATGGGAGTTTAGTGTCGGAGAAGCTCGGCATAACTCAGGGTTAAGCACATGTGGTACCATCTTTCACAATTATAGCTGGAGAATGCAAATGTCACAGTTGATTGCCAATGCAGGCTATAGTAACTTGTCCTAATAGGATTATAGGTCTATATTTAGCTTCGCCACACAGGTTTCATTTTTAGTAAGCAATTTGAATCTTACATTTAAAAACTGCCTTTGCCATTATTCATATTCTGTATAGTTATTGCTTTTGTAATGTGTGTCTTCAAAAATTTTGTAGGTCTCCGGTCTACAGAGTTGTCAGATTCTTCGTAAGTTGCATAGCCTATAGGCTATATGAGCCTACCATGATCTTCGTAGGAAATTGATCTAAAAATTAATGTAGACCATGCCTCGCATTCAGAAGCACATTGGGAACAATTATATTTTTGGAAAGTTTACTACTTTTCTATGACATAAACTGAATTATTAATTGATATATGGCGCGTCGTCAATGAGTTATTAATAGAGTTTCAGCATTTTTAATAATCTCTTTAGAAAGAGTTCCATTGACTCATCCAGACATCCGTTCAAACTGGTTAAGTACCGGTAATTCGCGAAGTGAAGCTTATTTATGCATTAAACTCACAAATGCATAGAATTTTATTGAATTCACAATCTTTGTAAGAAATTGACGTATCTTTTGTCTTTACATGCAGTCTCAGAAACATCAACATCCGAAGTCATTGATAACTGGAGCCAAGATTCATCAGTTCACGTGACCAAAGAGACAACGGCTGTAGTCTTGGAAACAAAGGAGGAGCCAACTGTATGCTCAGACTCTCCAACAACTGCAACAGATGAAAATTCGTCTGAATGGGGAACTGAATCTTCTACCAATTTCCCGACCATTTCCAGTAACAGCCCTAAAACAGATTTTCAAGAAATGACCACAGCACTTTCCAGTTCAATGCCCAAAGCTGATTACACAAGCGTTTTCAATATCCAATCAGTAGACTCTTTCAATTCAACTTTTCCAAGCAAGTCTTCAACCGTTTCCAATGCAATGTCCTCAACCAAGTCCTCGGCCGTTTCCAATGCAATATCCTCAACTAAGTCCTCGGCCGTTTCCAATGCAATGTCATCAACCAAGTCCTCGGCCGTTTCCAATGCAATGTCCTCCACCAAATCCTCAGCCGTTTCCAATGCAATGTCATCAACCAAGTCCTCGGCCGTTTCCAATGCAATGTCATCAACCAAGTCCTCGGCCGTTTCCAATGCAATCAAGTTCTCGGCTGTTTCCAAGCAAGTCTTCAACCGTTTCCAATGCAATGTCCTCAACCAAGTCCTCGGCCGTTTCCAATGCAATATCCTCAACTAAGTCCTCGGCCGTTTCCAATGCAATGTCATCAACCAAGTCCTC
>JACEVL010003100.1:0-16479 GCA_020284085.1 Aporrectodea caliginosa
ATAATTGACAGTGACTGACAGCAGCTGATGATGCTGATGTGACTGGAATGATATTGTTGTTGTTGATGATGATGATGATGCTGTTGCTAATATGATTATGGTGGGGGTGTTATTATTGCTGAGGATGACTTTGTTGACTACGACCCCAATAATGTTGTTACCGTTGTGTTAATTGCTTTGTTATTTTACATCATGACAACGACGACGATAACGACAGTATACTGATGAGGACGGTGATAGGGAAGATGGTGGTGATAAGTATGCCAATTATTATTGTCGTTGTTGTTGTTGTTGTTGTTGTTGGCGGTGGCGGTGGTAGGGTGGTGGTGGGTTTGTTGGTGGTAGTCGTGGTGGCTATGGTGGTGGTAGTGTTGGCTGTGGTAGTGTTGTTAATGGTGGTGGTAGTAGTAGTAGTAGTGTTGTTGTTGGCGTTGATGTTAGTGTTAGTGGTAATTAATGGTGTTGATGGTGGTGTTGCTGCTGGTGGTGTTGCTGCTGGTTGTGGTGGTAGTAGCAGTAGCGTTGCTGTTGGCGTTGATGTTAGTGTTAGTGGTGATTAATGGTCTTCTTGATGGTGGTGGTGGTGGTGTGGCGGTGGTGTTGCTGCTGGTTGTGGTGGTAGAACTCTATAAACAAACACTAACTAGACGTCGTGTCTAGTTTAAAACTACGTACGAATTTGCCTGAAATGAACCCCACGTGTTGGTTTGCTGCTGCTGCTGCTGCTGCTGCTGCTGCTGCTGCTGCTGCTGCTGCTGCTGCCTTCGGGCGATTCAATCCATCTCCATCCGCTGACAGCCTCGCATCAACCAACCACCTGTCATGTTTCATTGTTTATGTGATCACTTCAGTTTGTTCACCACCACCACCACCACCACCACCACCACCACCACCACCACCACCACCACCACCATCATCATTATCATCATCATCGATAACAGCAACAACAACAGCGGTTGCAGTAGCAGTAGCAGTCGCAGATGTCAACGCCTCTGGCATTATTCATCACACATCAGAACAAAGCCAATGTACAATCACATTTCATCAATGTATGCTATCGCTCGACATGTGGAGCATAGACACAGTGGTGACATATTGCATCGTTACATGCAAGGGTCCGACAGAGTAGTCTAGGCCTACCTGTTGTCTATGCATTGCATTCGAAAGAAGCAAACTGTTTAATTTAAACCATAAGCTTACTGAAAAAGCAACACATTGCCATCGTGATTTCTCACAACCACTACAAATGGGTCTTGTTGGTGGTAGTGGTGCTGGTGCTGGTGGTAGTGCTGGTGATAGCGTTGGTAAAGGAGTGGCTTTATCCATGGTGGTAGCGGTGTTGTCGTCGAGGCTCTTGGTGGAGAGGGTGGAGTGCAGTGGAAACGATTCATCTCGCGTGGATAAGGAAAGGTCCATCGATCCGGATCTGGTTAGACTCTACCTGGAAGAGTTCCGGATGGAGCTGCTCCAGATGAAGAGCCAGCTGGCCAGAATGAACCGCAATTCGAAACTCGTTCAGACAACTCTCAAAGGACTTCACGGACACAGATGCTCACCTTCAGCGCACAAACTGACAGGTAGGTACCAGGTACGCCCTCTCTACATGATAATTATAGGTAGGCCTACTTAATTGTCTATATTATATTTGTAGGCTGACATTCTGGAAAAAAGTTTCAATGGATTTGCTCTATCTTCCGCTTTTACTTCTTCCGCATTCCAGCTTGTTGGCCAGGTTGACTGCAGATTATGTTAGGAAGAATCGACACTGATCTTCGCCGTACGATTGAGATATTCCCTTCTTTCGAACAATAAACGCAGTTCCTTCACTCGCTATTGCACGACAGAATTCATAAACCGTTACCTAATAAATTAAAAAATATAGTAGCATCAGTAATAGTAGCAGTAGCAGTAGTAGTAGCAGCAGCAGCAGCAGCAGCAGTAGCAGTAGCAGTAGTAATCATCATTATTATTATTATTATTATTATTATTATTATTATTATTATTATTATTATTATTATTATTAGGCTTTAATATTGCTGTTAGGTTTAAGTAGCTTAAGTAGTGCTTTGAAATTTCGAGATAACGATTAATAATATCATGAACATATTTCTGGGTCACACACAAGCATGCGCCTAAGGCTGACAACATTATGTAGAAAATAATAGATCCCGTTGTTACAGAGCAATCGGGGTAGCAGATTTTCGAATGGCGCTAATTGAAGAGAATCCTTTTATTTTAGATTATGCGGCCATCGATTGTCCAACTGGATTTGCTGTTTCCACACCGACGTCTTGTTACAAGTTCCTGACTGAACGCCAGACCTGGAGTGAAGCTCAGGCAAAGTGCAAGTCACTCCGTTCCCATCTCATCCGACTGGAAACGGAGTCTGAGGAAAAATTCATAATAAGCCATCTGGCGAATACAAAAAGTAGGACTCCTCATCCTTGATGATGACGACGACCATGATGATAATGACAACGACGACTTCGATGATGATAATAGTAATAAAATAAGTATCCCGAACTTTTGACGATGACGATGACGATGATGACGGTGATAATGACGTGGAACGGGCTTCCTCGGGAAGTTCCTTGGCTACCTCGGGTCCTTCCCTCACCGTTCTATCGGCTCCTTAAGACTGTTTTTCCCGCTTGGCCTTGGTCGGAAGCGTCTCGTAGATACCTTGAAGGGGTGCTATATAAATTTAGACTGAATGATTGATTGATTATTGATGATGACGACGATGACCATGATGATGATGATGATGACAACGACGACATCTATGATGACAACAATAATAAAATGCAATTATGGTTTAGAATTACGCAATTACGACTTTTGGACGGATGCCACGGACGTTCAGATGGAAGGTGTCTGGCGTTGGAACAGCACTGGGCAGGAGGTTCTCCGTTCGAAGTGGTACAGCGGAGAGCCGAACAACAGCAACGGTCAGGAACACTGCGCATGGCTGGACTGGTACTTCCGGTGGATGTGGAACGACGCTTCCTGTGAGACGGACAAAGCATGCTTCGTCTGCGAAATCGAAGCCTAGAGACAGAGCACACATAAAGGGACCACACATAGAGGGGGGACCACACATAGAGGGACCACACATAGAGGGATCACACGTAGAGGGACCACATGTAGAGGGATCATACGTAGATAGATGACAAAAAGACAGGGACCACACATAGAGGGATCACACATAGAGAGGGAACACACTTGGAGGGATCACACGTAGAGGGACCACACATAGAGGAACCTAACATAGAGGGACCACACATAGAAGGACCACACACAGATGAACCACACATAAAAGGACCACACACAGAGGGACCACACATAGAGACATGGTTGGCCATTCTAGTGTAAGGGCGCCATATAAATGTTCTGAAACGATGCGAGTGTGCAAGCAGTTGCTGACGTATTTTTGGACAAATAAGCTCTGCGGACTGGTAAATGGAATTCGAAAACGTCGCTTACCATTCTATAGACTTGTTTCTTTCTGAATAAGAAAAATTAAAAACAGACAAGAAGACCAAATGAAATTAGTGGTACCGGGTACTGTTGATGCTCTCTCAAAGTAATGCTTTTAACACCTTAAGTCAGTTGTTTGGCATACCCAGCTAGCTATCCGCTTGACTGGCCCGGTTTCTACATAGACGGCTCTCTTGTAAGGAATGTTGTACATTAAGCGGGGGGGGAGTCATTGATGATGACGTTGATGAACACGACAATTTCTACAGCGCCGTAACACGGCACATGTCGTTACAAGGGCGCTTTGACACAACAAAAAACTTAGTCAGGATAACCCACTAACGATTATTGTCATTAACCAACTTTACTTCAAACACCACTTATCGTAATCTCTTTAGTTGTAACTTTCTCGGCTACCACTTCCTTAAGGCCTATCTACGAGTGATCAGGTAGCCGACATTTCGAGACTCACATGGAAAACTCCCGCAATTCAATACGATAAGGCTGCGTTACTAAGGGAGCTCACCTGCCGTCGTCCCATGGTCAAAAAGACAAGACAAAGAATCTGTCTCTGTCTCTTTCTGGTCTTTCTGACAATGGGACGGTTCTTCACTTCGATTCCTACTCGACGCTGAACTCGCGAATAAGCTGGTGCTATGCGCATAGTTTTCAGGTAGGCCTAGCGTTGTAGAAATCTGGAGATTAGGATTACTATTACGATTAATATTAAAGTTTCTTATAAGTAGGCCTATTGTTATATATTAGTGCAATAATGCATGCTTCTGAAATAAGAGAGAGACTCTAGGATGGGTTCTGTTTGAGGTCAGCAGAGTTCTGCATGACCAGTTTACTAGAAGGTGTGGTATTATGGTTTGTCCTATATAAACTTTGGAAACAGAAAGGTCGAAGAGTTTGACTGTAGGCCTAGGCTTGTTGCCTTTTGCGCAGTTATGCAGGTGTGTCAAATCTTGAGAAATTTATTTAAGACGAAGTTCTTTTGAAGGCTTTTATATTACGTAGTGCTGTTGGTTTGAATGGTTTCGCGCCGATACCTGATCAACCGAGATGTTGTAAACGGTCACTTTCAACGTGAAAGTCGACTCGATTGGTGAAAGCCTGGCGTGTGTTACAACCAGGTTGTATGCTACATTATTTAACCTTTCAGAATGTAATTGTATTTTATTTTGCCTCGTTCTTCTCCTCCTCAGTAGTAGCATAGGCCAATAGCAATACGAGACTCTTGATCTCAAAGCCCCGGCATAAGCCCGTGATTAACATTATTAAATATAGTTCTTGAAAAGAGTTATTGAAAACAGTTATTGAAAAGAGTTATTGAATAGAGTTATTGAAAACAGTTATTGAGGAGAGTTATTGAAAACAGTTATTGAAAAGAGATATTGAAAAGTGTTATTGAAAAGATTTATTGAAAAGAGTTATTGAAAAGAGTTATTGAAAAGAGTTATAGAAAGTGTTATTGAAAAGTGTTATTGAAAAGAGTTATTGAAAAGAGTTATTGAAATGAGATATTGAAAAGAGTTATTGAAAAGAGTTATTGAAAAGAGTTATTGAAAAGAGTTATTATTGTTAAAAAGAGTTATTGAAACTGTGGAGTTATTGCCGCAGTTATTGAAAAGAGTTATTGAAAAGAGTTATTGAAAGAGTTATTGAAAAGAGTTATTGAAAAGAGTTATTGAAAAGAGTTATTGAAAAGAGTTATTGAAAAGAGTTATTGAAATGAGTTATTGAAAAGAGTTATTGAAAAGAGTTATTGAAAAGAGTTATTGAAAAGAGTTATTGAAAAGAGTTATTGAAAAGAGTTATTGAAAAGAGTTATTGAAAAGAGTTATTGAAAAGAGTTATTGAAAAGAGTTATTGAAAAGAGTTATTGAAAAGAGTTATTGAAAAGAGTTATTGAAAAGAGTTATTGAAAAGAGTTATTGAAGAGAGTTATTGAAAAGAGTTATTGAAAAGAGTTATTGAAAAGAGTTATTGAAAAGAGTTATTGAAAAGAGTTATTGAAAAGAGTTATTGAAAAGAGTTATTGAAAAGAGTTATTGAAAAGAGTTATTGAAAAGAGTTATTGAAAAGAGTTATTGAAAAGAGTAATTGAAAAGAGCTATTGAAAAGAGTTATTGAAAAGAGTTATTGAAAAGAGTTATTGAAAAGAGTTATTGAAAAGAGTTATTGAAAACAGTTATTGAAAAAAGTTATTGAAAAGAGTTATTGAAAAGAGTTATTGAAATAAGTTATATATAAGTTATATATAAGTTATATGAAAAGAGTTATTGAAAAGAGTTATTGAAAAATTGAAAAGAGTTATTGAAAAGAGTTATTGAAAAGAGTTATTGAAAAGAGTTATTTGAAAGTGTTATTGAAAAGAGTTATTGAAAAGAGTTATTGAAAAGAGATATTGAAAAGAGTTATTGAAAAGAGTTATTGAAAAGAGTTATTGAAAAGAGTTATTGAAAAGGGTTATTGAAAAAGATATTCAAAAGAGTTATTGAAAAGAGTTATTGAAAAGAGTTATTGAAAAAGTTATTGAAAACAGATATTGAAAACAGTTATTGAAAAGAGTTATTGAAATGCATTATTGAAAAGAGTTATTGAAAAGAACTATTGAAAAGAGTTATTGAAAAGAGTTATTGAATAGAGTTATTGATATTAGTTATTGAAAAGAGTTATTGAAAATTGAAAGAGTTATTGAAAAGAGTTATTGAAAAGAGTTATTGAAAACAGTTATTGAAAAAGAGTTATTGAAAAGAGTTATTGAAAAAGTTATTGAAAAGAGTCATTGAAAACGGTTATTGAAAAGAGTTATTGAAAACAGTTATTGAAAAGAGTTATTGAAAAGAGAGTCATTGAAATGCGTTATTGAAAAGAGTTATTGAAAAGAGTTATTGAAAAGAGTTATTGAAAAGGGTTATTGAAAAAGATATTCAAAAGAGTTATGGAAAAGAGTTATTGAAAAGAGTTATTGAAAAGAGTTATTGAAAAAGTTATTGAAAAACAGATATTGAAAACAGTCATTGAAAAGAGTTATTGAAATGCGTTATTGAAAAGAGTTCAATAACTCTTTTCAAAGAGTTTTTGAGAAGTGTTATTGAATAGAGTTATTGATATTCGTTATTGAAAAGAGTTATTGAAAAGAGTTATTGAAAAGAGTTATTGAAAACAGTTCTTGAAAAGAGTTATTGAAAAGAGTTATTGAAAACGGTTATTTAAAACAGTTATTGAAAACAGTTATTGAAAAGAGTTATTGAAAGAGTTATTGAAAATAGTTATTGAAAACAGTTATTGAAGAGAGTTATTGAAAAGAGTTATTGAAAAGAGTTATTGAAAAGAGTTATTGAAAAGTGTTATTGAATAGAGTTATTGAAAAGAGTTATTGAAAAGAGTTATTGAAAAGGGTTATTGAAAAAAGTTATTGAAAAGAGTTATGAAAAGAGTTATTGAAAAGAGTTATTGAAAAGTTATTGAAAACAGATATTGAAAAACAGTTATTGAAAAGAGTTATTGAAATGCATTATTGAAAAGAGTTCAATAAACTCTTTTCAAAGAGTTTTTAAAAGTGTTATTGAATAGAGTTATTGATATTCGTTATTGAAAAGAGTTATTGAAAACAGTTATTGAAAAGAGTTATTGAAAACAGTTCTTGAAAACAGTTATTGAAAAGAGTTATTGAAAAGAGTTATTGAAAAAGTTATTGAAAAGAGTCATTGAAAACGGTTATTTAAAACAGTTATTGAAAACAGTTATTGAAAACAGTTATTGAAAAGAGTCATTGAAATGCGTTATTGAAAAGAGTTATTGAAAAAAGAGTTATTGAAAAGAGTTATTGAAAAGGGTTATTGAAAAAGATATTCAAAAGAGTTATGGAAAAGAGTTATTGAAAAGAGTTATTGAAAAGAGTTATTGAAAAAGTTATTGAAAACAGATATTGAAAACAAGTTATTGAAAAGAGTTATTGAAAAGCGTTATTGAAAAGAGTTCAATAACTCTTTTCAAAGAGTTTTTGAGAAGTGTTATTGAATAGAGTTATTGATATTCGTTATTGAAAAGAGTTATTGAAAAGAGTTATTGAAAAGAGTTATTGAAAACAGTTCTTGAAAAGAGTTATTGAAAAGAGTTATTGAAAACGGTTATTTAAAAGAGTTATTGAAAACAGTTATTGAAAAAGAGTTATTGAAAAGAGTTATTGAAAATAGTTATTGAAAATAGTTATTGAAAAGAGTTATTGAAAACAAAGTTATTGAAAAGAGTTATTGAAAACAGTTATTGAAAAGAGTTATTGAAAGAGTTATTGAAAAAGAGTTATTGAAAAGAGTTACTGAAAAGAGTTATTGAAAAGAGTGATTGAAAACAGTTATTGAGAACAGTTATTGAAAAGAGTTATTGAAAAGAGTTGCTGAAAAGAGTTATTGAAATGAGTTATTGAAAGAGATATTGAAAAAGTGTTGTTGAAAAGAGTTATTGAAAAGACTTATTGAAAACAGTTATCGAAAAGAGTTATTGAAAGACAGTTATCGAAAAAGAGTTGAGAAAGAAATTACACAAAAGAGCGAAAAAGCCATTGAAAAGCGTTATTGAAAAGAGATATTGAAAAGAGTAATTGAAATGAATTATTTAAAAGAGTTATTAAAAAGTAGGAGTTATTGAGAAGAGTTTTGGAAAAGAGTTATTGAAAAACAGCTATTGAAAAGAGTTTTTGAAAGGAGTTATTGAAAACAGTTATTGAAAACAGTAATTGAAAACAGTTATTGAATAACTCTTTTCAGTAACTCTTTTCAATATTTCTTTTCAATAACACTTTTCATTATCTCTTTTCAATAACTGTTTTCAAAAACTCTTTTCAGTAACTCTTTTCAAGACGTCGTTTCCATAAACTCTTTTCAGTATCTTTTTCAATAACTCTTTTCAATAACTCTTTGAAAATAGTTATTGAAAAGAGTTATTGAAAAGAGTTATTGAAATGAGTTATTGAAAAGAGTAATTGAAGACCGAGTGGCGGTACTTTGAAAGACTAACCCTTTTCAATATCTTTTTTCAATTAATGTTAACAATATCTGTTTTCAAAAATGCTTTTAAAAAGATTTACTGGAAAAGAGTTATTGAAAAGGGTTATTGAAAAGATTTTGAAACGAGTAATTGAAAAGAGTTATTCAAAACAGTTATTCAAAACAGTTATTGAAAAGAGTTATTGAAAAACAGTTATTCAAAACAGTTATTGAAAACAGTTATTGAAAAGAGTTATTGAAAACTGTTATTGAAAAGTGTTATTGAAAAGAGTTATTGAAATGGTGTTATTGAAAACAGTTATTGAAAAACAGAGTTATTGAACACAGTTATTGAAAAACAGTTATTGAAAACAGTTATTGAAACAGTTATTGAAAAGATTTATTGAAAACAGTTATTGAAAACAGTTATTGAAAACAGATATTGAAAAGAGTTATAGTTATTGAAAAGAGTTATTGAAAAGAGTGATTGAAAAGAGTTATTGAAAACTGTTATTGAAAAGAGTTATTGAAAACAGTTATTGAAAACAGTTATTGAAAAGAGTTATTGAAAAGAGAAATTGAAAAGTGTTATTGAAAGAGTTATTGAAAAGATTTATTTGAAAGAGTTATCGAAAAGAGTTATTTAAATCAGTTATTGAAAAGAGTTATTGAAAAGAGTTATTGAAAAGAGTTATTGAAAAGACTTATTGAAAAGAGTTATTGAAAAGAGTTATTGAAAAATAGTTATTGAAAAGAGTTTTTGAAAATAGTTATTGAAAAGCGTTATTGAATGGTGTTATTGAAAAGAGATATTGAAAGAGTTACTGAAAAGAGTTATTGAAAAGAGTCTAAATAGATATTGAAAATAGTTATTGAAAAGAGATATTGAATAGTGTTATTGAAAAGACTTATTGAAAAGAGTTATTGAAAACTGTTATTGAAAAGATTATTTGAAAAGATTTATTGAAAAAAGAGTTATTGAAAAACGTTATTGAAAAGAGTTATCGAAAAGAGTTATTGAAAAGAGTTATTGAAAACGGTTATTTAAAACAGTTATTGAAAACAGTTATTGAAAACAGTTATTGAAAACAGTTATTGAAAACAGTTATTGAAGAGAGTTATTGAAAAGAGTTATTGAAAACAGTTATTGAAAACAGTTATTGAAAAGAGTTATTGAAAAGAGTTATTGAAAAGAATTATTGAAAACAGTTATTGAAAAGAGTTAATGAAAAGAGTTATTGAAAAGAATTATTGAAAAGAGTTACTTAAAACAGTTATTGAAAAGAGTGATTGAAAACAGTTATTGAGAACAGTTATTGAAAAGAGTTGTTGAAAAGGGTCATTGAAAAGAGTTATTGAAATGAGTTATTGGAAAGAGATATTGAAAAGTGTTGCTGAAAAGAGTTATTGAAAAGACTTATTGAAAACAGTTATCGAAAAGAGTTACAGAAAGAAGTTAGCGAAAAGAGTTGTCGAAAAGAGCTATTGAAAAGCGTTATTGAAAAGAGTTATTGAAAAGAGTAATTGAAATGAATAATTTAAAAGAGTTATTAAAAAGGAGTTATTGAGGAAGAGTTTTGGAAAAGAGTTATTGAAAACAGCTATTGAAAAGAGTTTTTGAAAGGAGTTATTGAAAACAGTTATTGAAAACAGTAATTGAAAACAGTTATTGAATAACTCTTTTCAGTAACTCTTTTCAATTCTTTTAATAACACTTTTCATTATCTCTTTTCAATAAGTTTTTGAAAAAACTCCTTTCAGTAACTCTTTTCAAGAACTCTTTTCAAAAACTCTTTTCAATAATCTTTTTCAATAACTTATTGAAAATAAGTTATTGAAAAGAGCTGAAAAGTGTTATTGAAAAGAGTTATTGAAATGAGTTATTGAAAAGAGTAATTGAAGAGGCGGTACTTTGAAAGACTCAACTCTTTTCAATATCTTTTTTCAATAAATGTGTTTCAATAACTGTTTTCAAAAACTTATTTAAAAGATTTACTGAAAAGAGTTATTGAAAAGGGTTATTGAAAAGATTATTGAAACGAGTAATTGAAAAGAGTTATTCAAAACAGTTATACAAAACAGTTATTGAAAAGAGTTATTAAAAAACAGTTATTCAAAACAGTTATTGAAAACAGTTATTGAAAAGAGTTATTGAAAAGCGTTATTGAAAAGTGTTATTGAAAAGAGTTAGTTGAAATGAGTTATTGAAAACAGCTATTGAAAAAAGGACAAAATGTGGAGGTCTTGCCGCAGCACTCGAGAAAGACGATTCCATGTGGTGGACCCAACAGAGAAAACACTTACGTACTGAGCTGTAGCAATTACACATAATTATGAGGGACAATCTAGAGTATATGGGCAGCCGAACTAAGGGTGCCACGACCCGAACCGAGGAGACCCATAATTATGTAGAAGTCCCTAATGTAAGATGGAACAGAGCCAACAAAGCAAAATACATCCATACGTCTGAGCACATGATTGGAGATGAGTAATATTTTGGATTCATATGCAAATTTCATGTGCAGCTTGGCTTAAATGATAAAATAAAAGAGTGCAATAAAATATCATGTTGTGTTATGTTAAAGAACTTGAAAAGGAAATAGAATTCGTGCGTACATTAAACGTCTTTAACCGGGGGAGGGGGGCTATATTATGCTATTTTGGCGTGTGTATCTCGCGCCGTGAATGAGAAGGTGTTGTTTGAGGTTGCCCTTAGTAGTGAATGCTGCTCGGCAGAGTGGACAAGGAAATGGACGCTCTTTGGTGTGGCTTCGGTGGTGTATCTCAAGAGCACTTCTACAAGTAAAAGGTTTAGCACAGATCTGACAAGTAGTATCCAAAGTCCTCCTCCTCCTCCTTAGCATCGTCATCATCAGCTGCTGCTGCAGTTTTTGTCTTTGCATCTGCCCAATTGAGACTTCGTCCGATCCTTCTGCTGCGCGACTCATTTTTCTCGTTCCAGAATACTCTGTGAATCTTCTAGAGGTTTTTGAGTCCTTTCTTGTGGCTTGAATTGTAGCATTCTTTACGTCACTCTCCTGAACATTCTCGGAGAAATTAACTGGAAAGACGGAACTGATGTTTGCTGTAGAACGTGATGTAAAGTTCTCACCAACAGATCGAACCAGGGCTACTAATGGCAACAAGTGCCCAGGTTCGTCTGTTTCTTTGTCGAGTCGTGGATTGCGTAACAAGTATTCGCCGGTGGAACCAACAGGCAATTTCCAGGAAACGGATAGTATATCAGTAAACGCGGAACGATTCGCAAGATCACTCCGTTTCACCAAATCAATCGTGGTACCGATACTTGGCTTGTTTAAGCTGTCGTCAATACCTGGTTCAATTGCGCTGCAGCATGCTTTTTGGTTCATTC
The DNA here is from genome assembly GCA_020284085.1 of Aporrectodea caliginosa. Classification (NCBI taxonomy): domain Eukaryota; kingdom Metazoa; phylum Annelida; class Clitellata; order Crassiclitellata; family Lumbricidae; genus Aporrectodea; species Aporrectodea caliginosa. The sequence continues at coordinate 11,845 of JACEVL010003100.1, forward strand.
GCAAATATCTCTGCTTTGACTTCGAGTTCTCGATAGTTTGATTCAGTTGATCGATTGCTTTGCTTTCTGTATTTCGTCTATGTACTGTCTCTTGGTCTTTGCAAATGGTGCTGCTCAATGCAGTCGGCTTTAAACTTGATAATGAATTTGAAGCTGGCTGAGCTCGGGTAACACCGACGCCGTATCTAAACGAAGAACCAATACGGTTAACGGTGTCAAACAGCTGGGACCGTTTCTTCGAGTTTGGACTCAAGACGAGACGAAGAGTTTTGTTGCGCTTGTTTGTGCAAGTGTGAAGCTGAAGATCGTTTCCGTTGCTGAACAGTCGACGACACAAGGAACATTGAAGAAGAGTTGCTGCAGTGACTCCGTTTGATGATGGAAACCTTATGCCGTGAACTCCGAGATGCGTCTTAAGGTTGCCCTTGGTTGTGAAGGCTCTGGCACAGATCGTGCACCGGAAAGGTCGTTCGCCCGTGTGGGTTCGGTGATGCATGCGAAGGGCGCTTCGGCAGCTGAGCACTCGGCCGCATTGCAGGCATCGGTTCGCGTCGGAAGATGATCGGCTGCGTCCGGTAGTTTCCGTAAGGTTTGCAGTCAGTTCGAGGGTGGCATCGGATACTGCAACTTCCATGTACTGACTCAGTTGTTCGTCTTCGCGTCGCCTTCTGCGCGAAGGGAAATTATTACGGATAGATGTTCCAGCTGTCAGCCAACGAGGATGCGGTGTTTGGAAGTGAGGGAAGCACTGCAGATTGAAAGCCCCTCCGCCTTCTGCTCTATCCTCTCCTCCGCTTCTCCCTTTCCCTTCTGCCCATCCTCTCTTGAAAAGCATGCTGTCTGAGGCAGCGAGCGGCCGATCCAGAGCTGCGACACAGACCGAGGGAACTTCTCTCTGCTGTGATTCCAATACTTCTGTACTTTTGAAAGACACGTCAGATTCGATCGAAACGTGATCTGGTTCAGCCGCTTGATTTGCACTTGGACGTACTGAGTCAAACCAGTTGTCCGTCTGATCAAGTTCTTTCTCCTCTTTCAGTCCTTCAACCTTCGGCTTGTCTAAACTGGAATCACCTGATGTTGGTGGACTCAATTCTGAGGTCCTAATTCCTAATTCAACTGGGTTCAGCAGATAAGAAAAATCCATTGCTAGAAGATGGTGTCGGGTTTTCGGCGATTCCGTTTGGAGGTCTTCACCTGGAGGCACGTCCTCGAAAACCGCCTCACCAGGTGTAACTTCGTGCGGAGGGTGTTCTGGTTCGAAGGTCCGACCACCCAACCGATCGCCGACGTTTCTGTGTGCGATGAAAGCTATTTTTCCACCACTACTTCGTTTCCACCTCATAAGACCTTCTTCAAAAGTCAGATTTCGCTCTGCTCTTCCACTGAACTTAGGAGGTGGACTCTGGGTCCCTGTACACAACGCAACTTCACTGTCTCTACTACCATTCTGATTTATGCTTTGGTTCTTCTTAGTATAATTTCCTTCTCCGTTCACACTTCGGACCACTCTATCAGATGCCATAGTTCCAGCATCATCACCATCAGCAGCAGCAGCAGCAGCAGCAGCAGTAGTAGTAGTAGTTGAGGGAATCTTGTTACCTATCTGATGTGCGTCGTTGTAGCTCTCCACTAAACCAAGTCTGAACTGGATCTGACGCAGGAGCTGCATCTGGACGATCTGATGGTGAAGCATGGAGCTCAGAATGGACCTAAAATCGCGCATCCGGTTCGAAGGATGAAAGGCGAATTGAAACCAGGGTATACGAAACCCACTAAACCCCTCTGGGTTACGGTGCAACAGGTCGCTGTTAGAAGTAGCTCTTTCACGACTCGAGTACTCGTCATACCCAGCTACGGAAGAACGCATCCAATTGTCTTCATCGATTTCTGAAATTCGACAGCAGCGATCTGATTCTGGCTTTGACAACCGGGTGTTATTCTGGGCATCATGACGACCAGTTTTGTTCACTTCCTTGTATGTCGGAAGACTGAGTCTCTTGTCATCTGAAGAATACCCTCCCGACCAAGTCCTCGTCACTTTCCAGTTGGATTGTTCATCAGAAAACTCGTTATGACAGAATTCGGACTCTGGTTAAAAGAAACATTACAAAGCTCTGCATTGATTAATTATATGGCCTATGGTTTCGGGGCGCAGGTGGGTGTATTAAATGGTTTAGAACAATATTCATGTTGAGTAGCGCTATATAAATAAAAATTGGAGTGACATAGGCCTACAGTTCGGTGCTGAATGAGGGACATGTTTGTCCAATTAGCCGAACCCTGAGCGTAGGGGCTCGGAGTATTTGAAGGGTTTCAGAATGGCTGCAGATGGCGTTCCTAAGGAAGCCAGAAGCAAGTTCAAGCACCCCATTTCAGTAACTATGGCAATGGCATGTTGCTGAGGGGCCGTCCATAAATGACGTCACGCAATTTTAGCCGATTTTAACCCCTCCCCTCGTCACACTTCGTCACAAAAAAGTAACACCCCTTTGAAAATGACGTCACAAAGCTCTGACCCCCCTAAACCAAACTTCCATGGCGAAGCAAAATGCTCATTCATGGAACAAATAGGGAAATCATGAATATTTTAAAATCTAATGGTGACCAAATATTGAAATAATTAGAAAATTATTAATAATGGTGCCTGTATACATTAAAATAATTAAAAAATAATGAAAATTTAATCCTCAAAATTAGTGCTGTTATTATTAAAATTAAATTGTTGTTAATTGTTAAATTTAATAACATAGACCTGGTGTGACGTCACACTTCTCAGACCCCCCACCCCCATGTCACACTTCGTCACAAATTTCCGACCCCCTCCCCCTTAGGTGCGTGACGTCATTTATGGACGGCCCCTGATGCATCTGACAATGATGATTGTATGAAAATTAGGATTGTATGATAATGTAATGTAATGTAATGTAACAAAACATTTATAAAGCGCCACTTAAGAGTCTCAGAAGCGCTCAACACGTGGCCATCAAACAGCTGAAAAAATGCGTCTTTAAGAGTTTAGAGAAAACCATATAGCCGCGTGCAGCACGCACAGACGGCGGAAGAGCGTTCCAGATCCGTGGCGCCGCAATCGAGAAGTCCCGACGAGCACAGGTGGTGGTTCGAAACGAAGGTATCATCAAGTCATTTCGCGAGGCAGACCGGAGAGCCTGCCGACCAGTTTGAGTGCCAACTGGAAGGCACAGTTCAGCAATGTAGTCCGGAGCAGTACCAGTCGTAGCCTTCCAAACCAGCGTAGCAATTTTGAATTGCACACGATCAGCAACTGGAAGCCAGTGCAGCTCACGTCGCATGTAGTCAGATATGTGTGAATATCTCGGTAGATCAGCCAGCAGTCTAGCTGCTGCATTCTGAACGAGCTGAAGTTGATGAAGACGGAACTCTAATAATGGTGTTGACGAGGCCAATAACGACGACTTTGGCGACGATGATGATGCTAATGTTGAGACAACGACGAACTTACAATAATAATAATATTAATAAACATTATTAAGCCAAGAATTCAAATAAATTTCTAATAGTACGTATAGTGAGACAAAAAGAATTGTGTTCATGTCTATAGTCTATAGTCTATACGTATGTGTATAGTCTATAGCAGCGGTTTTCAAACTTTATTTTTATTGTACCCCCCAGGTAAAAAAATCGAATGTTGGCGTAGGCCTACCCCCAGCAAGGTCAGATCAAAAACAACATGAAAGCGTGAATTCCCCTTGCAATTAACAACTCCTTTTAATCATTGGTGAAGCAAGGTATTGGTCATAGGTAGAAAATTTTATAGTAATATAATTTTAACTTAAGAATGTAGTCATATCAACAAAAAGGAAAAAATAAAATCACTATTAGAAAGTGTTAATGTGTGGTGTGGGCTTGTTTTTACAAGCACAGATTTACAATATTATCTGGTTTAATATTTGTCAATTTCAAAAGCAAATCTGGTTCGAGTTCAAGCTTTGTTCTGTATTTGTTTATGGTCGCAAGCATAGCTGAAAAACTTGTTTCACACAGATATGATGTGCTGAAAGGAATCAAAAATTTTAAAGCTCGGTCAGAAATTAATCCATATTCAGCTCTTCGTTTCAGCCAAAAATCAGACACCATGTCTTTCTTGAATTCGTTATTCAATCCACCATCACATGATAGTTCAACAAACTGGTCTCTTTCCTGGACTAACTAACGGCTGCATTGAGAGGTGCTGACTTCCTTTTAAGTGGTTGTTTCAACCATTTAGCCATTGTTGGTTTTAAAATTATAGCCTAATAATATAAATAGGCCTATGCTGTATTGTCGATGGTATGGTGCAGTAGTATATAGTAGAGTAGGCCTACTATGTACGCCTAATTATTTATTGCGAAAGAAATAAATGACGAGGAGTGACGGTTCAACGTTAAACAAATCATAGCTAATCAAAGAAGGATGGCAAAACTCATAGAAATGTACAGGAAGAAAAGCGAACGGTGGACGTAGAATAGCTAATGAAAGACAGATGGACATGAAGTCCATACATAAACTTAGGCCTATAGAAAATTTTAATTTTTTGAAATTTTTCACGTACCCCTATAGCGACACCTGGCGTACCCCCCGGGGTACGCGTACCACAGAAAACCCCGGCCTATA
>JACEVL010003101.1:0-14873 GCA_020284085.1 Aporrectodea caliginosa
GGTAAGTTGTGTTGTTGTTCCTCATACCTGTTCATACCTGTAACCTCCATATAACCGTCTGGTTTCATACACTCCCCAGTGTACGTACGAAATAAAATGTCTGTGTGCTTTAAAGGAGCATTGTGAAACAATTTCCGACAATCATCTCTTATGATTATTGATACTCCAGACCCGGTATCCAGTTCCATGCGCAGCGGTTTGCCATTCACGTGCACTAATAACCATATTTTGTCACGCCCTTTTGTTTTAACATTGAAATTGTCAACAACGTCTATAGGACTAGAACCTACGGTTGCTTCATCACCACAGCTCTCCATGTGGACATATTGTTGGCGATCTGTTCGCATGTTTCTATCCATCCCGCGATTGAAATTTGACCTTGCTGCTGCCTTGCAAGCTTGTCGTATGTGGCCTGTCTTCTTACATCTGTGGTAGATTGCGTTTTTAAATCGACAACCCGATGAGTCATGATCTGACGCAGAACATCTGTAACACGGAGATGGCCTAGATGCTGATAGTGTAGACTGCCTACCTGTAACCACCTTGTGCACCTCAATATCGGTCGATTTACGCACATTCTGTAGTTCCATCGCGTCCCTAGCTGCGGTTTCCATGGCTGTAGCAATATCGATAGCCCGCTTAAACGTCAACTCGTTCTCTGTTAGAAGGCGTTTTTGTATGGCTTCTTGTTTGAGACCACAAACCAGACGATCACGCAGGGTTGCATCCAGTGTCTCTCCAAATTCGCAGTGTTCAACCAGTTTGCGAATTTCAACAAGAAAAGCGTTGATCGATTCGCCTTCACGTTGGTCCCTTTTACGAAAACGAAAACGTTCAGCAATGACTAATGGTTTGGGCGATAAATGACGATGCAGTGTTGCCACAATCTCGTCGAACGACTTGGTAGAAGGTTTAGCTGGAGCCGTTAAACTACGCAGTAAACTAAACGTTTTGCCGCCGATGAGACTGAGTAATGCTGGAACTTTCTTTTCGTCCACAATGTCATTCGTAATGAAGAATTGTTCCACTCGTTCGATATAAGTCGCCCAATCGTCCACATTGTCGTCAAACGAATCTATTTTACCGATAGCTACCGCCATTTTGTTTGGGTCGCAAGTATTATGTGTCACGTTTTATTGAAACGTCCAGCCTGTTCGCTGGTCAGAATCAGACTGACTGCTCTCGACTACAGCTATGTAGCCTTAACTAGGTCATAAACTAGGTCAGTACACCCCAATAATAACCAATCAATACTAAGCATTCTATTACGCTAACCTAGAATACACTACAGGTAGAGCTTGAGAGTCCTTTTGATCAGGCAATGAATGATGCTAGATCGACGAATGGTTTATTAGCCGATGAGACTAATCGTAGGCCTACAACGTTGTTTATCTTTTCAAGATAATTATCACCGTAATAAATAGGCGAATTATATGACTAAATATTAATAAGTTCCACACTTGTTTATCGTCCTACGTTCTGGTCTTAATATCCCATATCTCTTTAAACATTGCAACGAATGTGTGAAAATCTGTCGAAATTATACTGCGCTTTAAATAGGCCTACTCGCATACTTATTTCAATATGAAATCGCGACGGTAGTTTAGTGCAATGTAAACTTTTTATTTCCAACTGCAAGACTGCATCAAGAGTGATTCTGACACCTCTTATAATTCGAAATAAACTCCTTGGTCACATAATGAGCACAAGGAATGATGACGTCACTAGTTTCAGCGACTTAGGCTAGTCTACTTGGTAAGTTTTGAAATCTACTGGTTAACAATTAATTTATAGTTATTTTCGATTATTAATCATTTTCAATTGCCTTTCCTTTTCAGTAAAACGTTCACTGATACAAATTATCATTGTAATGTCTCAGGGGCCGCAATTAATATTGTGGCGTTTGCATGTCCGTCTTTCGTTTAGTAACAGTTGGTCAGTAATATGTAAGCCTGGGTGTCAATTCGTCTACAGTTCTACACATATTTCGTCTACCGACATTTCGTCTACAAAGTTATTTGGTAAACCCGTAGTTTAGATTGGTAAATTATTTTATATCGCCAAATAAAAATGGAAGCTGGATTACGGAAAGAAATTGTTTCACTAACTCGAAGTGGGATTGATGAAACCATTCTGTCTTTAAATAGAAGTTGGATTGATCGAAATAATTTTTATCGTAGATAGAAGCTGGATTGATTAAACTAAGTTTTTGATGCAATAGTTGCTAGAATGATCAAAATAATTGTTGCCTTAAGTAGAAGCTGGGCCCACGAGAATAGTTCTTTGCTTAAATAAAAGTTCCATTGATGAAAATATTTTTGGAGTTAAATAGAAGTTGGGTCATTTTTTTCATGAAATGGAAGCTGGATTGATTAAAACAAATTCTCGATGAAATGGAAGCGGGATTGACGATAGTAACTGTTATCGTGGACATAGGTTGAGTTCTTACTTACCAACGTGAAGTCCGGCATTGAAGACATTCAAATAATTTACCAACCTAAACTACGGGATTACCAGTTATTTGATATTGTCACTTTAAAATGGAAGCTGGATTTATGGAAAAAAACTGTTTCCCTAAATGGAAGTGGGATTGATGAAAACATTCCTGTGTTGAAATAGAAGCTGGATTGATTGAAATAACCTTTACCATAAATAGAAGCTGGATACCAAGCTAGATGCATGGATTAAACTAAGTTTCCATTCAATAAAGTTGGATTGATGAAAATAATCTTTTCAGTAAATAGAAGCTGGATTCCTGAGAATATTTAGCACGTTTTAGCGAAACTATAAGAAAGCGGCCTCTACTGATTAGCCATAAAGGATAAAGATACACTTGTAGACGAAATGTCGGTAGACAAAGTGTCTGTAGACGATGTGTCGCAAACGATAAATCTGTAGACGATTGTCGCGGAACCTTAGGCCAGGGCTACTTAAGTGTAAACCAAAATAAATAACCCTAGATATTTTTTATTGAGCATCGACCAAGGGCGTCACTCTGCCGTACACTGTGGTGATGACAAATTTCCTCCCCTTCCCTCTGCCCTTGGCATCTCCTTCTTCTTTTCGTCCCCTTCTTTTTAATGCTTTATTCGCCACTTTGCAGTCGTCCTCAGGTAACCGAGTAAACTTAGCCTACATGTTTACATTGTGTTTCACAACTGTTAATCTGTAGGCGACACTGAGACCACCACAGAAGAGCTAAACAGTCCCTCATGAATTACTGTCATGCGGCGAAACGTACTTCAATCCAAAATAGCGATAGGCAAAAGTGGTGGAGACTGTCACCGCCACTTTTGAAAGTGATGACCTATGATGGCTCTAAATGGCTTTGAATCTGGAATGTATTTTGAATTTTTCATTTCCTTTAGTTTTCTAGTTTAGTTTTAATTTTAGAATGCAGTAGAAGTCGAATTATTTTCTTTCCCGTTTTTTTCCATGTTTTTTTCCGTTTTATAATTGTTTTGAAAAACGAGGGTTTTTCCGTTTTTATTTTGTTTTTAACGTTTTTAACAACTATGGTTTCCGTATGTTAATTGACCATCAACGTTCTAGACATGTATTCACAAAGTTCTTTTAGGTTTTGACGGATTGTGAAACGAGGCTAAAGTAGTAAAATTAGCAAAATCCTATATGGTTCATTTTTTTAGAATCTGCTAACTCATTTTCACTTGTTAAAATACATGCGAATTCGTTTGAATAAAAAGCTCAATGACCATTTTAGATAATGGAAAACAGACCTAGAGTAGAAAACAGAAATTGATATTGTGTCGGAGGAGATCAGCATAGCGGAATTCGGTTTCTGGCTCCCATTATTATATATGTCTTCTATATTATGACAATAATGCTTTTTATTTTAGTTTAATAATATAAATTGCTAAATGCAAGATTAAAGTAAATGTACTTTTTAGATTTCTACCGAATACTTAGAGAACTTCAACTGAAAAAAGCAAACCATTGACGGACTTGGAGAATAATATCACTCTTAAGAAACTTACAGGAGTTTCTGTGTTTTCTACTCTAGGTGCGTGTAAAAATCATATCTAAAGCACAAACTCGGTTACTTTATAATCATGATGTCGAAAAGCATTTCTTTCAAGCATTCATTACGATATTTCATAAAAAAATTGAACACAAGAACAGATAGAAAGTTCCCAGCTACAGAACTGTTTTAGAATCCATGGTGAAGTGGTGCTTATCAATGCCAGGTATGTGAATAGCGTTTTCCTCTATCTTCAAAGCTAAAACGTCATGCAAGAATTCATACCGGAGAGAGGCCTTACCAATGCCAAATATGCCAGAAACGCTTTTTCCAGACTTCAAGTCTAACAATTCATGCAAGAATTCATACTGGAGAAAATTCTTACCAAAGCCAAATATGTCAAGGAAAATTTATAGGTGTTCTAGTCTAAGACGTCATGCAAGCATTCACACTCGGGAGAAATCTTACCAATGCCTAGTATGTCAAAAACGTTTTGCTCAGCCTTCATATCTAAGGATTCATGCAAGAATCCACAATGGAGAGATGCCTTATCAATTCCAGTTATGTCAAAAACGGTTTTCGCAATCTTCAAATCTAACAGTTCATGCAAGAATCCACACTGGAGAAATGCCTTACCAATGCCAAGAATGTAAAAAAGGTTTTTCCAAAAGTTCACATCTAACAGTTCATACAAGAATTCATACCGGAGTGAAGCCGTCCAAATGTCAGTTTTGTGAATTTAAAACTAAGTATGATGTTAATCTAAAGATTCATATGAGAAATCATTCCGGAGAGAAGCCATACCTTTGCCGGGGATGTCAGAAAACATTCTCAAACATTTCAGGTCTTAACAGTCATGAAAAAACCCACTCTGAAGAGAAACCATATGTGTGTATTCTTTGTAACAAAACATTTTCCAGATCTTCAGCTCTACAAATTCATGCCAGAATCCATACCGGAGAGAGACCATACCAATGTCAGATATGCGAAAAGAGATATTATCAATCTTCTCACCTGCGAGATCATGTTCGAAGCCATACTGAGGAAAAACCATACCAATGCCAGACATGTCAGAAACTGTTTATCCGATCTTCTAATCTAAAACGTCACGCAGGAATTCATACTGGAGAGAAACCATACCACTGCCAATTATGTGAGTTTAAAACGATATGGAAACGTTGTCTAAAGAGGCACACGATAAGACATAGCCTACTGGAGAGAAACCATACCTTTGCACGATGTGTGAGAAAACCTTCTCAGAGGCATCAGGTCTGAGACAGCATGAAAAAACCCACTCCGTGTCTGGCTCAAGTTTTTAAAATATTTTCGAAAGTTTACAGTCAGCAAATTTTTTTAGGCCTATGTTAAAACCTTTCTTGAGAACACCCATGCGAAATCCAGTAATACCAGAGGACATTTTCAGGTATGTCAGGATACATTTTGATGCACTTCATCAGACATACATGGAGATATAACAAAGGTTTTGTCAAAAACATTTTCCAGAACATCGAGTCCGGGGAGAAACAACCAGATATTACCTGAAATATTTGACGTTATTGAGTTCGCCAACAACAGTAAACAAATATGAGAAATGGATGTGTGGATCGACTCAATCTATGATGATAGTATACACACGAACGAATTCATGCATATCAGTTTTCGCAATTAAAGTAAGAGCTGTAATGAAGTGCAACTGAGTATTTCTGTAGGACAGCACATAATCAGGGATCCAGTTTTGTTTAGTGCTTTTAAAAACATGTTTAGTTCAGTTTAGTTAAGCATATTGTTCTTACGTCTAATTTAGCATTTTACTCTTTTGTTTTTAATTTTGCACTCATAGTAAACTTCACATGATCTACTGTAGCTTTTTCGTGTTTTCACTCAACTGAAGTTTTTCATGGTCGACTACTCTCAGGCTGTTTTAGTGTCCCGGGACTGCAATCACAAAGTTATGCAACGATAATTTCATACATGTATGATCATTATGGTTAAGGTTGAAACGTCTTAGCAAATAAAGATTGCTCGATCTCCATAAATTTTGTCATAGTTAGTCAGTATCGATATGTAGAATCCATGAACAACTAAGTGCGTTCCAATTCCAGTTTTATGTTCTTCCGTTTCGTCTAACGCGGTGAGAACTATTCAAATAATTTCTGTCGGAGTCAACTGCTCAGATAGGACGAAATTTACACACGTCTTTGAGGGCAGATCCCCAGCCTTTGAGAGCAACGAAGATGATGGATAGAAGACTACTACTACTGCTGATGCTGCTGCTGCTACTACTACCACTACCCCACCATCGCCACCACCACTAATACCACTAGTAATACGACTGCATCTCCTTTATTTAATTTTGGTGCCCCTTCTGACAACTCGTACTGTTGACGAAATTCCCCTCTGAATCGTCTTTTTTTAAACATGATTGTGAAACCGATATCTGTCCGGTGATAGGCCGAAACATTAGCGACTTGCTGAGAACGACTCTGATGGTATGACACCGACTTTCGCGCCAACTGCTTAACCCTTCGACTACCAGTGGGGTCAAAAATGACCCCAGAGGTAGTTTGCATTAGTGCTGCTCACCCCCATAAGAGATATCTCAATTAAATTTTATGACTTTATAGGTATTCCTGTTCTGTACAAAATTCCAAGTTTTATTTTACATTTTCTATCACCAGATGGCGCAGGTATACTATTTATACACTGAGTACCAGTGGGGTCATTTTTGACCCCAGTGTAAACTTAATAATTCTGACATATGTAAAAATTACAAAATACATTTTTATTGAGCTAACATTGATTTAAAATGTATTTGTAACAAAGATAAACTATTATATATTGTTTACTTAGTAAATTTATTGCCAAAAATGTCGACAGTCTGCGAACAGGTTCCAACTAGTTATGAGAAATCCAATTCTAAAAGAAACTGAAGTGGATAAATAAGGAAGTCAGTGCCATCTATGGTGAAACATGGAGTGATGTATCTGACAAGTCAAGAAATGAAGCAGTACAGCAATTGTAGAGTTTAGACATTGTTTTAAGCGTCAGCATGACTATAAATCGGTTCCAGAAAATATCACATGCCCTTAGATTTGACGATGTGGTGCACCGAATAGAAAGTCAATATCCTAAACAACTTGCACTTATTAGAACAATATTTGACAAGTGGACAAAATAAGAAGAAAATGATAAGAAGTCAAATATAATCTGAGTCACACGTAAGCGCAATTATGTCGTTTTTGCCGAGTATACCTGCATAAATTGTAAACAGTAACTGTAATGACCGGATATTGTCAATGCTAGTTTTGAACATTGAACACTCGAACACTTTGAACACTAATATGCAACTATTAAATTAAAATTTCTTTTATTTCAACAGCCTATGCATGTTCCAAATACTTTACTAATATTTGTTTTCAAGGCAATAAATAAAAATGCAAAAAACAAAGAACTTATTGTAAAAATTATGTTGGGGTCATTTTTTACCCCACTGGTACTCAGTGTAACAAAAAATTCTGGTAATCTGAGGGTTAAACGGTGACGATTTGCGCTTGGTCCTTGGAGAATATCCAGTGGGGAAGAAGTTAAATGGACACCGTTGGAGATTTACCGATGAATGCAATTTCTTGCAATAGCCTATTATTAAACGGAGACGTTGTTTTAAATTGACACCGGGTTTCCCAATCTTTTAGAATAACGATGACGTTTTCATTGGGGCACTTCAGTGAAATTTCTATCATCGCTGTCGTTCCTGATGAGTGGGTGTATAAAAGGAGGAGTTAATTATTGACAAAAAGTTCATTAGACATTAGACTCAGAGGATATCAGAACGTTTGTACACTAGAAGATAAGTTGAAGTGAGCATCAGATTCACATTTGGGTGTGACCTTACGCGCGCTAAAAATTTGCTTTATTTAATTTAGACCTAATGATAATGATGATGATGATGATGATGATGATGATGATGATGATGATGATGATGATGATGATGATGATGATGATGATGATGATGATGATGATGATGATGATGATGATGATGATGATGATGATGTCATCATCATCATCATCATCATCATCATCATCATCATCATAATAATAATAATAATAATAATAAAAAATATAATAATAATAATAATAATAATAATAATAATAATAATAATAATAATAATAATAATAATAATAATAATAATAATAATAATAATAATAATAATAATAGGCTAATAATAATAATAATAATAATAATAATAATAATAATAATAATAATAATAATAATAATAATAATAAAAATAATAATAATAATAATAATAATAATAATAATAATAATAATAATAATAATAATAATAATAATAATAATAATAATAATAATATAGGCTAGTTGGTTCATAGTTTACTACTAGGCCTAGGCCCTATAGTGAATGCGGTCTGTGTTAAGGACACTGTTGACTGTTAAAGACATTCAAGTTGTCGTGTGTTCTTGAGCCTCATATTATAGGCTACTCCGTGAGTCGAACCCACCCGAACATTCCATGCAATGTTTGGTAAGGGGCCGTCCATTCCTCTTTCCTGGGTTTAGTTGATAAAGCATGCGCTCTCACCTACAGTCTGAGGCATCCTGGAATTCTGAAGACGAACCCCGGGTTGCGTTATGTAGGCATGCTCTAAGGCAACTGGCTAGCCTACCAATGTTTATCTTCTGTAGGCTATATCACCGTGGTTAAAAAATATGACCGAACATTCAGTTTAATAAGTTCTACACTTGGTTTTATTCCTGCATTCTCATCTTAATATCCCATATTTCTTTTAAATGCCACAAATGTCTGAAATCTGTCAAAGTCGTGCTGTGTGTTTAATACTCGCAAAATAATTTGAATATAAAATCGCCAGTTAAATGTTACGTAAAGTTCTCATTTCCAGTCGCAAACTGCAACAAGAGTAAATTTGACACCTTCTATAATACGATATAAACTCCTAGTTAACGTTTTCAGCACAAACATGATGACGTCACTATTTTCAGCGACCTAGTCTCCTAGGTAAGGTTCCAAATGGACTTTTTAAAAATTGATTCACGTTAATCGTCGATTATCAATCAATTTTCACAATTTTCAATTGTTTTTCCCTTTCTGTAGAATGTCTCGTTTTTATAGGCTAATTATTATCAAAGTAGCCTAAAGTCTCGTAACTAACGGACCGCATTTAATATTGCGGCGTTTGCATATCAGTCGTTCGTTTAGTTCAGCGGTTTTCAACCTGTGGGTCACGACCCCCACCGGGGTCGTCTTATGATTTTCCAGCGGTCGCCTGGAACCTTCAGAAATTTGTTTTAAAAAGTTGTCAACGTAGTCTCTAGTTATTTAATATTATGTAAATATGATTACTACACTAATTAATACACTACAGCGACTTAACATTAGCGCCAAGTTCTCGTCTGTTAATCTATGACTCTAGGGCGAAACATGTAATTTCCTAAATTCGTGTTGCATTAATTTTACAAAACATGGCGGATTCAGGGGGTGGTTTACGGGTTCAGTCCCCTCCGAAATAAATGCATTAGGCCTAGTATTATTAAATACTAAGAATAGAGAACAATAGGTTACGACAATTTCCAATGCAACCCCTTCCTCCCGAAAAACTTAAAACCACTCCGAAATGTTTTCTTCCCTACGCCCCTGTCACACAAAGTGTCCAGAATCACGACAATTCACCGTATTTGGGAAATTTACGACATTCACGGCAAATACCAAATAGGCCTATCACGAAATTCACCGCTTCCGTGACTTCTTGAATTTCTAAGGATGTAGCAGGAAGATACGGGCTTGGGAATATTTTTTTATATCGTCAATATCTTTGGAAACTTTAATTTTCTCTATCATGCAACCTCTTGTGGTTTAATTTCTGTTCAGCCATGAACGCCTGTGGTACCTTACTAAACTTATTATATTAACCCATTAGTGCCCATGGTGGCAAAACTCTATGAAATTCTTTGGTTTGGTAGATAATGGGGTTGATATGAAGGGAAAAATGTGGAAAAAATTCTGCGACATTGGGAAATAGAAATATAGGCATGGAAATTCTTGTCCCTAAAAAGGGACGGTGGGCACTACCGGTCACAGGTTTTTATAAATGGAAATACTTGAAACATGACTGAAGCCATAGGCGGAAACTTGGTCCTGGGTTTTAGGGGGACCGGTAAAGGACCGGCGAGGCGCGTAGCGCCGAGTAGGGGAAGGGGTTTGGGGAGGGGGATGTGCCCCCTCCCTATTTAATTTTTTTTTAAATTCCGCGCTGTAATGATAGCATTTTAAGCTGTCATCTGAACAAATTTGCTCTATAATTTGAGTGCTGTAAGGAACCAGCCGTCACTCGTAGCTAACATATAGTTTGAGTCGTGTTTGAGTTTGGGGAAGGGTTTGGGGGATGTGCCCCTCCCCTATCTAAATCTTTTGAATTTCCACACTGTAATGGTAGCATTTTAGACTGTCATCTGAACAAAATTGCTCTACTATTTGAGTGCTGATAAGAACCAGTTGTCACTCGTAGCTATTATTATTATATTCATGAAATATTTCAGAAATATTGGGGGATATAAGCAGCTCCGTCCCCCCACCTCAAGTTTGGAGGGGACCGTCCCCTCTGCCCCCCTAAGTCTCCGCCCCTGACTGAAGCTACTGCAGTAGCATGTTATTAAAGTAAAAAATTGCAACATTTCAATGAAAAATAGCATAAAAAGATGAACAGTAACATATAGAAATGTCAGAACCAGCGTTTAACACACCTGTACAAATGTAACTATGGAAATGTTGGTAAAAAATGGCAAATAGCTACCAGCAGTCAATACTGTTTCAGCAGAACACATTTATTTACACACTTTTGTGTATGAAACCAGCAAAACAATCAAGGTATAGGCCAACACAGCATTTGACAAATTTTTTATATACTTTCATGTTGTACTGTATACGGCGCATCTAATTTGAGTTGAATTTCGCTCAATGAAATGCCCTTGGCCATCGAACCTGACTTCAGCCGGACAGCGATGCGCAAGGGCAGTCCGGTTACAAGCCTGCAGAGGACGCTCAACTGGTGACATGGAATACTTTGCATAATAAGCAGCACATACTGCTCTTATAAACTGCAGATGGGATAAATGGTGCTCAGTTGCAGCTGGAGATACGCGGTACAATTGCCAGGCGTTGTGTTGACCTGAAACAAGTAGGCGATAATAGGCCGGTGCCAGTTACGGATGCGTATATACCAATTCTATACTGTTCAATGTTTTGATAAAGACCATCAAGGCCTCCATGATTTTGTTGTATTGTGATATTAGGAAAGCTGGGGTCTATCTCAAATCTGGCTCTTTTTTATTATAATTATTATTATTATTATTAAACTGTCATTTATAGCGCACGTAAACAAAATTGAAATCTTGCACGAACGCGCGTAACAAAGAAAAAAAGATTAAGAAAAATATGTCTGTGCTGGTCTCATGATGTTAAATGTCGTTTTGTATAGACCATTTGTCGGTTGAATAACATTTTTCTGCATTATACCAACTTTTGGCATAGGCAATGGAATGGACCCCATTGCAGTTGGATGCCAATGTAACAGGACAGCTATCCTTCCAACACACAAGCCCATTGTGACTACTGGCTTCTTAGTTGTAGTCGTATGTCCCAGGAGCAGTTTCCGACAAATAAGAGAAGGGACTATCCATAAGTCTGTAACTTCGTACTGTTCCAGTTCCACCAATCCCCATTAGAGACAGTCTTGAGCAATGGTATTGACGAGATTTTCTCTGTGGTGGCAAGATGAGACTGTTCAGATGTCGATGGATGAGCAGAATAATCGATCGAAGCAACACGTGATCGACCGGAAGATCGAGCACCGGTACCACGGGGCAATCGACTCTGCTTTCTCGGTGGCTGAAAACACAATTTATACGAATGGTTGCTCAGACACTGTGAATGTTGATCACCGTTATAGAACGATTTTAGGTTTCTTTCATGTAAGATATTTTCTAAGTATTCTGGTTCATTCACATTTCCCTACTAGTCCTTTACGTCCTTATATGATGTCAAAAAAAATTTGTTGTATGTAACAAGAAACTTACTTGCACCATAGGCCTATCCGCGGGCTGCTCATCGTGTCATTGTCTCCCATACGCTCTGTCTCGCAAATATGACGAAATAATTTTGCCTCTCCTTGAACACGTAGTTGTTTCCCACATAGATTGTCTGGCGATACATCGGCAGTAGTGGCCTATTGTCTTCTTCGGCTGCGCTATCTCCGTCATTGCTATCCCAGTCTCTGGCAGAGTTATGTAAATGTCCGCGCAAAAATGTCGGGGTCGTCCTCGAGAGCACTGAGGACATCACTGACAGCAAAACTGTGTTTTTTGTAAAAAAACTAAATATTTTAAAAACACAAAAATAATTTTTCTATACAGAGCAACGTCTGGCATTGAAATAATGCTTTAACGGATGGACCTAATAAGCTCCAGTCGTCAAAACACACACACGTAGCCATGTTTGCATCTAACAAAATACTGCGTCGTCTAATGCCCACAGTCCCTTTTTAGGGACAAACTTTCAACACAGCACAGTAAGGAATAAGAACACGACAAATATGAAACAAAAGTATTCCTGCACAAGCTAACTAGTTGTACTTCATAAGCATCAATCATTTTATTCAATTTACTGAGATCATTTATTAGAAAAACGCTCACTTTCGAGAGGAATTCAGCATTTGTGAAATTTCTCGCGGGCGAAGTTTCTGACGTCATATTTAAGTATAGAATATTTATGTATCTTGAAATAGAATGTTTCAAATAATACTATAGACATTAGTAAGTACAGCAAAAAAGACCCTATCAATTTGCGGCTCTTGTACGCTAGACTGGAATTTTATAACTTTGTGTCCCTAAAAAGGGACCGTGGGCACTAATAGGTTAAGGGATACCATTGAATGAAGCTGCATGATTTTAACGCGTTTTATTTCAGGCAATGGCGACAGAGTAGTAGGCTATGCCAATGAATTAGGGATAGCCTAATATTGTTGAAGAATTATTTTAGACAGTGTAATTCGGACTTCATATTCATGGTCAGTTTGTTGCAATTATCTTTGCATAATTATTGACATTGTGTATTAGGCGATCAACCAGTCTGAATTCTGATTCGGTCTTCCAGCTAGGCCCATGTCTTTCATATTAGGATTATGGTGCTTCAATTTTTTTATGTCAATCATCATCTGAATGAATAAATGCAAGAGAAAAGTTAATGTACAGTTTCAGATTTCAACTGAATGCTTAGTGAGCTTCATACAGAACAAGGCTAACAACTGGCAAGGCTGGACAATAATGTACGAATCGTTTTCCAAATGTTGAAATCTAAGTCGTCATGCAAGAATTCATTCCCTGAGTGAAAACGTACAAATGTCAGTTATTTGAGTTTAAATCTAGGTATGAAGGTTGTCTAAAGAGAAAGCATACTGGAGAGAAACCATACCTTTGCCGGGCATTTCAGAAAACATTCTCAATCATATCAGATCTGAAAAATCATGAATGAAGCCACAAGGTATGATCTGTAATGATGCACAATGTTTTGAAGTCTAGCTTTGTGCGACAATCAGACGGTTCATAATAATTAATTACGTAAAAAAGCAGTTCTTCCAATGATTTATAAGGCATTCCATCGGAAATGCAACACAAGAAATGATTGAAAGTTCCCAGCTGTGTTCGAAATAGTTTGTTATCGATTGTAATACGAATGAATGCAAGAAATGTCATTCCAAAGTAAAGACACGAATGCGAGTTTTGCCAAAAATTATTTACGCACTGCAAAATCGTAGGCCTACAGAAGCACATAAGAATACATAATGGATAAAAAACATACTTTTGCCTGATAATGTCTGGAAACAAACACACAACCCATACCGGAGAAAAACTGTTTCAGTGCGAACTATGTAGCCAAATATTTTCTTGTTCTAACAGTCTGCAGAACCATGTCAGAATCCATAGAGGAGAAAAGCCTTACCAATGCCAAATATGTCAAAAATGTTTTTCCCAATCTTCATATCTAAGAATTCATGCAAGAATGCACACTGGAGAAATGCCTTACAAATGTCAAGAATGTAAAAAACGTTTTTTCACATCTTCAAATCTAAAAATTCATGGAAGAATTCATACCGAAGAGAAACCTTACCAATGCCAAGAATGTAAAAAACGTTTTTCCACATCTTCAAATCTAACACGTCATGCAAGAATTCATACTGGAGAGAAACCGTACAAGTGTCAATTATGTGCGTTGAAAACCAAGTATGCAGGTTATCTAAAGAGTCATATGAGAACACATACTGGAGAGAAACCATATCTATATATTTTGGTTTAAGTTTTATTTCGCTTCATTTTGAATGACTAACTGACTGATTGATTGACTAATTGACTGATTGATTGATTGATTGATTGATTGATTGATTGATTGATTGATTGATTGATTGATTAACATTATGTTGAATATGTTCGAAACTTAGTTCTCTTTCTGCATTCTTATCTTAATATCCCATATTTTTTTCATTTGCAAAAATGTCTAAAAATCTGTCGAAGTCATTCTGTATGTTCAATACTCGCAAAATTATTTGAATATAAAATCGCTAGTTTTGTGCTATGCAAACTTTTAATTTCCAACCGAAAATTGCATCGAGTGAATTAATTTTGACACCTACTGCAAAACGTTATAAACTCTTTCTTAAAGTAACGAACACAAAAAATTATGACGTCACCATTTTCAGCGACCTAGTCTACAGTAACTAGGTAAGGTTCCAAAATGTAATTTTAAAATTAATTTATGTTAATCGTCAATTATCAATCAGTTTTTATGATTAAATATTTTTACAATTGCATTTT
>JACEVL010003102.1:0-15972 GCA_020284085.1 Aporrectodea caliginosa
TCTAGATTGCGTTTAGGAGTGGCAAATACTAATCAAAGACTATTCGTTATAAAAAGGCATGCTAACGGTCTGTGTGATACTTGTAATGTCAGGGAGACAATTCATCATCTCTTACTTGAATGTAAAAAAGAAGATAATTATTTCAGAGGTTTTAAGAAATAAATGTCAATTATATAAACATGAAATTTCTATTAAAACCCTTTTGACGGTGAATTTATTTCAAAATGAAGTGTATAGGTTAGTTAAGATAATAAATAAAGGTAAAATTTTGTAATTGGATATTTTAAGTTTCTTTATGTGAATGGTTTTGTATCTTACTCAAATCTGTAAATATTTGATTGGTCTTTTAATAATACATTGTTATTATGCAATTATATACTGTGTTGCAATGTAAAAGAGTACTTTTAACCATTATGATACATGTATGCTTTATTGATTATTGGAATTTTTATTTTTATTTTTTATTATGTGTGTTAGATACATGAACAATTTAAAAGAGTACTTTAAACAATTATAATACATGTATGCTTTGTTAGTTAATGAAATTTGTCAGTACATAATAATCACAGACAGCATGAGATGAACTACTTTATATGTTGCAAAAATATTGAATAGTAGTGAAATTGTAAAGCTCCGTTTGACACCTTTAATGGTGTCGTTCGGATGCTATAAGTTTCTGGTTCTGATTGTATTGTATATTTTCCGTATTGTCGTCAACGGCCTTTGATGTCATAAGACGACGTTAAACTTTGGTTAAATAAAAATACCGTGTGTTAATTTTCCTTGTTGATTTATGTTACTGTAACGAATGTACAAGTTTTCCGTATCCAAGTTAACGGCATTTGATGCCATAAGAATAAGTTGTAAAGTGTCGGATATATTATAACCAGTCCCTTAGCCTAGTCATGTGAGGCCGCCATGAGTATTGTGTGTTAGCGACTTCATTTTGCTTAGCCTCGGCATATCACGGCGAGTATGTATGATATGGTGGGGCGCGGTGGTGTAGGAATATATGTTCGGTGCCTTGCAGCCGGAGGTTTGCGGGTTCGAATCCACCTCAAGCCGCCGCGTAGGGACCATGGGCAAGTCCTTCACTCGCAATTGCTCATGCGCTTCGGCGTGAAATTCCGATTCAGTGTCCGCGCTGTAGTCGGGAGCGCCTCTGAGTAGAAATCTTGAAGTGGCGCTATAACAAGTGCTCATACATACGTATTAATACATTTAATATAGCGCATTTTGTGTAACTTGTAAAAGCAATGTATGGTCGCTAGTACCTGCCGTTAAAATTGCTGATGGAATGTAAGGTTTGTTATTATTAAGGTCGACGTCAACGGCTCAGCCAGCCATTAAATGGCCTTAACCACTGGAATCTAATAATAGAATAGCAGTTGGGATTAGACACCTTAAAGAAGTTTCGACGGATGCTATATATAAGTCCTCAGCCACGCCATAGTTAGTTTGCCAGGGTTTAACGACGTCTTATGACAACAATGGTCGTTGACGTCTTTGGATGAGATTTTCTTTTGTCTGTAATTGGTGTTTGGTCCATTGACTCTTTTATTATAATTCTCTTCTTTTTTTTCTCTCTTTTTTTTTTTTTTTTTTTTTTTTCCATTCTTTTCTTTTTTTGTTTTCCTCTTTTCTTTTTCTCTGATATTGATTTTTTTTTTGGCTTTCAGCTTTTTGTGGCTTTTCAGCTCTTTTTTGGCTTTTCAGCTTTTTTTTTTTTTTTTTTTTTTTTTTTTTGGCCATTTAGGCTCTTTTCAAGTACATTTACATATACATAGATTTACATCATTTCTTAACAATATCTTATTCTATTACAAGCAAAACAGAATCATCGCAATATGTGTATTTCTTTTATGTCTTGGATACACATTATTGTTACACTTTTATTTAATCATACATTCGTCTATAATAGTGTAACTTCAACATTTATTTACATCACATGATATCATAATATCTTAATTAAACATTTCAAGAAACAGTATTTCTCATGACAACATAATGGGAACAACGACCATAATATTTCAATCAAATAATCTACTGCCTTGTAGATATAAACTTAATATTATGAAGATATTTATAATATTTATTATAGCATTTTTCCTTTATTAATAATTTTTACAAGGTTATAGACTACACCTTGCATACATCCTACATCAAGCAAAGTTTTTAAATTAAAATCAGATTTATATATTTCACATTGATTTTTTAGAGTAGTCGAAATATTTTCTTTTTTACATTCTAAGAGAAGATGTTCTACAGTTTCCTTAACCTGACAGACATCGCAAAACCCATTTGGGTGTTTTCCCATTTGAAATAACTTTTTATTAGTGAGTGCTACACCCAACCTTAATCTAGTAATTTGGACTTCTCTTTGTCTAGATGGATCTAAAAATTTAATGTTTGTTGATACATTTGGACAAATATTTTTATAGAAAAGGCCTTTCTCATCAATATCATATTCTAATTGCCATTTATTTAA
Organism: Aporrectodea caliginosa; assembly: GCA_020284085.1. Classification (NCBI taxonomy): domain Eukaryota; kingdom Metazoa; phylum Annelida; class Clitellata; order Crassiclitellata; family Lumbricidae; genus Aporrectodea; species Aporrectodea caliginosa. Next base: position 2,489 of record JACEVL010003102.1, read on the forward strand.
AATATATTCTTTAATTAAAGGGTAAATTTCTTGCATTTCTAAGTAATTTGTTGAATTTATATTATCTAAACTTAATGCTTCTTTGGCTAATTTATCCGCCCTTTCATTGCCTGTCAAGTCAACATGGCTTGGAATCCATACCATATTTATCTTATTAGAATCTATTAGATTTAATTGTAAATGTAATTCATTAAACAGATTGGGTCTAGAACTACATTTATTTTCTTTTATAGAGGTTAAGACACTCAAAGAATCTGAAAAGATAACAAATTGACAGTTCTTATAATCTTCTGAATTTATTATCCATGTTATTGCTTCTATAATTGCAGTTAATTCAGCTGCATATATGCTAGAATTATTACATATTCTAAATTTCTTATCTATATCTAGACTAGGTATTGTAAAGGCTGCTGCTACAATGTCATTTACTTTAGAACCATCTGTATAAATATGTATTCTTGTGTTATATCTTGATATTAGATCTAATGCGACTAATTTTAGAAATTCAGGATTATCCTTTTTTTTATTCACCTGTTTTTTTAAACTAGTATCTATTATTATTTCTTTACTAATCCAAGGAGGATAAGAGGGAAATGAAGGTCCAATAAATGATACATTTAGTAATGAAAAGAAGTCATTTGTTCTATAATTAAAGGAATGATCTCTACTTTCGGATGTTTTAAAAGTGTCAGTCCAGTGTTGTTGAATAACCTGTTTACAGGGATTTTCCTTAATACTCATTATTTTAGTTCTGAATTTAATAGAATTGTGTGATCTCCTTAAATGAAGGGGTAACTCTCCACATTCATTCTGTAGTGTCAATGCTGATGTTGCCTTAGGAGCTCCACAGCATAGTCTCAAAGCCTCTGTCTGAATTGTTGATAGTTTATGATCAATGGTTGAGTCTATAAGGTAAAGTAAGTAAGAATGTTCTTTATTGAACGCAAGCAAGCGCTTTACATACACAGTCAGATATAATATGTACAAAGAAAACAATAATTAGAGGAAAATTACGTCAACTAGAAAACATATGTCTAACTGTACAACATCCTAGCTAAGAAGCCACGCCTGGTAAGGGAATCAAATCTAGGGAGAACACGGTTATGTGAGCGTGGGTGCAGGTCATGACCAGTGCAATTGACAGAGGGAGAAGGTCGTGGAGGGTGTGGCTAGTATTTGTTAAGATGTTTCTAAATAGGTCTATATCAGCTTTTTTTGCAAAGCTCCTCAAACGTGGGGAAAGATTTAGGTAGGAAACCCAGGCGTACCAACTTGCGGACCAGTGCGCTCAAAGAGTCAAGTTCCTGCTTACTGGCGAAGCCCCACCATACTTGGGAACAGTATAGCATGCGGTTGATAGTGGTAGCCCTGACCACATCATGAAGCCTGACCCCTGAAAGCCCATGTGAGATCAAAATACGATGGGCATAGAGAGATTGCTTGGCCCGAATGCAAAGTCTTTGAACATACGGGGAAAAACCGAACTTTTCGGTAATCTCAATGCCCAGTATATTCAATGACACAACCCTTTTGATGCCAGGCAGGACAGGAGGGGCTTGTAAAAGATTCACCTTTGGTTTGGTAAATACAATCTCACAGGATTTAGAGTGATTCAGGTGGAGATTACATTTACGAGCCCAGGTACTAATATGATCTAATTCTGCATCTGTAGTGGAGATGTTAGAAGCCAAGATCACAAGAATGCAGTCATCAGCATACTTGAAAATACGATTAAAGCTATAGAGAGGTTTTAGGCCGGAGATGGCAACCAGGAAGTTTACAGGACCCATGCCAGAACCCTGAATTATGCTGGCATTGATTTCAGCCAGTGCAGATAAAAGTCCACGGAACTTGGTGCAATGACTACGATTGCTCAGGAGGGAGATAATCCAGTTGAATATATTAGCTGGAATAGGCAGAGAGGTCAATTGTTCAGCCAAGTATGAGTGTCTGATCGTATCAAAGGCCTTAGAGAAATCTAGAGAAATCACACGGACATAGGGTTCAGAATTAAGTGAGCTGAGAATGAAGTCAGAAATGGCCATAAGAGCAGCAGAGGTAGAACCAGATGGCCTGAAGGCGAATTGGTCAGCAAATGGACGGTTCAGTTCGTGATTGGTGAGGATTGGATAGATATATAGACGCACTACAAGTTTTTCTAACAATCTGCATAATACCGGCGTGATGGAAATGGGTCGGTAATCAGCCTCAGTGGCAGGGCAAGGGATCTTAGGGATAGGAGTAATGCAACTAGACCTCCATTGGTCAGGGACAGAGGAGTGTTGCAACGAGAGGTTGAATAAATATGTAATTGGTTCAGCCAAAAGATGGGCCATATTAGAAAGGAGCCAGAGTGGGATCAAGTCGGGATACAGGTCGTGACCCGTAGTCGTTAAACAATGGAAACTGTCATGGTTCTGTATTATAAAGATTCTCTGTCTATTTCTCCGTGCGTGCGACAACTGGTCACTAGAGGGCGCTTCTCGACGTCAATCATGGCCAATCTTTCTCACCATTTACACCTGTATACCTGTCCGTTTAGAAGCATATTATATAGCATTATTATTATATTATTATTATTATTATTATTATTATTATTATTATTATTATTATTATTATTATTATTATTATATTATTATTATTATTATTATTATTATTATTATTATTATTATTATTATTATTATTATTATTATTATTATTATATTATATTATACCAATATTTATTCTCTCCATCAATCAACATCAATACATCAAAAGACAAGGATGCAGTAGCTGTCGTCTAAAATTAACGTCATAAATGCCGTTAGTGTCACATCTCCCTTAGGTTTGGCTCCGCTAAAGTGCCGCGGAAAGCCACCGAGTTGTACCGCTGGACAGTAATAGAGAGACGCTGCAGCATTATTATTATTATTATTATTATTATTATTATTATTATTATTATTATTATTATTATTATTATAGCATTATTATTATTATTATATCACCACACGACAACGTTACACAACTTTCGCGCCACACACCTGCAGAACACCTGCCACGGTACATGCTGTGGGCACAGCTTTTAAACTACATGTCTTATCTATAGCCAGATTCTGCAGGTTTGGCGATAGAGCGCCAGCAAACAGAAAATGTCTGGCTAAATCCGCAATGCCTTGTACTCTGGTGATGCCAGTCCAAAGCCTGGATAAAGGAGGAGGGCGACTTCAACGGCCCCTGCAGCCAGGAGATGTCGTTAAACAGTGAGAATATAGGCCACATAAGTACTTTTAAGAAATACGCCACATTCTGTTCGTGTTCCACAGTTACTTTCTATATGTGTTTATTGGATATATGTACAGATAGTAAAAATAGATGCTATAGCAACTATACAGGCTGCTAAAGTATACTTGAATCTAAGTTTCTTTTACTAGCTAAGCTTACACCGTTAAACTGAAACCTCTTCTAACATAATTTTTCAATGAAAATGTGTCTGTTTATCCAACCATACGAATTAACACCAACCGCTCAGTTGACATATACTTAAAGGGCGAGCAAAGGCCTTAAAAGAGGTGTGTAAGAAACCGCTATTTTAAATCTTTAGTTTAACGACATCTCACGGCAACGTCCGCCGTTGACGTCGTATCGCACATAGCACATTAAAAACTGCACATTCAACTAGGTGATTAGAAACAGAAGAGCAGTCCCACTACTGTGGTAGTGTCAGTCCTAAATCTAGATAAAGGAGGAGGGGTCCATTATCATCTTTGCCATGAAACAGCGTCGTTTAACAGAAACTATCAAAAATGTCTCGTATCAAAGTAACTTCGCTGTTGCCGGTGTCACGAAATAGAGTATCCCCCATACATGAGTATGCTCCCCTTAACGAAATGGAGGTATTCGCTTTAGTTTGCTTCTTTGGCGGTTTCTAAGTGAATTCAGTCGTACTGTTTGGATTTATTGTACACATAACATTTTTAAAGTTGCGTATATTTAGTTTGTAAGTCGACCTGAAATCAATTTACTTCGTTTTTGGTGACTTTGACTGGATTTTCGTCTTGGCTATCGTGATGAGTATGACTATGGGGTATAGAATGGTTTATCCCCCGGATACTCTAAACCGGTTTATTCCATCCGGAGGGATATGCTTTAGGGGGAGATAGAATATCTCGAGACACCGGCAGACAACGCGTGTTGTCTATTTGAAGGCCATAGAAATGTCTAGCTATTATCGGTCACAGTTACTGTGCACTTTATTGCTAGACATTCGTTGTCTAGTTGGTTTAACAGACCACAATCGAAGAAGAATGCGAGAAGTCCCTTAGACACCGTTTTCATATATTTCATTATCCAATAAGAGCGACTGCCTATTTCCTAACGCTTTTATAAAACTCCGCCACTGTTTGCTTTCTGACAGTGCCCGACCCAAGCCTGGATAAAGGAGGAGGGCGACGCTAATGGTCTTTGTTACCACACAGCTAGTCGTTAACAGAAAACCACACTAACGCTTTGATATAATGTTCAGAAAGATTTCGCGCAACTGCAATGTATTATCATTTATCAGCTGATATAGAATGACATATTATGATGCATACTAAAGGTCGCGTTTTGTAGGACTTGTTACCTTTAACACGATATGATACGATGTGCGTTGTATTAATATATGTTGATTAGATTGTGTAAATGCAAATGAATATAATGTTCAATTTGTACGGAGGTTTAGGTCAAGCGATTCTTTGGAGACATGGGCGAATTTAGGGTTAGTGATTGAGTAAGTAATAAATCTTTACTATAGCGTGAGACAAACGACCACCATTTAAAACAAGAGTGTCTATAAAATGGTGAAAAAGTATATGGCAGTTGGGAACAATAAGGGGTGTGACACCGTCTGTAACTAAAGGCGAATCCTTAAGAAATTAATGTAACCTGTTTTTACATATACTTAAAGGGCAAATATAAGACTTAAAAGAGGTGTGTAATGAACTGATCTGTTTCAATCTGCAGTTTAACGACATCTCACGGGGGAAAAGGCATTTATGCCATATCGTACGCAACACATTAAAATTGCACAAACAGCGTTCACATTAAATTAAACAGCTGTTTAGAAATAGCTGAGCAGTCCCGCTATTCTGATACTGTCAGTTTTCTAAGTCTCGATAAAGCAGAAGTGCTCACTAGTCATCTTTGTCACAATACAGCGTCGTTAGGCATTACCTATAGAGGTCCGTTTAACACCTGTTTTAAGTCTCTCATTTGTCCTTTAAGTACGAGTACAATAGAAATACGTTAATTGTTCCAAACCACTTGTTCCAATTGTCTATGCTATACGTTGAAGATTATACAAGGTTTTCCAATACATGTTAACAAACGACCTTCGATGCCATAAGACGCTGTTAAACTGTTGGATCTAATAATAATAATCTTTTCTTTATTAAGCGCCTGACAAACGCACTGCGCTGTACATTTACACGTTATGCAATTTAAATCTTAACTACTAACAGAACAGACAGCCTGCAATACAACGGCGCTAATAGCAGCCTACAAAGCATATCCGCCCTACGGGACTCGAACTCTGTACCTCTCGCTCTCCATGCCAGCGTGTTATCCAATGCGCTATCGCCCCCCCCCAATGTCACATAGTCACAGAATAAACTGCTCAACGTTATAACTGATATATTTATATAATGTAACAGACACCTGTTTTAAGTCTCTCATTTGTCCTTTAAGTAAGAGTACAATAGCATTACGTTAATGTTCCATGCCACAAGTTGCAATAATTGTCTATGCAACGTTGAAGATTATACAAGGTTTTTCAATACAAATAATAAAAATTAACAAATGACCTTCGATGCCATATAAGACGCTGCTAAACTGTTGGATCTATAGATAATCCGAACAGTCCCTGAGCCTAGCGATGTGAAGCAGCCCATGGGTATTACGTGTTATAACGACTTCATTTTGCTTAGCCTCGACATATGACGGCGGTTATGTAAATATGCATCAATACATATAAAATTGCGCATTTTATTTGGTAAACTTGGGCCATAGCACTGCAGAGTGACCAGTCTCCACTGTTAAAATTGCAGATGGAAGGTATATAGGTAAGGTCGGCGTCAAGGACCCTGCCAGCCATTAGATGTTGCTAAACATTCGAATCTAATAATAGAATACCAGTTGAGATTAGACACCTTTAAAATACCTTATGAGGACAGTACATATAACTCAGCTGCATTATGGTCGCAGCTCTTTTAAATGTGTTGAATGTAAGGCAAGGTCGTCGTTAACGACCCTGGCAGCCATTAGATGTCGCTAAACACTGGAAACTGATAATAAGGGTTGAGAGTAGACACCTTCAAAACATTTTACGCAGATAATATATATATCTGAACATTCGAATCGCAATATATTTTTGAGACTTTTACAAGTGTAATGTAAGGTCGACGTCAAATGCTTCGCCATCCACTAGATGTCGTTAAACAATGGAAACCACTGGCTGTGTAATTATTCCGACGCCTTTGTTTCAGCTGCCAATTAACCGTCTGTGTCTATTTCTCTGTGCGTGCGTCAACTAGTAACCAGAGGTCGCTCCGCAACGTCAAGCAGGGCTAATCATTCTCACCATTTACACCTGTAGACCTGTCCGTTTAGAAACATATCACCACACGACAACGTTATCGCACCGTCCGTTACACAACTTTCGCGCCACACACCTGCAAAAGCACGTGCGGGCACACGTAGGCATTAGGCACAGCTTTGAAAGCATATGGGGGCCCGATAGCGCATTGGATAACACGCTGGCATGGAGAGCGAGAGGTACCGAGTTCGAGCCCGTAGGCGGATATGCTTTGTAGGCTGCTATTAGCGCTGTTGTATTGCAGGCTGTCTGTTCTGAAGAATAAGAGGAGTCTCTTAGAAACCTTTTCAAGTATTGTTTATATCCTATAAGAAAACTACCAACAGCATGAATTCAAATTTGATGAGATTTTATCATCATCACGTACTGATTATTTGCAACCAAGAATTATCAACTGATATAGAATGCATATTAAAGGTCGCATTTAAATACAATTGAATATCATATTCAAGTTGTACGGAGGCGGGTCACGTGGTTTCTTTAGAGACGAGGGCGAATATATGGTAAGTAAATAAGTAAGTAATCATGAATTAGTGAGAGACAACCGACCACCTTTTACAACAAAAAAGTGGGGAAATTGGGAACAATTGGGGCGTGACAATGTCTGCAAATATAGAAAATCTCTTATGCTAGACGGCAACTCCAGCACTGTCGTCTTCGGCTGGTGCCAGTCCCAAGCCGGTATATCGAAGGAGGGCTACGTCAATCGCCCCGGCAGCCAAAAGATGTCGTTGAACACTGAAAACTACTGCTGTGAATAGGCCACGTAATTATATAGGAAAATGCCACATTCTGTTCGTGTTCCGCTCCTTATATACGTTAATTGGATATCTGTATAGATCGCTAAAACAGCTGACATACTTGAATCAAGTTTCTTTTACAAGCAAAATAATTAATAGTCTTTAACTTCAAAAACTTCTAACATAAATGTTTCAGTTCTATAATAATTATGTCTTGTTGTAACCAGTCTATATATCTAATATCTCTGGCGTGGAACCAGACGTATTTACAAAATTATTTTATTTCACCACATGTAGTTTAACGTCGTCTTATGACATCAAAGGCCGTTGACGACAATACAGAAATATGCAAATTATTATTATTAATCCAACGTTTAACGTCGTCCTATGGCATCAAAGGCCGTTGACGACAATACAGGAAATATACAATTAAATGTTTACAAGAAACTTATAGCGTCCGAATGACACCATCAAATGTGTCAAACAGAGCTTTACAATTAAATATGCAATACAATCTTAATATATTTCATTTTTTCTTAATATATTTCATTAACTAACAAAGCATACATGTATTATAACTGATTAAGGTATTCCTTTAAACTGTTCATGTACATTAACCAAGCCATACCATTATGCAATATTGAAATGTATAAAATATGAAACTTATAGCGTCCGAATGACACCATCAAATGTGTCAAACAGAGCTTTACAATTTAAATATGCAATACAATCAGAACAAGAAACTTATAGCATCCGAACAACACCATTAAAGGTGTCGAAACAGAGCTTTACAATTTCACTAATATTCAATATTTTTCCAACATAAAGTATTTAATCTCATACTGTCTGTGATCATTATGTCCTGACAAATTTCATTAACTAACAAAGCATACATGTATTATAACTGATTAAGGTATTCCTTTAAACTGTTCATGTACATTAACCAAGCCATACCATTATGCAATATTGAAGAACTAAAGTTGAATGATAGTAATATTGTAATATGAATATTCATTAACCAATAAGTAATGTTTATAATTTTCCAACATCGGGTTCTTATTATTATGACAAAACATATTTTAAACAAAAATCAACAGTCGAAAAGAAGTCGTCCATGGATATTTCGGCAAACAGCATTGTAACACAGTACTGCAATATTATGCAACACAGCAGGCACTCCGATACAGCAACCAAACCAAACCATTTGTAATATATAATACTGTAAAACCAAAGTTGAATAATAGTAACCAGCGTTGCAACCAACATTGCACAATAGTAATATGGCAATATAGATATTCATTAACCAATAATTAATATTAATAATTTTCCAACATCAGAATTTACAACATCAGTATTTACAAAAACTGTATGACATGTTTACTTAAAGTATTTACAAAAACTGTATGACATGTTTACTTAAAGGTCAAAAAATATCTTAAAAGAGGTGTGTAAGGAACCGCTTTTTCAATATACATTTTAACGACATCTCACGGCAACTTTGGCCGTTGGCGTCATATCGTATACATAGAACATTAAAAACTGGACAGGTTACAACGTTTATTTAACGACGCCGTCATATTGACGATGATTGAAGTTAAAAACTGCACGAACAGCGTATACATTAAAGTATGCAGTTGTTCAGAAGTATAGCACAGTCCCACTATACACTGGTAGTGTCAGTCCTAATTTTGGATAAAGGAGGAGGGCTCGATAATAATCTTTGTCACGACACAGCGTCGTTAAACATGACCTATAGGTGATTTTGTTGTGACACGATCACTCAAAAAACTTGGTAACAGGGCATTTGCGCTAGCCGGCCCGGCTGAATGGAACAAACTCCCTGTCTTTATCCGCAAATCCTCAACTTTATCGATTTTCAAAACTAACCTTAAAACACATCTGTTATCTGTTTAAGATATACTATGATTGATTTTTCTGTTACGCGCTTTTGTGCAAGATTCCAATTTTGTTTAGGCGCGCTATAAATAACAGTCTAATAATAATAATAATAATAGTCTACAATAGCAAGTCGGTTCGACACCTCTTTTAAGTTTTACATTGTCCCTTTAAGTACGAGCACAATAGCAGTGCATTAATGATTCTTCTTACCGAGCCTACAAAACACGCTTCATTGAAAAATGTACAAGTTTCCCGTATCAAAAGATATGTTAAACTGTTGGATAACTTAACCTAGCCATTTGAGGCCTCCATGAGTATTATTTTAACTTAACGACTTCGTTTTCTTAGCCTCGGCATATCCGGGGAGTGGTCAGTCCCCTCCCTCGCCGTCTAATCTTCCCACCGACAGTGTATACGCTCAGCGCACTCGTTATAGCTGAGTTGGCTAGGGGGCGCAGTCGTAGCAGATATCTCGAAACAGTTTCAGTCCAACGTAATGATAATCTCTGACTGAATATTATGCCGCCGGACTGAGTGGTTTGATCTTTCCAAGGTTTGCTTTGGAAGCACGTGGGAATAACGCCAGCTGACCGAATTCCACAGAATGTGTACTATATATGAAAGACTCGAAGGAGAGAGAAACAAAGGCAGACCACGTGGAGTGCCCTGGATAAACAATAAAACCGAGGACATATAGTAAGACGTTGAATAACGTTGATAGAAGCAATGGACTTGATAAACGAACAACTAAAACGTGGAGATCATTTATTCGTACCTATTACCGCCAACCAGCTAGCGGCGTTAACTAAGTGGTGACCATAATGAGAATGATGAAGATAATGGACGATGATGACGACAACGACGACGACGACAATGGTGATGATGAGGCTGATGACAATGACTATGATGATGATTAGTATTATATTACTACTAGTATTAAAATGATGATGATGAATCATTGATGATGATTACGATGATGACGTGATGACTATGATGATGACGATGATGACGATTATGACGATGGCGATGGTGATAATGATGATGATGACGACGAACTTTAACAAATATTTTAACTATCTATGCAGATATCCAATAAGCAAATATGCAGCAACGGTGGAACACGAACCGAATGTGGCACGTCCCTGTTCATATGTGTCCCGTTCATAGCAGTATAGCTTTCATTTACTAGCAAAGCATAATTATAGCCCTACAGTTAATAGTGGTTAATTTGAAACACTTCTAAGAGAAACGTTTCGGATTCGACTATACCGTAAGAACACGTATGAAAAAATTACAAAATCTCTAGTTTGACATCTACTTAAAGGCAAAGTCAACTCTGAAAAGAGGTGTGTAAGGAATTTTCATTTTGCCCACATCTCATTGCAATTTTGAGCGTTTATAGTTTTATACGTCAAATCGTGCAAAGCACATTAAAACAAATATCAAACTAAACAAGTGTTTAGAAGTAGAAGACCAGTCCCACTATTGTGGTAATGTCAGTCCTAAATCTAGATAAAGGAGGAGGATGCGATCATAATCTTTGTCACAACACAGCATCGTTAAACATAGCCTACGAAAGCACTCTTTTAAACACCTCTTTTAAATCTTGCAATTTCCCTTTGAATTCGAGTAAAATAACGGGTATTTTACATTGTGATCTATTTTGACACATTTTATGATGTATCTTGGACGCTATAAGTTTCTCGTTCTCATTGTATGGTATACGTTGTGAATTGTCGTCAACGGCCTTAGACATTATAAGACGACGTTAAACCTTTGAATAATAAAAAAGGTATGTATGAATGGAACTATACATTAAATAAAGCGCAATATTGGTAACTTACAAAAGCACTGCAGGGTGGACGCCTGGACGGTCCTGTCCGTTAATAATGCAGTTTTATGTATGCAGGATGGAAGATAAGTCAAGGTCGACGTCAGTGGCCTGGCATCCAGAAGATGGCATTAAACAGTTAATAGGACACATAACTTACAGAAATATGCCACGTTCATTTCATGGTCCGCTGTTACTTTATATATGTTTTTTGGATATCCGATAGTTAAACAGATAGTTAAAATAGTTGGTAGATAAAATATTAGAGTCTAAGTTTCACTAATTAACGTGAAACATTTCCAACATATATTTTCAATTCAAAAGTATCCCGATATGCGGCCAGAAGTCCAGAATTTAATTAACACGAACTAGTTTCAAGTTTCAGGTTTCACGTTAGTCGAGAACACGCTTAGTAAATCAAACTTAGATTGACATCCACTTTAAAGGGCAACCATCAGTCTTATAAAAGGTGTGTAAGGCACTGCTATTTTATATCTTAAGGTTAACGACATCTCACGGCAACTTCGGGCGTTGACTTCGTATCGTACAAAACACATTAAAACTGAACAAGCAGCTCGCAAATTAAACTAAACAGGTGTTAAGAAGTAGAAGAACAGTTACACTATTCTAGTAGTGTCAGTTGTAAATCTGGATAATGGAGGACGGCTTACAAAAATCTTTGTCACAACAAAGCGTCGTTAAAAGTAGCCTACCATATCTGTCCTTTAGACACCTCTTTTAAGCCTTACATTTGCCCTTTAAGTAAGAGTACAATAGCAGCATATTAATCAGATGGACATTATTTTCTTAATTATTGTCTTTCCTTTCGGCGCCTGATTGGTGTAACAAACAAGTTCAAGTTCACTCAATTCGAAGAAGTTGATTAATAAGAAAACTCAACACACGGAATTTTGTCAAACAATCTACTTTAGAATTAATTTCTAAATATGACTCTTATATACACATCATATACTGACGGGTCAAAAGTAGATAGGGGCATGTATGACTGCATCAATACATCAAATAATGCGTATTTTTGGTAACTTGAAAAGCACTGCAAGGCGAACATTCTGTACAGATACTTAAAATAATTGGTATAGCTAACAAATAGTTTCATAGTTTCATTTGCTAGGAAAATACAGAGTTAACTTGAACCGTTTCTAACATAAATTTTTCAGAACAAATGTATCCCGTTATGCGACCAAAATTAACTAACACGAACAAGCAGTAGTATACTTTCAGTTTAACGACACTGTGTGATAACAAACAAAGATAACAATGGCGTCCAAACATGGAGGAGCGCCCTTGCGGCTGCCGGTCTAGTATTTTCACCTTCTGTAAACTAGAGAAATATTGCGTGTTTTTGTGTTATATCTAGGCCTAAAGCTATTATAGTACTATAGTCTCTAATACTATAACTGCATAATCATGCATTGATGTTACTTGTTGCGTCTTGACAGCAAGTTATGAAATAAACGAAAATACAATAAAAGATCATTAGCGACGTCTTCCTCCTTCATCCAGGCTTTGGACTGGCACTACCAGAGTAAGACCAGTGGTGTTTTAACACGAACTTCTTCTGTTCCATGGTTTAACGACATCATGTGGCAACTAAGGCCGTTGACGTCATAAGAGTTTTGTTGTTGCTGTTGTGCTGTGATTTCCTTCATTCGCTTACGGGTCATCTTTTCTCCCTTTTAAATCTGGCGTCAGCATCTGCGAGTTTTTTACTTACTTTGTCTATTTTCTTTTGATATCACATATTTTTAATTCTTTTTTTATTTTTTCCAAATATATGGCCTATTGCTTCTTTTTAAATTCTTTTTTCCCAAACAGGTTTCCATTTCTTTTTTCACTCTTTTCTTCTTTTTGTTTTTTTTCATCTTTCTCCCGTTTTCTTTCACCAATAGCCACTATACGTTTAACACAAACCGTGGATTGACATCATCTTTAAATGGCAATCATCAGTCTTAAAACATAAGAACCGCGCTTAAGAACCGCGCTTTTAATCTTCAGTTTAACGACATTTCACGGCAACTTTGGCCGTTGAGGTCGTATCGAACATAACACTTTAAAAACTGAACAGACAGAGCACACATTAGACTAAACAAGTGTTTAGGACGTAGAAGAGCAGTCTAACTATTCTGGTAATGTCAGTACTAAATCTGGATAAAGCAGCCGGGCTCGGTAATAGTCTTTGTCACGACACAGCGTTGTTAAACATGACCTATACGAAAGCAGTCAGTTAGACACCTCTTTTAAGTCTTGACATTTACCTATTTAAGACGAGTAGCCCATAGCCATGCATTAAATTGCACTCGTAATATTGTGATACTGATGATTATTAATATTATTATGATGACTACGACGATAATGATCATGATGAGTCTGAGACTATATCGAT
>JACEVL010003103.1:0-15937 GCA_020284085.1 Aporrectodea caliginosa
TGTTAGAAATGTAGCGCTTAGTGTAATCTAAAAGAGTTCTGCATCCAAATCTTCAACAATTTAGATGTCACAAAATCGCTGTCGTTATTTATAGTTAGGTCAAATGTCATCACTAACCCGCAAGTCATTGAGATAGTCGCTGGTCAGACGGCATTTCTTAATTGTTCAACACACTTACCCGATAAAGGAGTCCTGTGGTATCACTATGCTGTTGGATCCCATGATTCCAGTTACGTTTACCTGATGGGGAGCATTCAGCCAAGATTTACCAAGAGATTCCAGGTAGAAAGGGACAACACGCCAGGAAAATTCAATCTAGTTATTACACATGTAAAGTCGGAAGACGCCGGACGTTATATTTGCCAAGAAGATACAGAAGAAGGACAATACAGCTCAGTGGAACTTATTGTCTTAGGTATAATCTTTCTGCTTCGCTTCTCATCACGAGTGGCATCGTTAATTTTGCTCATTTGAATCGTCTTGGCAAATATAGGCGGTATGAGGTAGGGTGCTCCAGAATATATAGTATTTTAAGAAGTTCCTAAAAATACTGCTCCCTGGCGATTTTCCCATTCATTAATCACTTTCTTCAACTGTACCAATTTTCAGAAGAAATGAATTTTATGAATTGCACAACGGGACTGCTAGCAATAAACCACTGAACATATTATATGGATTTCATGCGTGAATGGGACTTACTTGTGAAAATTGTGAGTTTTCTACGTTCCTCTATTTTTTACGTTCCTCCCGGAACAGTCTTCCGTTGCGTGTGCGAGATGGTCATCTTTCTCAAAACGCGCTTAGTTAGGTCACTTATAATAGTCATTTGCGAATTACTTTTGTTTGCTACTTAAAACGTTAATTAATGCATTTTTTCTTTTTGTTGCTCCATTAGTCAAAAACTACCTACAACCAGCAAGTTCTTATTTAGTGGGTACCGATATGATTTTGTCTTATGTGAATGAGACACATGCTTTGTTGGGGACCACATCAAGTTTCTTTGGCAGTGGTGGAGCAGGTGCTACACAAACGTCTCATTTTGGCATGATAATCACGCATACGGCTACAGCAACCGAAACTGCAGTGTCGTGCATACCTCCTGCATCAAAAACACTAAGCTATCTAAATGAGTGCATGTGGCAATACACCATTGCTTTGTCAAGGAAGTAAATATATCCTTTTTCTTGGAGTAGCCATGTGTACTTGAACTCGTACTTGTACTTGTTACCTAAATACTTGCACTCGTACTTGAGACCTCAGTACTTGTACTTGTACTTGCAACCTTTCATGTTCTGACCAATAAATATTGAAAACATACTAGTTTTTTTCGTATAATATTATACTTACATACCCGCAATTTGTGTTTTCAACCGAAAAATAGCGATTATTGTTGAAACTTCATCGTGCTGGGGGCAAGGCTTAGGCCTAGCCTTTATGTAAAAGCCTAAAACTTGGATTTTTAGACTCATCTGTATTAGACGCATGGGAAAATGTCCGGGGAGAAATGTATTTTCAACTTTTAATTTTCAGGAGCACCCTATTATGAGGCTTTTAAGATAAAATCAGCTGACGGGATTTACTCCATATTATTGGAACGTATAAAATCCCCTCTTAAGATGGCTATACCTCGGATCTTAAATGTTCTAAGGTTGTTTTGTGAGCCGAAGTATTTTAGTTATAATTAGTTGTGTATGCCCGTCAATTTTGCCCGTCCAAATCTATTTTAACTATAATCGTTCTTTAACTTTATTGTATGTAACTTGGCTTGTCTGATGCGAAACAAGGCAATTTTTCGTATTTAGTTTAACACTCTTGATTTGATTGCTAAAGGAAGCATACCTGTTTGTGAAACTAATGCGAATGCTGGCGGAGTCATTGGAAACAACCACTGTGACATAGAACCAGAGGAATTGATGTTGTCGTGCAGTGTCACATACCACGGAAACATCGTGCCCGTGTTACAGTGGAAGGCGGAAGGCGAACAAGTAGGCCTACTCCGTATCAATGAGACGCGCGATGAGAAAAACTTCAATCGAGTTACTTCCACAGCCAAAATTACAGCCGACATTAAAATCAATGGTTCTAACTTTGTCTGTCAGACGAGGTCTTCACATCATATTTGCTCCTATGGTCCTACTGTAACAAGAGTATTGTGTAAGTAGAAGTGTTTGCTTCCGTTTGTAGGCTACGAGTATGAAGCGCTATTGGTGTTGTCGGCTAATTAAATGATAGGCCTACTAACTATTGACCTGCTGAATGTTTAGAAAAGCACTGGCGATCTGGAAATAGTCTGTGAACTGAATCGTTGTAACGAAGATTTTCGCCAATGAAACTAGAGAGACGTGTATGGGAGGCGGGAATGGGCGCGTAGCAGGGATGGCAGGAATGGACGGAGAGACAAAGGGAAGGGCGGAGGAAGGGAGGAGAAAAAAGCAGTATAGGAAAAAGATAGGGAGGGAGTAACGGATTGAAGGAAGAGGACGCTTCGGAGAACGGGACGGAGGAAGAAAGGAATGGAAGAAATAAAGGACTGACTGCGGATTCGAGTGAGGTAGGGAGCGTAGTTGCGATAAAAAGGGGTATATACAGAGAACGGGAGCAAGGAGAAAAGACGCGAGGGGGAGAGACAGCGTAACGATTGGGAATCGTAGCTGGGCAGCTGGATTAATCTGGAGGGGTCTAGGATATTCTCCCCGGACATCACCCCGGACATTTCCCCCGAAGTTGGACTGATGAAAGAAATTCGTTACCTTAAATAGAAGTTGGAGTGATGAAAGAAATGTCATGCTTAAATAGGAGCTGGATTTATGACAGAAATTCCTTGCTTAAATAGAAATTGGATTGATTGAAGAAGGTCTTTATTTCAATAGAAGTTGGATTAATGACTGTTATCTTGGACAATGGTAGAGTTACCTACCTACTGTTCGGGGGGGGATATCCGGGGGGAAATGTCCGGGGGAAATGCCCGGATATCGATCTGGAGGCGTATTTAGGACTACTGGTTCGAAAAATGTTATCCGGTCTATTTTAAGGCTATACATGTATTGGCATTGGGGAGAGCGTTCTTTTGCTAACATTTAGAACTACAATCCGCTGGACTGTCAATGAAAAACCCCAGGTACACGATTTTTAGATGCAATTGGTGGCAACATCACAGAAGAGAAGATAATTGGCGACGACGTTGAGTGTTCAGCTCATACAAACCAGCCGTGTAGTTACAAATGGAAAAGGATGTACGGGGCACATGTATATCCTGTATCCTATTTTGGACAAAACTCCACACCTGGGTGGTATAAATGTGAAGCTAACTGTATCGTAAAGGAGAAACCATGCGTCTTTGATGTTAAGTGGATTTTGCTATCTAAAGGTATATAAATTAAGAATTTCTTTCTTCCCTTCTTTTCTTATGTTTCCTAATAAATCAAAGACTAAATCTAGTAAGCACAATATTAATTTAGAGTTTTAACACTAAGGTAGCCGTGGGTAATAAGGTCCGGGTTGGCAATAAGGCCCACTCACTTAAACTTGAAATATCTCGGAATCTAATCATCAGATGTCAACAGAATTTTATATTGTTGACGGGCCTTCACCTGTGAACTATAGTAGTTGATCATGGGTTTTCTTACCGGCGACATCTTTGAATTAAAAAATATGGCAAGATTTGTGTGATCATTTATTTCGCAATAATCTTATTTTCGGATGTATTAATTCCGTAATTAATCCTTATTCTGCCTAGGGCATGCATGATGCTATAGTCATATTTTGTAAACAGTGGATTTTGGTAAGACTATATAGGTTGAAAAACTTAATTATGCAGTATATGCACTTTAGAATTACCCGGATATTGGTCGAAGTGTTCATGGCATGCTGGTGAGGGTAACAAGGCCCACCTTTCTGTGGGTAATAAGGCCCTATGCATTGTGTGCAGATGGGATAAACAGTTGAGCATGGCGAAATGTAGACAGTGCGGACAGTGGTTAGGCCTACGTGATGAATGCATTGGTTTAGATTCAGTAGTAGAAGCAGAAATATTCGGTTGCCCATATTGTGACGAATAATAAAATATAATTTCAGGAAAAAGCCTGAATTAATGACTGCACATTTAATCACATTTATTTTATTCCGGACAGCTATAATTAATCAATAGCTGTCCATAAAAATATTAACTCATAAGAAACAGTGTCAAACTCATGTTTGGCACTGTAAAGCGGGATTTAAACGACGAAAAAGACACTTTTAAAGTTATTACCCGCGGTTAGGGGTGTCTATAAAAATGATACATCGCAGAAAACACCCATACTCAAGTTTTTCCCATTATTCCATTCGGTACTTGTCTATAAATATTTTTCAAAATTTAAAAACGTTATCCTGAGGTCGCTCAAAGCCCCCGAACATACTCTACTTAAATACCAGGACTGAAGGAGTTTTAATTGTGACAGTTGTGCTTCAGTTCGCCGTTAACATATTATTGTTAAATCGGAAGTAACTTGCTTTATGTGAGTTGTTGCGACAGCGCTGAAACACACCCTCTTGTATTGGGTCAATCGATTCATTAGTCTGAGGACTGAGATTCGTGCGTTGACCGATCCGACAATAATCGGCGCAGTGGAATGTTCTGAACATGTTGAAACTTATCGCACAGAGATCCGAGAATGATCGGTGTACGGTGGGCCTCTGTTCTGTTTGGTAGATTTACGACAATAAATGTCGTAAATCTTGTCCTTTTGATCGAGTGAGTCAACAGGCCCAGATTTTCAATTTATTACGCAAGTGTAATATGATGAAGTTAACTGTATTCCTGCCATCTATTTAATTTGACAGCAGACGGGCATTTTCTCCTTTCTACTCGGGATATTATAATCTACTTGGCCGTCGTGTTGGGATTGCTGATTATTTCGTGTGTAGCGCGTGCTCTTTGGAAATTGAGGACTTGTTGGACATCACTGCATCAAAATTGTAGTTTTGTTTCCACGCCAGCCAGAACTCCCTCTAATGGTAAGTGCACATTCTTAATTATTTCTCTATTATATCGCTGTCTTCACAGTCACCGTCAGTACAACCCGCTCACCAACACAATCACTGCTATGAACAACACTAAGCGGCCACTTTGGACCAAGCTGCTAGAAAGTCTCTACAGAGGCACATAATCAAAGTTGGTACCTTGATGCCTACCATCGTTTGCATGTAATAATACCGTTACATCCAGCATGACAGATGATACGATGATAACCAAAATTAAGATAACCGCAATCACACCTCTAGGTATAATTGTTGTAATCATTTTCTCCCTTCCATTTCAGTAACTGTCCACTAATAATTAAGTTGCTCGCAACTTGCGAAACGCCTAATTATAGTGACTTCTGACATAATTGGTCAACGTCCAGGCACATGATTTATCTCAAAAGTGTAAAGTGTACCCTCTCTTGATCTTCATAATTTCTTCTTTTGTGCATCGATCTCCCTAATAACTGTGACCATGAAGCTCCTAATGAATGCCGTTTCCATCATTGTAACGAGTGAACTATTCAATCGCTTATCACGGTGTCCGAGCTTATTAGTAAGATGATACAGATTTGCTTCAATTTGTTTAATTGCCTTCTATTTTTATTGCTAGTAAGTACTTGGTCTAAATATCTTCTAAATCGCTATATTGTCTTATATTTGTTAGATCTTCTGTCGCTGTTGTAAACATAGGATCTGATCATGGAGAAATTAGTATGCCTTGCACGACCTAGTTAAAAAAATGATGTAACATCCATTTGACTTGCATTGTTTTGAATAGGGCGACATGGCTTTCTCACATTTATATCATAAGGTAAAACTTCCACCTATAGAGAAGTATGCTTCAGCATTTATTTCACTAGGGTTCTCTGCGGTAACAAGCTACCGCGACCGTAACTGCAATCGCGACCGAGCGCTGGTGGCTGACGAATCAAGCGACAGGAGAGAACGTAAGTTGTGAGCACCTGCCTTCTCGAGGTAAGAAGGTGAGCATTTCATAAATGTTGCAATGTGCCACCTTTTCATAAAATCGAAACGATATAGTTCTTCTAATTGTTTTTCATACTGTTAGTGCTCTCCTGTTAAATATTTTAGCTTGTTCTTCGTCTAGAAGTTAATAATAATAATAATAAATAATCTTTTCTTTATTGAAGCGCCTGACAAACGCACTGCGCTGTACATTTACATGTTATGCAATTGAAATCTTAACTACTAACAGAACAGACAGCTTGCAATACAACGGCGCTAATAGCAGCCTACAAAGCATATCCGCCCAACGAGGGCTCGAACTCGGTACCTCTCGGTCTCTGTGCCAGATGTTATCCAATGCGCCACGGCCCCCCCCAAAATGACGGGGTGTACAGAGTACAGCTATAGTCGAAAAACTAGGGGGTGGTTTCAACCTCCCCCCTAGTGCCTCGGGTATATCAGGTAGTTGTTGCTGTTAAAATAGCTAAGTATCGACAAGACAGGCATGCAATATATAAGACCAAAGCAATCGTAAGGTTACAATTAAAATGTGACTCTCGAATAATTAAAAGTGACTCTTTTCTAACCGATCAATCATTCACATTTTTTGCTATTACAGATTCTTCACATACTACAGGTTCTGTTCTGTAGAGAGTATGAAGCCAAGTTAACCACAAGTCAGTTAAAAGTCACGAGCTTCATATAACGATCATTATTTTAAGTCATAACTATACATCAGCTAACTATTTAGTCTGCGTCACATTGATGTCAGAGTGAGTCATAAACTGAAAACGATGTTTTAAAACATCGTTGCCTCGCCTTGAGATCTGGACTTGGAACTGCAATTCACCAAAGCTGCCTCGCCGATTTTGTTGTACTAAGCTCCTGTGAATAAGCTGGCTCTCACAACATAACATTTTCGACGCTGAAGAAAAAAAGGAGTTTGCGATTTCTGGTGGTCAGCTTAACGAAGGAAACGAGGAAGTGAAAAGTAACAAACCAACGAATTCCTATATCTATTTTATATAAATGCACAGGAAAGGAAGTGTATAACAATATTAGGTACCCCTTACTATCCTTGTGACCGTGACAGCCCTGGGCGCCTGTATGGGGCGCCCAAGGCTGTCGCTCCATTCGATCCTCTTGGAGGGGGTACTCATAGTCCCGTTTTCCCGCCAAGCTACCATGAAAAATCGTTCTATCTCAATGGCGAGTCCGACCGTCTGGAATGGGCTGCCCTTGGAATTGCGCCTGCTTCCCAGAACGCTCTCTGAGTCTGACACGTTCTATGCTAACCTGAAAACTGTTCTTTTTTGCGGTGCTGGAGTCTGGAGCACCCCTGAGTAGTTCCCTTGAATAGGTGCAATATAAATCTCCTGAAGGAAAGAATGAATGAATGAAATACCATCACGCTCAGGGTCAAAGTTCATTATTCACTTCCAACTCGCATTGATCTTTACAGAAAGAGCGAAAAGCAATCGAGTAATTAACAAGAATTAAAAGATCTAATTGAATTTATCAAAACTGTTACGGTAATGGAAGCGAGAGTTAATAACATGTCGCAAACATTGGAATAACATTTTTAATATAAGAGTCATTTTCTGCTATTAGATCAATTAGACATTTCTGTTGTCACAACGATTTTTAAAATAAAACTCGCCTTAATTATTTCAACTCCATTATTGCTATGAATTTACTATTGAGGAGATTATTGTTTCCATGGTTATTTTGGATATATGCTTTACTGTTTATTTTATTTGCTGCGTTTGAATTTGAAAATTGTCCACTTCGTTACCGTCACTTACACACAGGCCAAAAATATCATTATAGAAATACGACTTCAAATGATTGTTTCCAAGAACTTAATGTGATTCGTAAACAGCCTTTCACTTAATAAGTTTGTAATTAAATGAAACAGTACTTGTTATGGCTAAATGCATTTTTTTAGCGGCTACCTAAAATAATGTCCACTCTGTTACCGTACATAAATCTGTGTACTGCAACTTACTTACCAGCATCTACGTCTACTGCAAATTAGTCAGATAATTTATGACGTCATGCTTGTGTATACTTCCGTTTATTGCTGTCTTTTCGAATAGATGAGGTAATAATTTGGTTTGAAAGGTGTAATCAACGTAAGATACGTTTTATAGGCGTCCACTCCGTTACCGATAATTAATCTACATTGCAGATGCTCAGGTATTCATCAATTATCAGGTTTCAACTCCTAAATGAAAACAAAATCCATATGTAGAAAACTGGGGTCCGAAACGTGGTCGATAACAGATGTGTTTCATGTTATGTTGAAATTGTCCACTCCGTTACTTGTCCACTCCGTTACATGTTATGCAGTAATGGATTGGACATAGTAGAAACGGAGTGGACATGGAATGGTAACGGAGTGGACACTTCTTCAAAAATATGTTTGATTACAGCAACAGCTTCACATATATTTTCTTACTCGTGTGTGTTACGATAGAATTAATTTTTCTTTTATATATCTTCATAACTATATATGTTTGAAACATAACTACGCAGTTTTGTGGATTTATTTGGAGAAAATACTCAGAAATAACTAGAAAAAGTTATTTGAATAACATACTATACTCAATATACATGTATATCTAGCACTTTCCATTTATGCAGTATACGCTTGATATTCATTCGTTAGTCATAATTATTTGATTGCTCGATTTAAACCATAACTTCTACTCGTATGTTTTGTTTGCAATTTGTTTGTTCAATGTCGTTAATTTTTACATCTGATTTATCTGAACCATTGGAATTCTCCAACAGATAGCGCGCGCTTTTTGATTACTATTTCAATTTGAAACGGCCACCACTATTGCCTTGTGCATCATGAGAACGGTGCTATGGAAGTCATTAGGCCAGACTAGATTTTAATTGATAAGCAATAAAAAACTTAGTATGTTCATTGTTTAATCACTGTAACATAGTGCTAGACTTACTCAAAGTCGCTTCCAATTAGCAGTATGATCGTCTCCTTAAGAATTAAGAACTAATAGACAGTTTGGAGACTTTAATGGCTGCAGATCTTTGGTGGTGTGTGTAGAGCGCTTTTGAGAGATCCTAAAATACCATGTATAGAAGCTCATATAGACCTACATATATGCAGACATGCATACATAGGCCCTATACAGACTAGAGCTGGTAATGATTAAAACAAATTATCGATTAATCTCCAAAATTTAACTTCGATTAATCGATCAAATTCGAATAATTTGGTAACTGTTATGGAAAGAGTGAAAAACTGTTAAAATGACTGACACTGAGACAATTACTACTTTCTTTCTAAACAAATTTCAATCGCTACACGTTCTGATCTTGATACGTCAGCGATGTGCTTGATCTGCAGTAAGCGAACTGTTTATTGCAATAAAGAAAGTTTGGCAATAAAGACTTTTCAATCAGCATTTACCTGAAATGCAAAAACGATCACTCAATTTTTCACTCAAGGGTTTAACATTATCATTGCTCCCATACCGTTTACTCCGCACAATGGGCTGGTCGACATAATGAAATAAGAAAAAAATTAATCGAACAAGCCGAAATTAACCGATTAAAATTTGTAACGATTAATCGAATCTTTAATCGTTAAAATCTGCAGCCCTGATATACACACATACATACCTACTTACTTGCATGCATACATACACACAATCATGCCTACATACAGTCATTTAAGTACATACGCACTTTATGCACTTACTTACATACATACATACAGTATATACATTAGACTGGTCCACAAAATTAAAAGTTGGAAATACATTGCTCCACAAGGCTGCCCTTGTTACACATGAAAACATGAGTCTGTATGCAAAATTTTGGAAAGATTTGATTATGTTTAGAGGTCGCTATGTTTTTCGACTTTTTGCTACATAGTATGAACTTGTCAAAAAACATGTATAATTTTGATTTTTTTCAAATCGGCTATAAATTATTTTCAAGTCAGTTATTATTTTGAAAAATAAACAGCCCAATTAGAAATATATACTGCAGTGTTACTGCTTAGTCAGGATGCATTACGTTTGTATTAAAATATAATTTTGGATAATTAAAGAAGTAATCCAGTCTGCATAAATCCCGTCATTGCAGTGCTGGAAAACCCGCAACCTACTATTATATCATTTTGCCTTTGTTGGAACAGAAAATTTTGTCCGATGACTGAAGACAAGTTGCAGCAAGTATTGTTTCTGTGACTCATCCTTAGTATATCATTGTAAGAATGGATCAGAGCCACTCCACGTTCTGCGCAGTCATTGACGACCATCAACAGTTTGACATTTGCCTTCATCGACTGGGATGTAGGGTCCAGTGGTCAGGGAGTAAAGGACTTTGATGGGAAGGCTGTGGGTTGTTCTTGACCCTGGATGGTAAAAAGATCAAGCAGTTTTAAAGATCTCCTTGTGACATACTCTTCCAGTGGAGTCTGGTGGTCGAAGGATTTCCTGTCCAGACGCTACATGGATAGCGGATTAGGTGGATAAATAAGATTGTATTACCAGAGCAGCCTCGATGTCTTCAGTGACACGCTTCGAAGAAATAGCGGAGATGATGACTGAAAGAGTTAATTAAATCGAACTCAAACTGTAACTCCTTGAATCAGTACAAATTTGTGCTCATACAACTTCCACAGTTTGCGAACACCCGAATCCACACACTGTGCGGGGATTCTAGCCTCCTCCCGAATTACCAACGCAGCGACTATTGTTGCTTGCGTGGCTTCACCAAATGCTATGGTCTATTCTGGTAATGAAATATGAAATTCCTCAGGATTGCCCAATTTCTTGGGAGTCCAGAGTACTCCAGACCCAAGAAAGTGTTTGTCAGGCATCCCTAACAGACAACATTGTGAGGAACTCCTTGTTGATGCCAGTTTCACCATAGCTGCCGTTTTGTAACGTACGAGCTTTTATTGCAGAAAGTGAAAAACATGTGCTGTAAGCTTATTTCATATTCAAGGCTGGCTTCACAGACGAAAAAAGTACTCGAATCACGCTAAATTAGCAGCATGCAGAGCAATATTGAACAATACAATTGTAGGATATGAAACGAATTGTGATGAAAAGGTGGCATGCAAAATTTAAAAATTAGTTATAAGCCAACAACCGTTTATCTATCAGAAAGAACTTGAAATAAGTGTTTTATTTGTAAATAAGCTTATTATTCTTTTAGTTACTTAAATACAGTTGGCATATTGATCATGATTTAGAAAGATGGTGCTTGGTGTTCATGGGTGCTTATTTTAATTCATAATGAAGCTATTAACGCGTCAGATGCGCAATTTTTGCAATTTCTACAAAAAGTGTCAAAACCTAGCGACCTCTAAACATGCTCAGATCTCTTCAATTTTTTCAACACAGAGTCTTCTAGTCAAGTGTAACAGGGGCAGCCTTGTGGAGCAGCATATTTTGAAAAAATATATTTCCCCGATGTAAGTTTGGACCAGTCTAATATACATAATTATAGCCCTTGAACAGTTACCAGGCAAATGAAAACAATAGGTAATAGTAAGGAACTCTTGCGGCTTTTGAGTTGGACATAAATTGGATGTAATAAACATGAGTCAGGTCTATAAATAACTCTATCGATCTCATACAACCATGGAAGATCCACCCCTTGATAGACAACCAATGGAGGACGTCACAGCTCAGGTTCAAGGCCAAGCAGAGATGGAACCTGCAGTTTCAGCCCCAGATTCCCCAACGTCATCAGATCATCTGATGATGATCAGGTGAAACCGACAGAGGAAATGATCGAATTTGGTAGATTTCTTTCGAGCATGAAAACTCGGAGTGGGTTCGCTGAAACTGTTGAACCAACTGGACTTCGGTCGAACATAAATATTCGCAGTGGCAGAACTTTAAAGCTCTCTGTTCGATTAAGTGAATACCTCATGAAATTATTAAGACTCTTAATAGGTCTCTTGAATTAATAAGATCCTTGAAAGCGAGAGGTGTAAAATATGAATGACGTAAGCGATTGATAGTCTATGGTTGTGGTTGTTTTCCGGTATCCCACAGATACACCATCTACCTTCCAACTCTCGACCTAAACGACACCTACCTTAACAGCTACTCTGCCCCCTCTGAACCTCTGGAAACCGGACGCGGACCGCCTTCGGACTACCCTCTCGGACAACCCTTCTGACTAGACGCAGCGCTCGTGAATAAGCTGGTGCCCTGCGTTTGGCTTTCGAGTGGGCTTTAGAAGTTTGGAGATTAGGCCTACGATTACGATTACGACCGTCGTTCTCAATTAATAACGTTGATGTATTACAGGTAGGCCTACAGTTAACAGTACCAAAAATCGTCTGTGCTCTTGACTTGATTAGATAAACACTACAGACTAAGCAAACATCACAGGGCCTATGAGTGTTCGTCCAGCCTTCGTTATCAATACTTGACCTAAGCTCAAAAAACACCTGTAGGCCTATGTTTAGAATACTATAGCAGTGTTTGCAAATCATAATACAGATCATAGGGGTTGCGGATTGCCTCACGCCGTATTTAATACATTTATATTTACTGAGAGATACGAGTAACAGAGCTAAATTATATGAAAACGACAACGAAATGGCAATGACAATTTGGATTACAGTTATACTCTGCGCCTATTCTGGTTAGTAGCAAAATCGTATGAAATTTCTGATTGTATCAGTGCTGCCTCAGATTCGTATGTCTGTGTGATTGCGCGAGTAAAATTTTTTCATAATGGTAGTAATAGTAATGACAAAAATAATAATAATAATAATAATAATAATAATAATAATAATAATAATAATAATAATAATAATAATAATAACAATAATAATAATAATAATAATAATAATAATAATATTATTATTAATAATAATAAAAATAAAATAAATAAAAAATAAATAATAATAATAATAATAATAATAATAATAATAATATGAATATGAATATGAATATGAATATGAACATGAATAATTATGAACATGAATATCAATATAAATAAATAAATATAAATATCAATAATAGATAGTTAATAACAATAATAATAATTAATGATAAAAACGAAGAGAAATGTATGTATGTATATGTGTCGTGTTACGATATTTCGCTCGAGTAACGCACAGCGGGCCAGCCACACACGTTGGCAGACGGTGCTCGAGCCCCGCTCTACGGCCGACAATCAAACACGTCAGTAGGGGACATGCACGCTCGAATACCGCGTGGGGTCGCTCGAGACTGGCGCAACCAGCAAGTAATCACCGTTAGAGGTCGCTCAAGTGGGAACGACACCGCGTGGGGTCGTTGGGACTGGCGCAGCGACCGTGTAGTCACCGACAGAGATCGCTCGATTGAGAAAAAGGTCGCATGATTTCTTTTGTTTCTCAGTATATTAAATCTTTCGCTAGAGGACTCTCCAAAATCCGAAGCAGACTACAGTTAAGTAAGTAAGTAAGTAAGTGTGTTCTTTATTAAACGCTGGCAAACGCACGGCGCTGTACATACAAAGTTATACAAAGTTATCAAGTTGGTAAGGAAGAAGCAGCTTAGTAGTGCCCCAAAGTATCTTTCTGACTAGATATATGTGAAAGTCGTTATCTACGACCTCATCTCTGTCTGTGCGCTCTGATGATTGGCTTGATCTTCTAGGACTAGGACTGCCTTGGCTCAACGCCGGGCATTTGCTGTGGTTGGTCCCTCTAGTTGGAATGACCTTCCCCCTCACTAGGGGCTAGACTAATAACTGGTTTTTCCTCTTTGGTCTCTCGTTCTTTAAAGACGTTTTTTCCCCGGGGTTGTCATGCTGAGAGCGCCTCTGAATAGTTTTTCTGCGAGTGGCGCTATACAAATCTTTAGATACAATACGATGATCCTTTTTTTATTCTCACACGGCAAGAAACTGTGTTTGATTCATTGTTTTGTAGGTTCAAAATCAATTTGCACTTCAAACTTGATTCCAAACCATTACAACTTTGATCCAGATGATACTGAATTCTTTTGCAATTTGGTACACCAAGACAGCCTTCCCCAACAGGCTGAATGGAGGAAGATTGGAGAAATTAATGCGGTTACCATAAACATTTGCGATCACACGATTAAGACATATTTGGACTTTAACGGTTCATCCTTTGTTTGCCATGCAAAGAGATCAGCAATAGCGCACAGCTTCCGCCTTTCTGAGGAAATTAAAGTACAATGTAAGTAGTATGGAATAAAAGGTAATACAAGTTAATGTTTTCAATAATTCAATACTGAATCACATGATTATCTTTGTCTTAAATCCTACAAACATTTTCATTTGTAGTCACTTGTTTTTGCAGATAGCTGGACACAACAAATCGCACTTCTACCCGCCATCTTGTGCATTGGACTGTTTAGTATATGCTTATGCAAGTCTAATAACCGTAAGTAGGCTAAACTTTACTCCACAAATTCTAAAATAAACTTTCTTCCTATTAACGTAAATGAGCTCTAGACAGTTACTGATCTCTATTTTAGTCTGATATTTCATTGACCAACGTTGTAATTGATGGATTTGCATTTATTCACGCCATACGCCGTCAAACACTTCATTGAAATCTATCGATATTATGGAAACTAGTTTTGCTGTGTGAAATGTCCGACAATTATATCGGCGCTGTGTGCCATAATTGTCGATGTGTAACGTGGATGATTATATAAGGTCTGATCAAGATAGATTGTCTTTCTTAGATAAATACTAAACTACAATATATTGATTGCACACCAAAATGCGATTTTAGCAGTTGGTTTATTAAAGGATGTCCTTACTTACTTACCTACTTAATATGCACGGTGACAATGAAACATAATTCGTAGGCTACGATTACTCAAGTTCAGACAAGCCATTTCAAATCGATCTGTGCATATTTGCAGGCGACTTGAGATCACGAATTGAACTTTGTCTGACTTTATCATACGTAACCCTGCGTTCTCTATGGAAATTACACAAAATGAAAAGTAAGTAAACCTTTTCCTAAATCCGTTGAGTTAACATTTGCAATAAAACTTAAGTAAATGTTGAAAATTCACTTCAGAAATATAATAAGTATTTCACATCAATAAATTTACCAAAATTCAGCCTATTAATAATATATTTAAAATTATTCTCCTTCAAACAAGGTGCTTGACGGTCTAACTCAGAGCTACCTGACGTTTACATTCCACTCAAATAATCCCACGTAGACAAATTTAACATCAGTTTCCACTGGTCAACTGTTGTCCCAACTTACCAATAAACAAATTGGGTTCCGCGCCTTCTCATTCGCTGCTCCTTATCCATGAAATTCAAATCCATCAGCTTTGAAGGACTCCTTTATTTCTCTGAATTAATTTTGAAGACAATGATTACTTCACCTCTCAGCTACCTTGCGCTTTTTGTGGTGAACTTATAAATTATCGCAATATCAATATCTAACTAACAATGAGGATAATTACAATGATCACAAGAAGAATAACATTGATAGAAGTTGCAGTGGTAATAATAAACTATCTTCTCCACTTAATTCTAAGCATTTGATTTTGATAAATGCACAGTTGACGTCAGGCTTTGCATCATGCGTAGGCTTACTCCTGCAAGTAATTGAAAATATAAAAATAAACTTAAAAAATTGGACGAAACTTACAGAATATTTCTAATTATTTACAGAATACAGAGATAGCGGGAGAAACTGAACCGACGTTTGGAACGACTCTCCTGGCAGAAGCTTCTAAAAAGAATTATTATGCTATATTAATATTAACCAAACTCTTAGCAATTATTTAGGCTATTACAATATCTTACAGGCCTATGTCAACGTGTTCTAGCAATAATATCTGTACATCATAAAATGAATGATTTAAAACAAATCATATTTTACAGTGAAGTTTCAAGGTGTAGCATATTGTTTGTAAAATACTGCTAGTATAGAATGCTTTTGAGTAAATAATTATTAACCCTAACTACGGTA
>JACEVL010003104.1:0-16757 GCA_020284085.1 Aporrectodea caliginosa
GGGGAGAAAAAAGGGGGAATTTCCGTGTGGGGCTAAAAAAAAACCCCCTCCCCTTATGGGTTTTGGGAAAAAAAATTTAAAAAAAGGGGGGCCTGGGTCCCCGGTGGGTAATAAGTTTTGGCCGGAATTTGGTATTTGGGACTTTCGATTTTGACCTTTTGGAAAAGGATTTTTTAAAAAAAAAAAATTTTTTTTAACCCAAATTTTTTGAATTTTGGGCCCCACTTTCTGGATGGGGGCCGTCATGTTATATATAAAACTTTAATTTTTAATATTTGAACGGGCGATATAAAATATCTTTTTAAAAAATTTTTAATTTTTTGAATTTGGCGATTTTACTTCTCTGAAAACCCCTTTTTTTAACATTTCGACTGAAAAACCCGCCTTCTGAGTTTTCGTCGTTTTATTTTTTAAAACAAAAATTTTTGCTTCCTTATTTTTGAACTCATGTCGCCCCCTTCCTGGGCCCCTTTGCTCTACGGCCTTAAAAATGTTTATTTGCTGATGCCGGTTTGAGCCTGTTGCTAATACCTGAGCTGCTTATAAAGTTTTAGTCATTTATATGAATTGATATTTTCAACAATAAGTGTCTCAGATCAAGTCAGGAAAGGGAAAAGAAGAGAGAAAAATAGAAGATGATGCTGAAGGCATGTACAAAGGTTAGCGCGTGGCGCAAACCCTGGTGCAAAGCCCTGCCGTAGTCAAGAACTCCCATCAGGGTCTCATATGGAACCCTGATGGTTAGCCTATTGGCCTCCCGGCAGGGTAGGTGTAAAGGCTTCAAGCAAGGTCCCGTTTTACCTAACGCAATGGATCATCGCAGAGAAGACCGCCCCGCTCTGTTCCTGTAATATGTGCATCACCCATAATTAGGCCGTATGACCCCAGGTCGATCATCGCGCCTTCGGGATTGCTAGTCTCGTTCTCTGTTCGGCATTTGGCGGTAAAACTATTGGACCAATCATCTTAGGTTAGACATTATGAAGTAGACAAGTAAGTAAGCAAACTGAGCAACAATGGTTTACTTTGTAATGCAAACTGTAGGTAATGGGACTGTTGAGTGCTAGGACCCAACATTGATCGTGTACCTATAGCTCAGTAAATCGCATTTATAGGCTTCGAAATATTATCGCGCAACCTTATTGGCCAGTAGTAACACTCACGAAAGTAATGTCTGTTGTTGTATGAAGTATAATGTGGTCTCTCTGTGCTTTGACACCCGGGTTACCCGCTTTTCTCCAAACCCGAAACCCGGGTTTGAACGCGATTGAAACCCGGGTTCGACGGGTTTGAAAATCGTCACTTTCACCATCGTTCACGCTGTGAAACTCATAAATGCAGAGTAATGGAAATATAACGATAATAGTGGTTGATAACGGGTTTACGTAATACAACTTCTAACTACTTATTTATCGGCTCATTCCATATCTTTATTGGTGACTTCGTATGAGTGTGGCTTCCCATTTCACACGACCAGTGACTAATGTTGAGTGTTTTGACACGTCGGCGTCGTAGCTTCGAATTCGTAAATAATAGCAGTAAACTGTTTTTATTTGAATTTAGTGATTTCAGACACAAATCCAAACAATGTCTAAATCAGCAAAATTAATGTAAAGGGTGGTGTTTGGGATCATTTCGTTCACGATTCTGAGGGCCAGACGGCTCAATGTCAGTTATGTAACTTGCAGCAAAAATTGCCAGCGGTGCAACAAGAAATATGCATAGGCTATTCATCTCGGGTCCAAGCATAAGATAAACCTGCTGAAACACAAGGACGTTGGTGATCCTTGTCGTTCTGACGAAACCAATGACGGTAGGCCTCTTAGTTCAAGCTCAATCATAGGCAGCGATATGTCTCCAAAGCAGCATCTACTTTAGTAAGTTCTGGCTCTGCCACATTGGGTTGCAGAGTAACGATGACTAAATTATCTTCTGAAAGCAAATGGGCAGGCACTGGAATGGCCTAAAGCTGAGATGTAGACGATTAAGCTGTCATTTGACAATTATTTTTATAGGCCTATGCAATGTTTCTTTCAGACAGAACGCTCCGGAACGGCATTCCGTGAATTTTTTCAAGCTGCTAAAAATTATTTTATTTACTTACATTTTTAATAAAAAATTATTTAGTTAATTTAATTTAATTTAAGCGTTTTCAGTGTTTATTGGTATTCAAGATCCTATAAAATTATAGGCTCAGGTTTAGGCCTTCGGAACCCTTGCCATGTCTTCCATAACTGTTCTGGAATTGTTCAGTTCCGGAACATTTTTATTGAAAAACACTGCTTATATAAAAAAAAATATCGCGATTATCCTAAAGTTTTCTTTTTATGCAAAATTCTTGACTGTTGGAGAACGTTGGACTTGTAGCTGAATACGACGACGTTGTTCTTACGCAAGAAATAGTGCAGTAATAATATTTATCATGTAAAATTTGTTAACCGTCCAAACCCGGGTTTTATCCGCGGGTTTTCGGCAGTCAAACCCGAAACCCGGGTTTCGAAAAAGTTTGCATGTCTGTTGGTTGCATACAGTATAATGTGGTCTCTGTGTGCTGAGACAAGGCGTTGTGTAATCAAATCTACATTGGGGGGGGCCGTAGCGCATTGGATAACATCTGGCACAGAGACCGAGAGGTACCGAGTTCGAGCCCCGTTGGGCGGATATGCTTTGTAGGCTGCTATTGGCGCCGTTGTATTGCAAGCTGTCTGTTCTGTTAGTAGTTAAGATTTAAATTGCATAACATGTAAATGTACAGCGCAGTGCGTTTGTCAGGCGCTTATTAAAGAAAAGATATTATTATTATTATTATTATTATTATTATTATTATTATTATTATTATTATTATTATTATTATTATTATTATTATTATTATTATTATTATTATTATTATTATTATTATTATTATAAAACGGTTATTGTTCCTCTAAGATCAGAGTTCTAGGGCCCCATTGTAGCAAATATTATAATTATTATTATTATTATTATTATTATTATTATTATTATTATTATTATTATTATTATTATTATTATTATTATTATTATTATTATTATTATTATTATTATTATTATTATTATTATTATTATTATTCTTATTATCACGTTAGTTTCTGCGGTGATGTTAACTCTCTGCGAAGTAATATTTGGTGTAAAGGTACACGTTTTCTATGGAAACAGGTGACGTCACATAAAATTGTTGCGAACAGGCATTACAATGACGTCACAAATCACAATAGCAGAAGCTCGTTACTGATTGAAATATTGTATTAAGTTATTTGTGTGTGACCGAGCTAGGAAAGAATAGAAGCAGTTGTAAGTTGGGGAGCTGAAAATTATTTCACATCTGGCAACCAATGCACCCTTTTGGTTCCAGATAGTACATGGGTAGACGAATCCAAAAAGTCCTGGGACACAAATTTTCACGGCCCACTAGCGGCGGTTCGGGACCGCTATTCCAGAAGTCCGCTATTCAGGGGTCCGCTATTCCGGACTAATGTGGGTGGCATGCTGTGCGGGAGGTACGATGTTTTCTAATGACGACACTAACCCTAACCCTGACCTAACCGACCCTCACGACTCGGAGTCAGGTGGCCCCAGGCAGCCCTAACCCACCCTAATGACGCGGAGTCAGGCGTATCCCCGGAATAGCGGACCCCGGAATAGCGGACACCCGGAATAGTTGGCCGGTACCCTAGCAGCTATGACAGCCATTTTACAAAATTCCAAAGGAACTAATTACAAACACTTATCTACACGAAATTGGCAGCCATTTTCCAAGATGGCCGACGGGAATAGAACTTTGTCAATATCTTAGCTTCTACTTCACTTAGAATCATGATCTTCTCTCTTCTCCGTCAGGCGTGCGCCAACGATGAGTCCTCAACATGACGTCTCAAAATCGTTCTGTCTCTGATTTTATCAATTGTATTCCTTATATCCATGTTGTGTGCTCTCAGATCCTCCAATATATTGTCCATCCCGGTCTTTCTTTGTCTCCCTCGGCTTCGTGTTCCATCCACATGTCCGTACAGAAATGATAGAATCGTGATATCGGTGCCTAAAGCGTATACATGTTTTCTCCCTTTTACCGGTCACATTGCCTGCAGCTCCTCCACTCGTATCTTCTCGCTAAAATTCCTCTGAAGAAGCCGAACGCGAGTATTATAAAGCAACAGAACACAATAAAAGAGATTAAAACTAAAAACCCTGTTGCTTAACGCATTAGGAAGAGAGAGAGAGAGAGAGAGAGAGAGAGAGAGAGAGAGAGAGAGAGAGAGAGAGAGAGAGAGAGAGAGAGAGAGAGAGAGAGAGAGAGAGAGAGAGAGAGAGAGAGAGAGAGAGAGAGAGAGAGAGAGAGAGAGAGTCAGACAGACAGATAGACAGACAGACATACATACATACATGCATACATGCATACATCAATCAATCAATCAATTTTTCTATCAATTTTTCTTATTGCATCCGAAACAACCCATAGGTTTACATTTATGACAATCAGTAACAGTAACAACGTAATTGTAACAGAGAGAAGTGAAGACATAACAATGATATTGCAGTACAAAGAGAGTTATTAACGGAGCAATGGGTGGCTCCTAAGGGATTGACATCCCGCTAGTTGGAGACACCCAGAAGCGTAAAGTTTCATAGGTTCGGTAGATGGCTGAACAAACTAAAATATAAAATGATTTTTTTGTAGAAGAACAACGAAGACAAAAATAGAAATTAGGTAACTTAACTAAACTTATCTAGCTTAACTAAACCACTCGAGGACCGGTGCATCGTGCAAACAGGCATAAGTTTGAATATACATATATTTTATCATTAAAATAATTTTTCATAGTGGCAATCGGTGTGCGCCAGTAAGAAAGGAACGTAGTTTTTTTTTTAAAATTGATGTCGAGTTTTGGATAATTGAATTTCATATGGAATGGAGTTCCAGAGTAATGGTCCATTAGCTCTAATGCTGAATTCTCTTGTATTAGTCCGCGCTTTTGCTGGTCGGTATGATGTTGCCCTCCTCGTGAAGTGATCATGAATCTGGGAGCCGAGAGTGAAGTACCCTGCAAAAGAGGTGGGTAGTAAGTTATGTTCGTAGCGATAGATACATACATACATCCATACATACATTCGTAGCGATAGATACATACATACATACATACATACATACATACATACATACATACATACATACATACATACATACATACATATATACTGACAGAGAGACAGAAGGGAGGGAGGGAGGGAGGGAGGGAGGAGAGGTAAGCGAGCGAGCTAGACAAAGACAGAGACAGGCACAGAGACAGACTCCATGCCCCATTTGAGAAACGGGACAGGAGCCCGCTCTGACTAACTGTGTAGCCGTGTGACCAACGTGCTGGATCTCAATCTCTGTCCCAGATGAGCTACCGTTTATATAGCCCTATCGCGAACCATCATACACTGCATACCTTATATGGCGACAGTCAGTCTGTCTGCAAGGGCAGCCACCAACTCCCTATGCTCCCTAAGATTGTACATTCCTCAGAAGACTGGCCACCAACTAGCAAGGTAATTATGATGACCATCCACACGGAATTTGAAATGCAGCTAATGCCATTAGCCTATAGTGGTTCTAATTTCTCTGACAAAGTATGAGAACCCAGGTTGAAATGGTACGGTCACGTGATGAGAAGAGAGGATGAAAGCTGCATGAAAATCAAATCAAATCAAACAAATCGTTCTTTCTTGTTTCACAATTTCAGCTACAGTTCACGAGTACAGCATTTCTGAAAAAAGCAATTATTAAAAAGTTAGGTACAGATTGGTTAAGTACTTAGTGAAGGGAAACAATTGGAAGATCGAAAAGGGACCACAGGCCCGCTAGGCAGAAACTCCGAAGCAGCAACATAGGATCAGTTGGACATGACAGTTCCCAATGCCGACAATCTAAAGTTACAATTAAACGAAATATTATAATAGTGGTACGAGGAGTCAGACACCATGATACATATTTTTAATCTGTGAGATAACAGAGCTAAGTTCGACAACAGTTGTATGTTAGATAGTGGGAAATGGTGGATTCAGTATCTAATCATTAGACAACAACCAGCAGAAAGAGGAGAATCACTTGAATAATCAGTAGGGTAGTCCAACTTAGAGCAGGTATTTGAGCGGTACAGTAGTCGAGGTGAAAAAATTCTTTGTAAAGGTCACATTCATTTCAAATGGTAGTCAGTAGGTGCATTCTTAAAGCACTTTTGAAGGAAGCTAAGATTTTTAAGCTACGTAACTCCCAAGGCAGATTGTTCCAAGTCATAGGACCCTTGTGCTTGATCGAGTGCTTCCTGTATTTAGTGCGAAATCTGACTGGGCGGAAAGTTTCCTTCGTCTTTGCGTTGCGATTATGTATTTCATTTGAAAAGAATTATGAGAGCAGAGGTCACCGGACGCCGCAGTCGAGGTCGACAGAAGAAGAGACGGGGAGACATGATACAACAAGGACTGAAGCTTCTCAGATTGAAGAAAGAAGATACTGGTGACAGAAACAAATGGAGAAGAAAGATCCGTGTGGTTGACCCTGTTCTGTCATCTGACTCACCTCATCACTAAAAATTTGCAAATCGCTCTATAGCCATAGTTGTTTTACCTATTTGGACCAAACTTCCGCCAGTAAAACGACCAATAGCTGACCCAGCCTACGAACTCTCCAGAACCTCACCTCTTGCTATAGATCTACAGGTCTTTCTCTTGAAACTGACAACACTAATATTTGAAAAAATCTTATCCTGAATCCACCATTTCCCACTATCTACCAAGTCCATTACAGTTTAAAGAGAAGTGGGCCATGGATGGAGCCTTGTTGAACACCAAAAGGGACAGAGAGGATTTTGGATGAGCAGAAACCAAGTTTAATACTGTGAGTCCTCGGCCGGGCCGACGATTTAAACTTTTTGTTTGGGGAACGAAGTTACTTTTGGGTGTGACCGTGCGAGGAAAGGATAGATACATACAATATGTATACGTAGGTTCTAATTTCTCGGAAATGGTACGGACGAAGCTGATGAGCAGATGGAAGCAGAGAGAAAGATTGTGAGAGAGAGAGAGAGAGAGAGAGAGAGAGAGAGAGAGAGAGAGAATTATGAGAGAGAGAGAGAGAGAGAGAGAGAGAGAGAGAGAGAGAGAGAGAGAATTATGAGAGAGAGAGAGAGACAGAGAGACAGAGAGACAGAGAGAGAGAGACAGAGAGAGAGAGAGAGACAGAGAGAGAGAGACAGAGACAGACAGAGACAGAGACAGAGACAGAGAGACAGAGACAGAGACAGATACAGAGACACAGACAGAGACACAGACAGAGACAGACATAGACAGACAGACAGACAGAGACAGACAGACTAAGCTTTAATAGAGCACTTGTGCATCCATTATAATGTAGCTTAACCCCTTTGTAATAACATTTTAAAATAATCGCTAGGGGACGGTAATGTAAAGTGTCCATTTATATTGCAAGACTATAACAGAAAAGTCAATAAACGTCCTTGCGACAAAAGGAAACCAAAAAACAAGGTCTCACTCGGAAAACACACAAAACACCACAAATTCATCTAAACAGCAAGCAGAGCGGTAGATTTGGTGCAACAGGTACATGTACCTACAGTAAGGTGTATGATCAACCAAAACATAATAGATACGGTACTATTTTAATATGACATCCGTCAGACAGACAGACAGACAGACAGAGAGAGACAGAGAGAGACAGAGAGAGACAGACAGAGAGAGACAGAGAGAGACAGAGAGACAGAGAGACAGAGACAGAGACAGAGACAGATACAGAGACACAGACAGAGACAGACAGAGACAGACAGACAGACAGAGACAGACAGACTAAGCTTTAATAGAGCACTTGTGCATCCATTATAATGTAGCTTAACCCCTTTGTAATAACATTTAAAAATAATCGCTAGGGGACGGTAATGTAAAGTGTCCATTTATATTGCAAGACTATAACAGAAAAGTCAATAAACGTCCTTGCGACAAAAGGAAACCAAAAAACAAGGTCTCACTCGGAAAACACACAAAACACCACAAATTCATCTAAACAGCAAGCAGAGCGGTAGATCTGGTGCAACAGGTACATGTACCTACAGTAAGGTGTATGATCAACCAAAACATAATAGATACGGTACTATTAATATGACATCCGTCAGACAGACAGACAGACAGACAGACAGACAGACAGACAGAGAGAGACAGAGAGAGAGACAGAGAGAGACAGACAGAGAGAGACAGAGAGAGAGAGACAGAGAGACAGAGACAGAGACAGAGACAGAGACAGAGACAGAGACAGAGACAGACAGAGACAGAGACAGAGACAGACAGAGACAGAGACAGAGAGACAGAGGCAGAGAGACCGACAGACAGACATACACAGACAGAGACAGACAGACAGAGACAGACAGAGAGACATAGGCAGACAGACAGAGACACACAGAGACACACAGAGAGAGCGAGAAAGAAGGAGGGAGAGAGCGAGCGAGCGAGCAAAACAAAGACAGAGACAAGCAGCGAGACAGACTCAATGCTCCATTTGAGAAAAGGGACAGGAGCCCGATCTGACTAACCGTGTAGCCGTGCGTGTGATCAACGTGCTGGATCTCAATCACTGTCCCAGACGAGCTATCATTTATATAGCCCTATCGTGAACCATCATACACTGCATACCTTTACATGGCGACAGTCAGTCTGCAAAGGGCAGCCAGCAACCCCCACGCTTCCTAAAACTGTGCATTTCTCAAAAGACTGGCCACCAACTAGCAAGATAATTATTATGACCAATCCACAAGGTATCGGAGTTGAGTTTATAGGCCTACTCGGCTACCCCTACATACACATGCGCCACTAATAAGATAAACGGCTTACTACATTAATTAGTTTAAATTATAGAAATTCCCAAATTTCCTGACGTAGGTTCTAATGAGAGGTCAGGTTGAAATGGTATAGGGTCATGCGATCAGAAGAGAGGATGAAAGCTCCATGAAAAGAAGTGTGAGAGCAGAGGTCACCGGACGCCGCAGTCGAGGACGACAGACGAAGAGACGGAGAGACATGATAAAACCAGACCCGAAGCTTCTCAAATTGATGAAAGAAGATACTGGTGACAGAAACAAGAGGAGAAGAAGGATCTGTGTGACTGAACCCTCATCTGTCACCTAATCACTAACATTTGCAAATCGCTCTATCTATAGCCATAGTTGTTCCACCTCTTTGGAACAAACTTCCGCCAGTAATATGAAAACTAGCCAACCCATCCTACGAACTCACCAAAACCCCAACTCTTGCTATATCTATCCACATGTCTTTAACTTGAAACTGAAAAAGCTGCTTTTTAACAAATCTTACCCTGAATCCACCAATTCCCACTACATACCTCGCCATTTCAACTCCAAACACCACCCACCTTAGCCGTCCGCCTGTCTGCCATTCTGACTCCCTGAGTCGTTGGATTTTGACCTCTGCCTAATTGTCTATCGATTTTGTTTTGATTGAGCGCCTGTGAATAAGCTGATTCCCGCAACTTAGCTTATGTTGACGTTGTAGAATTTCAAGTTTACGATTGCGATTACGATTCTGGGAGGGATTCATTCAAGCTATAGTCCAAGAAGTCGCTAACTAAGGAGTTTGCTACTGACTTGGAGTCTACTAATTCACATTCTTATCGACTGACTAAGTCTAAACGACTTATCGACCGACTTACCGACTTGATATCGACTTCTCTGGTAATCAGGTACGTCTATTAGTTACCTAACAACATAATGCATTTTATGTCGCAAACCTATTTAAGACATAATATATATATATATATATATATATATATACACGTTTATTATATTATAACTATTTGAATATTGTTGCTATGAAACCCCAGGACGTACTGACATAAACTTATGATGATTTAGGTATATTGCTTATTCCTGGGCTGCTTATAAAGTTTTAATCACTTAAATCAATTGATATTTTCAACAATGAGTGTCTCAGAGCAAGCCAGGAAAGGGAAAAGAAGAGAGAAAAATAGAAGGTGATGCTGAAGGCACGCACAAAGGTTAGCGCTTGGCGCAAACCCTGGTGCAAACCCTGCTGAAGTCACAAAACTCCCATCAGGGTCCCATAATTATGAGACCCTGATGGAGCCCACTACAATCCTCCCGGCAGGGTTTAGGTGTACGGACCTCAAGCAAAGGTCCCGTTTTACCGAGCGCAATGGATCATCGCAGAGAAGACCGCCCCGTTCTGTAAATTCAATATGTGCATCACCCATATTAGCCTGAATGACCCCAGGTCGATCATCGAGCCTTCGAAGGCTGTAACTGCCTTTGGGATTGCTAGTCTCGTTCTCTGTTCGGCATTTGGCGGTAAAGCTATTGGACCGATCATCTTAGATTATGAAGTAGGCAAGTAAGTAAGCAGACTGAACAACATTGATTGTGAACTTATAGCTCTGTACATCGTATTTATTGGCTTCGAAATATTATCGTTCAACGTCATTGGCCAGTCGTGACACTCACGAAAGTAATGTATGTTGTTGTATGCAGTGTAATGTGCTATCTCTATATATATTCGTTTATTTGAAAAAGAGACAAATCTTGGTGGCACACCGCACCCAGTTACATGTCGAAGCATAAACCAGACAAATTAAATAATAAATGAAGAGTTAACAGAACTCTGTCAGTGATCACGGGCAAAGAGGACTCTAGGTATAACGTTTTAAACATCCTTTTCTGGTAGCACAAATGGATGTTGCCTATAGGACGCAGGTTGTAACGGGTTTTGGCGAGAGGTGGAAAGAGACTCATCAGAACGTGATTGTCTCCGTGCTTAGACACGTTGTGTAACCGAGATCTATACAACTCATCTTCACGTCACTCTATAGTCGCTGCGCTGATACTAAATCGCTGCGAAGTATTGTTGTAAAGGCACACGTTTTCCATGGAAACAGATGACGTCACATTACATTGTTCGTGTTGGAGTTGTCCTATAGGGTGTACAGACTCTCGTCTACAGGAACGATTGCTTAGAGAATCCGATCTGTCTCTAACTACAGGTTTGTAGAGCAGCAGAAACCACCACCACCAAAGACTATTCATCATCAGTCCTTCATATCTTACAGCTATTATTGCACTCAAAGGCAGTCCTTGTTACTAATAAATATTTACGAGCCTTATGGCCATGTAATCTTATACAAAACAGAAACTCTCGGAAAGCGAGCTGCAGTGTAGTCATTATTACAGAACATTAATTTTATTAAGACCACAACTCAGCTTTTCCAATATTACGATCGGAAGAGTCTATACGTGCAATGCCATGAATACTTTGCCTTGATACTCGATGAAACATACGAATATTATCATACTATATCCATTTAAATATGCATAAAACAAGAGAACGCGGCTTGCTTAGTTTAAGCTATAGATTGGTAGCGAGTACTACGGTCAAGGACACATAGATCACATTAAAATACTAGTGCTACCAATTTCACGCTATTCAAGACCTGCAAAATTACTTTATATTCATTAAAATACTAGTGCTACCAATTTCACGCTATTCAAGACCTGCAAAATTACTTTATATTCATTAAAATACTAGTGCTACCAATTTCACGCTATTCAAGACCTGCAAAATTACTTTATATTCATTAAAATACTAGTGCTACCAATTTCACGCTATTCAAGACCTGCAAAATTACTTTATATTCATTAAAATACTAGTGCTACCAATTTCACGCTATTCAAGACCTGCAAAATTACTTTATATTCATTAAAATACTAGTGCTACCAATTTCACGCTATTCAAGACCTGCAAAATTACTTTATATTCATTAAAATACTAGTGCTACCAATTTCACGCTATTCAAGACCTGCAAAATTACTTTATATTCATTACTTTATATTCATTTTTTTATAGCAATGTGTTAAACTTTAGATCAACATCCTGAATAAACATAGGGTGCATTTATTTAAAAAATGACGGCAACCTTTAAACTTTAAACTGATGATCCAATTACAACATTCTATTTTTCTATTTTTCAAAATTGTCGTGCAACACCAATGTTTTTACGTTCTAATCACCTTTTTCAAAGATCGTCTAATTACTAATCCCTTCCATATCGATGACAACATATTCTGGTTGACTGGAAGGGAAGTACGAATGCCTGAAATGTCCGATTCCACATCTGGAGGCATGATCGGCAGGTTCCAGAAACCCAGACGAATTGATAGGTTCTGGTGGTGCTATTTTGGACTCCGAGCTACAAGACGCTGGGTGTTGATGATGGCGAATGAGCGCCAAGCACGGATGTTTCATGGGACGCGTAGTAGGCCTAGTCTGTGGCTTTTGGAGATTTCCAAGTGTAGCACCTTTATTAGCGTCAACGGGAACACACGTAGAGGGTCCTGGAAAGGAGGAATCGTCTGCAGGAGAAGGGATGATAGGTTCCGGTTGTGAGACTTTATATACCATGGCGAAGGATGCCGGTTGTCGAGTAGGGGTGACGGATGGACGTTTGAGGGATTGAACTGTAGTTTGTGGGGCTGCAAAACGTCCAACCACTGCGTCTTCAGTGATGCAAACGCACGTCGAGAGTTGCTGAGTCGAGGCATCACGCGCTGGGGAAGGATAATCCTGTGATAGCAGATCCACCGATTCAAAACTGTTTGTTGAGCTATGAAAAGGTTTCAGATTACAGCGCTTAGATTTTCGACAGACCTTCGATTCATCTTCTATGAAGCAGGTCGCTGCAGTTCCCCAGAGACTGTCGTCAGCCGTTACTGCTTCCCAATAACCGACGTTACGCTCAACCATACTGATTGCAGATCCGCCCGGAAGCAGATTTTCTTTAACGTTGAAGTACATGAAACTCATTTTGGCAGCGATTAAACTGAAGTAACTCGTGCGTAAAAAACTTTTCAGTTCTAAAATGGAAATAAGAACGATCGTTTATCAAAGGAGAAAAATCTTGTCCACGATATCATGCTTTGAAAATGCGACATAATTGTTTTCTAGCGTCTCAAATCGACCGCCAAGTCTTAGCCTACTCTCCTATCTTGTTCTACATTCTTGACAGGGTATCTCTCAACGCTGCTCTGACTTGGTCATCGTGAATAAGCACAGTTTTAAATTTAATGTTGAGTCTTAGGAATTTAAAGCACGATTAGGTATCGATCTTTGGCTTCGAATGTCTAAACGTACTACTATACCAGTATATACCTTAATCGATGGACAGCCTTATCTAGGCCCTATTTGAGATAAGATTATAATAATAATTGAAGCTTAACCTGCTGAAGCTTAGGAAATAGGTATGTTAGATTTGTAGTAATTTTGGCAATGGGTTGAATTTATAATAATAATTATGAAGTTTCTATATGTGTGACTGGTGTTTATGTTAATGTCTGTACTCGGTGTGATGATGTTCATATCAGCCGAGTTCGACGAAGACAAAACGCTTCATACGGGCTTTGTGAAACTTTACAAAAAGTGCTTTCTGATTACATTTGATTGCTTGCACTCTTGAAATACTTTATCGATTTAGTTTAAAGAACAGTTCATAAAAGACCGTCAGCTCCATCGATGCATATGTAGCGCTTATAATTAAAAAGTTAGGCTCAAGTGTGTTAACCATCGCTTTGTTTCTACCTGGGACTATTATTACAGACGGGATACGAAGCGGCAATATGTCAGCCAATCAGAGATCGTCTTTTCTAAAACATCGCGGGCGATGTATGTGACCATCTATTTTTAGATTACACTGTCATCCGGGTACTCAGCAGGATAAATACTCTCGACGGAGCAAACGTAAACAAAGCCAAATGAATCATTCTCGTCGTTGTTTTTAGTAATTTACAAGATGCATACGTTGCAAATTATTTTTATTGAATTAAGTCGCTTTCGTTTCGTTACGACAATCGTCCAGAAAAGAAAAGGGACTAAAACTGATCTGACCTGCAAAGGTCCCGGATGTAAAATCAGCGTCACAGACATAATCTAGGGCGATGACCCAATTTTCGTCCATTTCGAATCCCCTCTGTAATAATAGTCCCAGGTTTCTACAGAGCTTGAAAATAGACGATTCTCTGCGCTTAGTTTTCGAGTAGCGCTTTAGAATTCTAGTTTACGATGACACCAGAGTGGTGTAGCACCTCTATAGAGGTCGTTTAGACAAGCAAAACGAAAGAGCTACCCCTTTTAAAAACTTACCAGTCTTAATCTTTATTTCAGACCTTAATATCCAACTGTAAATCTTATTCCACCGCTATTCGACTCTCATTAAATTTTGTCTGTTGAATCTTCTGGCAATCTATGCAATTAACACAGCAATCAACACGCGACAATCCTTAGCTTAGCAGAGCTTCTTGGATATTAACTTTCCTACGCCTGTGCGACGACTGTTGCTTAGTCAAGTGTATCGGTTGTACACATAATGCCAGTCGAGTTCAATACCCCTCTGCACAAACGACAGGGCAACTGCCTGCATGTTCAAGCCGTCCGCGTTGTCTGTTTAAACAATTAAGTAGCAAGCCAAACTGGTAGTCGCGCCCCGAGAAATAGGGCTAGCCACTTCGCTGCTAGGTTCCAAACGTGTTATGCAACTAGTGACAAATACAAGACTTTCGGAAATCAGTTCAAGTTAAGATTAAACAACACTTTTTTAGAAGCACCTGTTGACACGTTGCCCTAAATTCGTCGAAACGCGCGAGGTTCAACTCCGCTTTGCTGATGTATATACAGGTTTAAATGCATGATTTAGAGCACGATGGCCAAGACATTCACTCGTGTATAATCACCCATGTTGTTTAGGGGTTCATGCCCATTGGAACGCGACTTCTAAGTCCTTGACTAGTCACGTACAGCGCGTGAGTAAAGTCGGATTATTTATGCCTGGTTTATCCACGAGTCGGTAGTTTAACAGCAATTATTCCGTACCATTGCGGGTATGCTGAAACAGACCTATGTGCCATCGGTTGATGCCTTGTGCATTAGACACCGGCGCAATAGAAGTTGCTAATTACATTATGGACCAACTTTTTTCAAAATTTTCCGCTGTTTTCAATTATGTAAGCAGACTCGAGGGGACGCAGCAGTTATTTATACTGCATGTGGTTGCAGTTCAGTAGGCCTACGGTTCGACAGTTGACAGAGACAAAGACAGAGAGCGACA
This sequence comes from Aporrectodea caliginosa, assembly GCA_020284085.1. Lineage (NCBI taxonomy): Eukaryota > Metazoa > Annelida > Clitellata > Crassiclitellata > Lumbricidae > Aporrectodea > Aporrectodea caliginosa. The sequence goes on from JACEVL010003104.1 coordinate 15,185, forward strand.
GACATAGTCAGACACACAGAGAGACAGTGAGAGCCAGAGACAGACAGACAAGACAGACAGACAGACAGAGAATCAGAGTCAAGAAGTGAGAAAGATAGAAATATCTACACAGTGACTCTAACGTCTGAGGAAGACATTATTCGCTTCTATAACAGTGCGTTTCAAAAGCGTCTTCGTCTGATTCTGTTTAACTAGGAACAATTGAAAAAACATTAATTAAAGTATAACTCCACACAAGTATTGGTTATAAGGAATTGGTCATAATACATATTTTGGCGAAAGTACAGAATTCAGTTATCAACGGCAGATGGACATAATTACCCCGGACATCATCCCGCCGGTCATAATCCCGCCGGTCATGATCCCCAGGACATAATCTCCCCAGGCTAGAACATAACCTTCCTACGGCCAAATTGGAACAGTATTAATTAATATCACAGTATCCAACTAGATGCCCGTCCAGTTAGACTACTGTACACGAAAATCCAGACTCAAATGTGATCCAGACTCAAATGTGAACCACTCTTCTATCTTAGTCAAAGGTTCAAGTAATAGATATCAGTTATGCATCATCACTCTAATTATTTGTTATCAGGATGAAACGGGTACAAAGGTAATTAACATGGCCATATTTTCAATCATTATTCATTCATTCATTTCATGAATTTATATAGCGCCCCTTCAAGAAGCTTACTCAGAGGCGCTCCCAGTTCAACCACGGTGATACAAATAAGTTTTAAGGAGCCTGAAGAACGTAGATGAATTAGCTACGCCACTGTAGGCCTACATAGTATTCACCTTGTCACCTTGTTCCGTCGATTCGATGAATCCTAGCGACCGTCATAGTCAACCTTCTCCACGTGTTCCAATCTCTCGTCGCTTCTCTCAGCTCCGGAAGCTTCGTACATAGTATTACATACATCCATAATTATCTTCTTTTGCCAGCAAAAATTATGCATGACGGTTTTTTACTAATAGCTAGACTGCAAGCCATAATTATATTTATCTAGTATACAGTTTTCACTTTCGCTTTTACGCCTATAATTGCGCCTATTCTATTCGCCAGAAATTCACACACGCTGTCGAGTTACATGCATAATGATAAAAAAATTCCACAATCGTGCTGAACATTTTGCCGCACGAGAAAATTTAACTGTAAACTGGATCAGCTTCATCGGATAAGCAGTGTCAGTTTATTTTAGACGAATGAAAGCAACACACATCGTAATGGCGTTGTTAGTTAGACCAAGTTATAGATATGGAGCAAGTAAATTATTAGCAGCAATTATATATACTTTGGCTTTATTTTGCTACTGTGGTGAGTACTGTATGCGTTCATGATATTGCGTGAGTTTTAATGTCGCTCCTGGAGAGATACCTGTATCTGTATATTTGGGGACGGGGATAGTGTCATGGATAACACTCTTGCCTGAAGCTTTCACGGACCCGGTTCGATTCCCGTAAAGCGCCATGGGTTTAGCTCATGCCTTCATTGCCTGGGTGGCAGCAAAAGTACAATGAGCTTGCGCCTTGCATGGCTGCAACTTTGTTGATTTATGTCTTTTGTTATTTG
>JACEVL010003105.1:0-16628 GCA_020284085.1 Aporrectodea caliginosa
CCAGTCACCCGTGTTCGTCAGCGTCTTGCACGCCTTCACGGCACCTCCAGCGTCTTCATATTCCACCAGCGCAAACGTGGAGTTGGCGCCAACTTCCAGGTGTTTTTCCAGGTGCTTCTTTGCGTCTGCTGGAACCGCGCTTCCCGGACGGATTATTCGGACCTGAGCGATGCTTCCACATTTGGCAAACTGCTCCACGATCGTCTCCATTGTCGGGTTTTCCATCGAAAGGTTCGTTGCGACCACAGTCCTCAGCGGTGGGTCGATTTGCGGGTCTGTGGGAGGAGGGGGAAGCGGATCGATCCTCCTAACCTTAGTCCCTGGCTCGTTGACCTGGAGCTTCTGCGATCTGCGTAGAGCATAGGCGATGATGCGGGGGTCTTTGGACAGTTTCTTCGTTTTCTTGAAAGTGGATATAACTTTGATGCTGACAAAGCCCTGCTTGTTGCGCTTGATGTGCTTCAGAAGGTAGGTATCGTTGACAATATTCTCATCTGAGAAATAGAACTCGATCTGAGTGACGATCTTCGCGATCAGCTCTTCGTCGGGACAGATAAACTCACCGTTAGGTGTCGCTGACACATTAGCCGCCGGAATTTCTGTCGTCACAGCGACATCTCGCGGTTGTTCGTTGTCAGCATCGCTTCCGTCGCTTCCGTGATTGTCTGAGTTGACATCGTTCATTCTGTGATCGAAACTGACCCCGTCCTGGGTTGTTTTAACTTCAATTTTCGTGTCGGATAGTGTCACCTGTTCGTCCAGTCTATTGGCCAGCGAATCCCCCGCATGGCCAACATTCGTCACTACGACGCCATTCTCCGAATTTGAACTCATTTCTACGAAATCTTACGCAACGAAACAGACCAATATATTAAATATTTTAGAAGGAAGTGAGAAAATATTAGATTATTGAAGAAATAACAGCCCAGGAGGGAAGAACGATCAACGACTACACCCAAACACTCCGAATGACGACAGACCTATAGCCTATAGGAAACCGGAAGCATATTGGACACGAAATTAAGAAGTATACTTTACATGGTAGATGTTTTGATGTCATTAGACGTAAGATACTAGCGCCATCTGAAATAAAGCATACTATTAAGAGGGAAAAGGTGACCAGATTATTCAACCTGCGTCGCCTTGTCAAACGAAATTAGCAGTAGTCAGACTGGGTTATCCCGTAGTTTACGCTGCCAAGTTATTTTAATGTCTTTTAAAATGAGATGTAGCACGTAGTGGTGGTCCGGGCCCACCTTTTTTCCATTTCTTTTGACCAGTTCCGTGGGCGATGTTCAATCGCAGGCCCAGTTAGCTACACTGGTTAGAGCGTAGGCTGCGTCTCATACTCTACTGTAAAAGAAAGCATGCGGATCGTGGTTCTCTTGCCGATGCTGGGCTATATATTTAAGAGATTTAACCTAAAATCTTGAGCTAGCACTGCAGTCCGTACACGGGGACCTTAAATGGCGTGGCGCCCATTCAAACGGACAGGGTGATGAGAGATCTCACCCAATCAATTCATTGAAAACTGAGCAGGGTCAATAAGGCCATATACTGTCGCTATAGAAAAATCGTTTCCATTTACATTGGCATGTTCCGCCACAAAGTGTTTACAACGCTCGATTGCATGGCGTGCGTCTTAAACACCTTTAAAACGCGTTTGATCGACGATATAAAATGAGCAAATTCCTTTGGTCTTCGGTTACGTTTCATAGGTGTCGTTCGGAAGCTATAGGTTTCTAGTTTCATAGAATTGTATATATTTCTGTATTTTCGTCAACGGCCTTTGATGTCATAGGAATGACGTTAAACTTTGGAATAATAATAATATTAATCCTCGGGTTACATAGGTAAAACGATAGCAGTGTCTGTTTGATTATAAATGAGGGCGAACAGATTCGATCAACCCTGCTTTTGAATCTGCAAACGTAGGCTAAACATTACATTACATTACATTACACGATATGAGCTCAGAAGCAGTTGAAATATATTCATGCAAACTAATAGCGACCTGAATGGTCTGCAATCAAGAAATGAACTGATAAACAATTAATTTTGTTTTGTTTTTAAAGACGTCAACAGCCTTTTGGCTACTTGTGATTGAGTTAGGCTAATTAGCTAATAATTGAGTAAATGTTGAACCAGCAATTATAGTGAAAACAACAAGAATTTTCTGTTATCTACGTTAACGACCTTTGACTAACAGCATCACCACCATCATCACCATCGTCATCATAATCATAATCATCATCATCATCATCATCATCATCACCATCGTCATCATAATCATCATCATCATCATCATCACCATCGTCATCATAATCATCATCATCATCATCATCACCATCGTCATCATAATCATCATCATCATCATCACCATCGTCATCATAATCATCATCATCATCATCACCATCGTCATCATAATCATCATCATCATCATCACCATCGTCATCATAATCATCATCATCGTCATCATCATCATCATCATCATCGTCGTCGTCATCATCATCATCATCATCATCATTATCCTGTGGAATCAACTTCCCCCTTTGTTCGCACGACCATACATCCGGTGGCACTGCTACATCTTTCGCTACCTCAAAACGTGTCTTTATTTCCGAGAGCTTTCGCACTGGCAGCGCCTTTGATTGGTGTGCACTATGAGATGCGCTTGATAAGTCTTTAAATACAATACAATACGATACAATACAAACAGCTGCTCAAACTTGAAATTGAAGTGCCAGACGTCGAATGGATATTAATGTTTAGACACCCCTTTTAAGAAGCCTCCGTTCTTAGAAATAAGTCTGGCGTATACGGGAAACTCTGGTCATATATTGAATCCAAAACCAAGATAGCCTAATGCAACGTCGATGTCACAAGATGTCATTAAACAACGGAACCTACTACTTAACACCATCACTGTCTTATGTCAGAAAGCGGACGTTAAACTGCGCGCTGTTTTTCTCTGTCTCTCTCTCTGGTCACTATGGCAACCGACTCGGATCTCCACTGGACATCGCTCTCTGGACATCGTTCTCTGATACGACGCAGCGCTCGTGATTAAGCTGGTGCCCTGCGCTTAGCTTTAGAGTAGCGATTTAGAAATTTGAAGTTTACGATTACGATTACGATTCCTAATGGAGGTCAGTGCAAATGATTTTGGTTCTGACAGTTTCGTCAAACGTTTCCGTTCCTTACACACCTTTTCTACGCTTCACAATGACCCTATAAATAAGAGTAGACTCAGATGCACCATTTAAATTTATCGAAAATCTCGGATGAAGTTTCGGTTCTCTTTTATAACCAACGCAATAACGTAATAAATGATAAAGAATTGTTATACTCACTGTTTGAATATAATTATATCTTTAATCAAGCTTGATTTTACTGATTGATGACTTCTTAAAAATTCAAAAGTGGAATAAGAACTTCATGTTACAATTTCGTGTCTTATAAACTTGTAAAATAAATAATTGTTATTGAAATAAATATATTAAGAAGTAAGCTTAAATGTACATTAGGAATGGTGATTAAGAATTAATTTTAAGAAACATTTCTTGTATACGACCATTGCTGCTAATTATTGTTGAATTTACATCAGATAACACATTGCTTGCATCAACGACGTTATGAACTGTAATTTTTGTTATGTCGTTAAACAATGAACACTAATGACATTTTAAGATTATGTTTGGACAGTCTTAAATGGTGTCTTTTGGACGCTATGCATTCATTTTCACTGCACTGTAGGCCTATATGTTTAAATTGTCGTCAACAGCCTTTGATGTCATTATCATATGACGACGTTAAACCTTGGAGTAAATAAAGGTAGGCCCTACTTGTCGGTTAATTCACGGAATTTAATTCTACCTTGCCTGTACATGCACCCGAATAAATTTATATGCGACCGGAATACATTTTTACGAGTTTCTATCCTTTTAAGCACCGTTTCGTCATTAGAAAACATGGACGACACTAACCCTAACCCTGACCCTAACCGACCTTCACGGCGCGTAACAACGACGCATAACCTCAACGTAACCGATATGGACTATAAAACTTGAAGTCGTGAGGGTCGGTTAGGGTCAGGGTTAGGGTTAGGGTCGTCCAATCACTCCCTTAACTTTGTTGACCCGAACACAGGAGCCATCACACAAAGAATTGAGAGGTCCTGGAAGGCAGCAAAGGAACGCAACAAGCGTCATAACGCTCGATTCGTAGGCCTACATGTGCGAATTCATGTGGCGCATATAAATTCAAAGTTCGTCAGCTGAACACTATCGATACCATCCTGCAAGACATTGCTGTCTTTTGGCCACCAGCTTCATTGGGCTTGGAAGTACAACACACAACTGCATGGTACAAATGTTTCTTAACTTCGCTTTCATGCAGTGTGATTCTCCTTACAGATTTTATTTTAGTTATAGTTACAGTTATAGTTAATGGTTTTTATTTTAGTTATAGTTATAGTTATAGTTAGTATTATTTTTTAGTTATAGTTATAGTTAATGAATTTTTATTTTAGTTAATTTTAGTTACTACTTAGTTACAATAATTAAGGCTATAAGGAAAATTGCGTGTATTAACACGCTGTTTCACAATTTGATCAGAGCTTTGAAAGACTTTGAAGCATGGGTGCATTAAGCTTCATGAATACACGAGTTTCCAAAGTAACTGACAAATTGCATAATTAAAATATCGCATTTTGCGTTCTCATTTATGTCGAATCGTTCATATTGCACTTCCTATTTTTATTTTTTGAATTAACGAAAATAAGGATGAATTTTCGTTATTGTTATTTTCGTTATAGTTATAGTTAATGATATTTTTAGTTATAGTTATAGTTATCGTTAACGAAATAATTTTATTTTCGTTAACGAACATTTTCGTTATCGTTAACGAGAATCACACTGCTTTCATGAGAATAGTTATAATTAAAAGATGTCTTTCTAGACCATCGTGCTGTGTTTTCGACACCAGCTGTTTTAATGCGGTGAATTAATTTTACGTGGGAAATTCATGTAATACATTAGCATGGGAAAAATGAAATGCGGTGAATTAACCGACAAGTAGGCCTACCTAAATAAATAATCACCAATTAATTAATTTACTATAATTTTGATTCACCATAATCATAACCACCAAACAGCTAGTCAAACAACTAATACAAAGATAATAGATGAGGATGAATTAAATTTATTAAAGGAATTAAATTTAATTCACCATATTTCGAACTGTCATCAACAGCCTTGATGTCATATGACGACGTTAAACTTTTGAATATAAAAGTGCCCTTTAAACTCCGCCACTACCGGTACCCTACCTATGAAAGTGCCAGTACAAAGCCTGGAGAAAGGCAGAGGGCAACGCTAACCATCTTTGTTATGACAGCGTTGTTAAACAGCACCTAGCCTACTATAGGCTACTAACACACACTCTGTTCGTACTAGTTAACTAGCTGCGTTATGACAGCCAGAGTTGATCAATAAACGAAAATACAATACAATACAATACATTAGCGAAAGAAACTTTCTCAAAATTTCCTATCGACACCAATATGGCTTTAAAAATGCCACAAGATGTCGTTAAACGCTTTGGAGTCCAAACTACGCCACTGCCCAGTTCCAGTCGAGAATCAGGACAAAGCAGCAAGTGTTTATAGCACTGAGCAACTGTGAGTGAAGAACTTACTCTATATGGGGGGGGGCGATAGCGCATTGAATAACACACTGGCATGGAGAGCGAGAGGTACCGAGATCGAATTCCGTAGGCGGACATGCTTTGTAGGCTGCTATTAGCGTCGTGTATTGCAGGCTGTTTGTTCTGTTAGTAGTTGTTTTCTTGAGAATTGTTTCAATTGCATAACTGTACACTGTCAACCGGATTGTTTCAATAAAAAAAGAATATTATTATTATTACGTCATTTTAAGAAGAAAGAATCGTGAGTTGAAGGTGGTTTACAAGTAAACTCTGTTATTATCGCTCAGTGTTAAATCCTCTCATCGATTCAAGTCTAAATTAGATAAAACTTCGCTAAAGAAGGCCAAGAAGCACTGTAAAAAGTTCGAACCAATAGCAGTTCCATTCGGAGTTTAACTTGTTCAAGGTCCCTACTCAGTAACCGTCTCAGGGGATGAGTCTCGAACCCTTACTCTCCGAGTTACAAGGCGATCGCTCCAACCAATCGGTTGCCGTGTTCATTAACGCAATTAATAGGAGTATTATGACGTCTGTTGCTAAGCAACTATTGTAGTCATTTACGTTCAATTAACACATTCGCAGTTTTCGCTTTTTCGTGGCGTAAGAAGTTCTGGATTAAACCTCGAAAAACTGCGACCGTAGCCTTTGCCCAGGTTTGAGGGTAACTCTCGTCGACCTTTTTGACCTTTGATCCTGTGCGGGCGTAGATTTGACCCTGAGAGGATGCGACTGGTAAACCGTTGGATCATAGACAGCGTCATTGATGTGGCGTTCCATGACGTTTACATACTTGGAAAAGAGTTTGGAAAGTTGGTAGCTTACTTATTATTTACTTCCTTACTTCCTTATTTACCTACATACCGATTATTTACTTACTTACTTACCAGCGGGCCCAACCGGTATTGGCAGACAGTCAGACGGCTAAGATGGATGGTGTTTAGAATTGAAGAGGTAAGGGAAGAGGACCGATCAGCATAGGATTTGTGAAATATCAATGTTTTCAGTTGTGAGTGAAAGACCTGTGGGGAGATTGCAAGAGGTGAGGTTTTGGGGAATAATCATAAAATAATAGACAAAGTCTAATGAAACAAGCATGGTGTTTACTTATGAAATTTGTAGGCATGATTCAGTTGGCGGCATGATTAAAATGATTTATCTAGAGTCTTGAACTCTAGATTAGATCGCGAGACATAATATGAACGCCTATGTATTTGAAAACACAATTAATAGTCTATCATCAAAATAATATATTTATATTCAGGATGTTATATAATTTTTAACGGTGTAAATTTGATGTCTATACACTAGAGTGCGATGTGTAATTTGCTAGTAAAGAATATACTTGCTTACTTACTTATACACTTTTTAACGCAATCTAATGCTTGTGTTAGATTTAGTTTGGACACCTTTAAATCACTCTCAACTGACGCTATATATAAAGAAATTTCGTTTAATGGTGAACCTGACTCCATGTATAGCTTCCTTTTTCGAAGTCAACGGCCTATGTTGCCATAAGATGTCGTTATAATAAAGTAATATTAAGTTGAAAGTAGTGTTCATGGTAGGCCTACAGTCATGGTCTAATGATAGACTATATAAATACCACTCCTTGGGAATTTCCCCAAAATCTTGGGATTTTCAAGGGTCCACTTGGGATCTGGGGATTTGGCATAGCAATATTGGGATTTTTTCTAAGGTCTACAGACCTGTTTTTACCGTACTTTTCAACAGTGGCAAAGAATCAGATAATATGCAGATTAGAAGAAAACTCGCTCAGAAAGACGTTTATTATTATTGTTACTTGTAAACATTATGGAATTTGTTAATTCAATGTTATTCTCCTGTTTTTTCTTTGCCAGTTCTTAGCTAGGCATTTTTTTGAATAACTGTGAATACTAAAACGCATTTCATATTTCATCACAACTTTGTTCACTTCAGTAACTTGGGATTTTTTGGTACACTTTTGGCCAATTTTGGGATTTTTCTGGCAAGAGCTTGGAAATTTGCAAAATGGAGAGTGGTCGCACTGTATATAATATATCATGTCGCTAAACACACAAGACCACGATTTATAAAAACGAAACTTTGATTCATGTTTCCAATGATTAGATAAAACGCTCCCGCCAGTCAAAGCCACCTTCAAACCACCTGCGCCCACGCACCCATAACCGCACAATCCCTCCGACAGATGGCTTGATGAGAAAAAAATTCATCATTAGGATGATTTAATTATGAAATCTCTGATTTAGGTTAATATGTGCATAATTTTAGAAAATATGACTGTCTTGATTAGTTCAATTGATAATGCATGTTTACCATGTCTGTACACCAAAATGCGGATAGCAATTGGTCAATTAAAGAATATTCTAATCTTATCTTATTATCTTTATTTTTCAACTTACCATTTCTTTTGAGATTTTTTACTTTTGAGCTTTTGAAGTCACGTCCAAAGTGTTTAGCATTGCATGTACATTTCTCAAGGCGAGTAGGCCTATTGAAAATTTTAATCATAGATTGGATGGATCCAGAGTTTAATGACATCTTACGGCAACAAAGGCCATTGACTTCTATACGATAGTGCTTTGAACGGCTTCCCACTTGACGCTATTGACTGAACGTTATTTATTTACTTCGAGGTTTAACGTCGTCATATGACATCAAAGGCCGTTGACGACAATTTAACTATACAGTGCAGTGAAAATGAATTCATAGCGTCCAAAAGACACCATTTAAGACTGTCCAAACATAACCTTAAAATGGCATTAGTGTTCATTGTTTAACGACATAAAAATATAGTTCATAACGTCTTTGATACATGCAATATGGTATCTGATGCGAATTCGACAATAATATTATGTAGCAGCAATTGTCGTATACAAGAAATGTTTCTTAAAATTAATTCTTGATCACCATTCCTGATGTAGGCCTACATTTAATTCTTAATCTATTTATTTCAATAACAATTATATATTTTACAAATTTATAAGACACAAAATTTTAATATGAAGCTCTTATTCCACTTTTGAATTTTCAAGAAGTTATTAATCAGTAAAAATCAAGCATTATTAAAGAAATATATTCAAACAGTGAATATGACAATTCCTTATAATTTATTATGCTACTGCGTTGAAACGAAATTTCTGAATATATAGCGTCAGCGGATAATGATTTAAAGGTGTCCAAACTAAATCTAAAATAAACGCGAATATCCACTGTTTGTGATTGCTAGTGTGTCTGACTTCAGGATTATGAGATAGGCTATTATTCTAAAATCTTAAATTAATAGTATTAATTACAATATTAGGCTAAAATCGTAGCATTAAATTGTTTCTATATTTTTATACGAAGCCGCGGTCAAAAGAGGTAAGAGGACATTAGCCTAAATTGTTAAATTATTATTATTAATTAACAGTCTGAAACACAGTTCTTTGTGGGCGCGTTGGAGTCGGGAGCGCCTCTGAGTAGTTTCCTTGAAGGGGCGTTATATAAATTCCCGAATGAATGAATGAATGAATGAATGAATAATTGTTTAGTTAAATTGTTGTTGATATTTCCTATAGATCGAGCAGCAGTCATGTGATGACGTATCAGTGCACTGAGAGAGCGACTTTTGAACAATGGTCCGTCAAGATTCTCTCGAAGAAGGTAACCAATTGTCTCCACAACTGTCTTACCTCCATCTTTGCACAGACGGCTGCCTTTGATGTCGCCCGCGAGTAAGTAGTGCCTAGAAGAAGCTGACGAAGACATACAGACACACAGACCGACAGAGGCACAGACAGACACACAGACAGACACACAGACAGACACATGGATAGACAGGGAGACATACACAGACAATCACACAGACATACACACAGTCAGACACAGCTAGTCTGACACACAGACAGACACGCACAGACAGACACACAGACAGACATACAGAGATACATACACAGACAGACACACAGACATAAACAGTCCGACACACAGACAGATACACAGACAGACACACAGACAGACACACAGACAGACACACAGACAGTAGTACACACAGACAGATAGACGCTTTAGTTAATGCAGTTAATGCGATTGTAATATACGCTATAAATGTTGGTCATATGAACACTTATGTTACAGCTGTTATTACATTAGTGTTAATGTGAACTGCGCAGCATCCGAGAAAAGGTCCGAAGGTTGAACTGGGGATCTTCCGAAGACTCGTTCATCCGCACCTGGTCAGTTACTTACTTACCTACTCACAGCACGGGTCTGGGTCAGGTCGGGGTCAGGTCAGGTCAAGCAAGACGATTGATCGCCCAACTTGACCTTCACTACTTTGCTTTAGAATAGTTTTATCTGAGATCACCTCAACCTAAACAGCCTTCCTGTCATTTACATCAAGTTGTTTACATACTTACTTACTTAATAAATTAATTACTCACTCGATTATTTACTCGTTTAGTTATTTATAAACTTATTAGCTAAACTCATAATAATAATAATAATAATAATAATAATCTTTTCTTTATTAAGCGCCTGACAAACGCACTGCGCTGTACATTTACATGTTATGCAATTGAAATCTTAACTACTAACAGAACAGACAGCCATGTAATACAACGTCATAGTCCTGGTTATTAATAGTCGTTGCCTCAGTGTGCGTAGTTTTCGTTGTGTCAAAGGAATAACTACTAAACGAAACAACTGTTATAATTATAGGATATGTAGAAACAGTTCTAAAGGTGTTTAAGAAGACTTGACTTACTTGACTTATGGCCTTGGCGATGCTCCCGCACGCATAAGCCGCTCGTTTATGGAAGACCTCCATCCCTCTCTGTTGTATGCCCGGTGCGTAGCCTCCTGTACTGACCAGCCTATTTCTCCACAGTCCTCCTTTATCATATCCATCCATCGTTTCTTTTGTCTTCCTCTTCTTCTCTTCCCATGCACATATCCGTTGAGAGCTATCTTCGGATATCTGTCATTTTCCATTCTGGTTACGTGTCCAAAGTATCGCAGCCGTCTGTTCTGTATCCTGCTCAGGGCCGTTTTTACCATAGGTGCAAACGGTGCGGTGCACCGCGGGCCCCTGAGCCGCCGCGGGCCTCTGAGCCGAGTTTTATTGCTATTTGCTAAACGTCGGGTGCAAGTCTCAGTGTCATTTTAAATTTCTGTGAAATCGAAAAGTGTAAGGAAGCATTAGTGATTATATTGATATATTTCACTGTTTACTAATGCCGTGTAAGTACACGGTTTGCTTGTTTACTGACCCGCCACAACAGCACTAACATGCACCCGCATTCCTTAGATGATAGATCTATGGCTCTATGGACTGTGCATGCAAAATAGATATTACATTATCTATGGCACGCCCCTACTCTCTGCTTACATGTCCGTGAATTCGTGACATCACCTCATTTTGACGCATTTATCTATTTACCTATAGGCCTATAATAGTTAGCTCGGTGTTTCGATTGAATTTAAGTAAGTAAGTAGGTAAGTATATTCTTTATTGAACCAGCTGCAATCCGAATACCGGTGTACATACATAATCTATAATAAGCAATCAATAGTCAATAAGAATAAAACCATTCCAACTATACAAGATTACAAATTTCTCCATGTTATGGTCAGCTAATGATAAAACACGGTCATGTGATGGGGTCGAAGGGAATAGGCCAACAGCTCGAGATCTATTGGAGGGAGAAACCTATATGGAGAACATGGCCCGGATTTCCCAGGACCTCCGAAAACAGGCAGGTGTCGGCTATAAGGTATAGTTGTTCTAAGTTTGGGCTATCACTTGGGAGGTATCGCTGACGGATCAATCTGTTCCTTACAGACTGGAGCATTCCCTTCTCCCTCTGGCTCCCAAAGCCCACCATGCCGGAGCAGCATAAAGCAAGCGAACCATCGTGGTCGCCCTCACCACATCGTAAAGCCCAGGGATTTTTGACGCTTACAATGCTTAAAAGTTAAAACTTTAAACATAGCAAGTGGCTGTGCCTCTCGGTGACTAATGCACGTAGCCTATGTATAAATAATAGGCCTAATGAGTTTGAAAATTAAATTATATTCCGATACGTTAGCAGCTCTGAAATTATGAGTAACTCATATAAACAAATCCGGATCGCAGATAAGACAGGCGAGTGAAACTCGGAAGCTCATTGACTCAGCAATGCAGTGTAATCGATTAACCAAGTTGTTGACGCTTTTCATGTCACAAAAATTTAGACGTGGGATTTGGATCGTTTAGCCTGCATTTGCTGGATTTAAGCAAACGGTGCGACTGTGAGAGATGAAAACGGACTTCGCTGAAATTTTGGCCTAACTGGAATTTTGGCCTATGACATTAAATTTGCTCATTTACTGAGGCTGCAGCTTTAAAGAATTAACTACCTATTTGAGATTTATCAGATTTTATTGACAAATTATTGTTGTTATGTAGAGTTGAGTGTTCTATTTAGGCCTACACTTACTCTCAAGCAGTCAGTGGCCACAACTTATAATTACTAGTGTACAAAATTATAAGGATTATAACTAAGCCTAATTAAGGGATAAATGGGATATAAAAACCAACGGCAAGCAGACGGCCGCTCGACCGACACGGGCCCCTGTGGAAACTTTTTGCACCCACATTCGCAGAACCTTAAAAACGGCCCTGATCCTGCTGACTATGTCATACTGAATGCTTAATCGTTTGTGTATCTCCCTGTTTCTTATCCTGTCTCTTCTCGTCACTCCTTCAATCCTTCGCAAGCACGTAATTTCAAAGACCCTTAACCGCTGCTTATGTGTCTCCTTCAGTGTCCAAGTCTCCGAATTGTACAGCAATGCGCTCAGCACCAGCGTTTCGTATAGCCTGACCTTTGTACCTCTGCTTATTTCTCTCGAACTCCAAACCTTTCCCAGCGCCTGCCATATTCCTCTGGCAATTCCGATTCTTCTTTCTATATCTTTCCCCGATTTTCCCTGTGTACAGATGTTTCCCCCCAGGTAGACAAAGCTGTCCGTCTGTACCAGCTGTTGATCATCCACCTTTAATGTAAACCTCTTGTCTCCGCCGCCCACTAGTTGGCTTTCCGTTTTCGCTACATTTATCGCCATACCCATCCTTCGACTCACCTCCACCACTCTTGTCACTACCTCCTGTAGTCCCGCCGCCTGCTCCGCCAGCAGTGCTATGTCATCCGCAAATCTTAAGTCACCTATCAATTCTCCATTTTGAGTTTCATGATCAATGGGGTGAAGGCGACTGATCAGGTCTCTCCCTCCTCCTTGGTTCAGATTTAGCCGAGACCTAGTCCCGTTGCCCGGGGAGACGACGTGGACGTACTGAACCACCTCCCCCTCTTTAAGAAGAGCTGTGTGTAGTTTCAGTTTAACGACACTGTGTAATAACAAAGATCATTAGCGTCGCCCTCTTCCTTTATCCCGTCTTGGGACTGGCACTGCCAGAGTACGAGCAGTGGCGGTTTTAAAAAGAGCTGTTGTTTTCATTTTAATAATTATATAAGTGTACTTAGATGGTTACCACGGCCACCGACGTCGACCTGTTTATTACTAGAACCGACTTTAATGGAGAACAGATATACCAATAGAGGAAATGACGATTGTAATTATATCATCTTTGTACACCGTTTTAAAGGTTTGACAGACGACGTCTAGAGCTTCGTGGATATTTGCGTTATTTGCGTTTAACTCCGCCACTGTTCGTTTTCTGGCAGTGCCTGCAGTCCGAAGCCTGGATAAAGGAGGAGGGCGACGCTAATGGTCTTTGTTACCACACAGTGGTCGTTAAGCAGTAAACAAGGAAAAGCGTTATTTGATATCGATCCGGACCTTGTGCGACTTTTCTTTCGATAGCATAACTTAATAAATTTTTATTTAAATTCCGTGGCAGAAATCTAGCTGTCACAGATTGCGTCAAGTCAGAGATTAAAAGTGAAAATCCTCCTCCTCCTTCTCCTCCTCTTCCTCCTCCTTTTTCTCCTCCTCCTCCTTCCTCCTCCTCCTCTTCATCTTCCTCCTCTTCATCGTCATCGTCAATCCTCATCACCACCACCACCACCACCACCACCACCACCACCACCACCACCACCACCACCACCACCACCACACCACCACAACCACCACCACCACCACCACCACCACCACCACCACCACCACCACCACCACCACCACCACCACCACCACCACCTCACCGCCACCACCACCACCACCACCACAACTACCACCACCACGATTCATCATCATCATCCTAGCGTTAAAATCTGTCGATCTGTCTGAATTTCTATAGCGCCTCTTAAGAAGCGATCTATCTGAGAGAGACAATGATGTATTGATGTGTATAATGAGTTCGTCTTGTGTAGGCAAGGCTGCGAGAAGTCTA
Source organism: Aporrectodea caliginosa (assembly GCA_020284085.1). Taxonomy (NCBI): domain Eukaryota; kingdom Metazoa; phylum Annelida; class Clitellata; order Crassiclitellata; family Lumbricidae; genus Aporrectodea; species Aporrectodea caliginosa. The sequence goes on from JACEVL010003105.1 coordinate 14,081, forward strand.
CGAGACGGAGTTGGACATCTATCTGGTCGTCGAACTACTCAACGGAGGAGAAGTCTTCGACAGGTCGGTTGCTCTTCCGGAAACGACTGAAGACTATCTTGTTTGTTGGTGATACCACTGACTTTGGTCGGGAGCGCCTCTGAATCTCTGAGTGGCGCTATATAAACGTTCAATTACTATTACAATTACAAACGGATAATGCCGGAGTTTTCTATATTGCATGGATGGATGGATCCATAGTTTAACGACAGCTTATGACAACAAAGGCTGTTGCCGTCGACAGAAATTATTTTGGCATATTACAGCTGCATGATACGGACCACTCTCACTTCTAGGTTGAATATCACGCTTAAAATACGTGTGTAATGACTGCACAAATATTTCCCGATCATCTCATGGTATAGTATAATACTTATCGCGAAGTAGAATTTAATACATTGGAGCAGTTGCTAAATCTATAGCATCTTAAAGGTGTACAAAGAGAATTGCATTAGTACGCAATATTCGTATGGCATAACACCGCTCTGCTTAATATTATATCGTTTGTCGACAACGGTTTTTATATGAATCGTATTTAGCGACCTCTTGTGGCCTATAAGCCTAACATTGACGTCAACCTTAAATAACGTAATTAGTTGTAGTAATTGTGAAGCGACTTTATTTCTAGCAGTTTAATGACATCCTATGGCAACAGAGGCCGTTGACGTTAATGAGTTAGTTAGTTACTGTTTAACGACACCGTGTCATGACAAATATGATTTGACAAATATGATTTACGTCGCCCTCCTTTCTTCTCTAGGCTTGAGACTTGCAATCCCAAGAGTTTTGAAAAGTTTTCACTTTTTGTATACGATTATTATATCGGCAGAGAGAGTATAATTATTCGAAACCGAATGCCTTATATAAGTATTATGTAGCAATTTTGTCGACGTTTTAAAGGTTTCTATTGAAAACCTTCGCATAGTTTTCGTTAATGACATTTTACGACTTACCATGCCGTAACAATTACAAATTACCTGTATCGTTTACCTTGATATATTTGAATATTAAATAGCAATCTCTTTAACGCTTTTGTCACGAAATAGAGTATCCCCCATACATGAGTAATAGAGTATCCTTCTTAGCGAAATGGAGTATTCGGTTTAATTTGCATTTTTGGCGGTTTCTAAGTGTATTCAGTCGTACTGTTTGGCTTTATTGTAGGCCTACACATAACATTTTTAAATTGCTTATCTTTAGTACGTAAGTTGACCTGAAATCAATTTACTTCGTTTTTGGTGATTTTGACTGGATTTTCGTCGAGGCTATCGTGATGCATATGACGAATGGTTTATCGCCCCGGATACTCTAAACCGGTTTATTCCATCCGGGGGGATAAATTCATACGTCCCCCCGGATAGTCCTAGGACGGATACTCTATTTCGTGATACCGTCGCCTCATGCGCTAGGCATTCTTCGATGGCGCGCCAAATCAAGCCTCAATACTAGTTGGTTCGGAGATCAGGTGGCATGCGTGTGGAATGTGAGTCTGGTTGTGGCTTGCCTTTCAAGGAGATGGAGATTCGAAACACAGACCTTCTGGTTGGTTGTCGGTTCGTTCAATGCCAGCTATAGCCAACCTCAGACAGACACAGACAAACAGACAGACAGACAGACAGACAGACAGACAGACAGACAGACAGACAGACAGACAGACAGATAGAGACAGAGACAGAGACATACAGACAGAGAAAGATATATATATATATACAGAGACAGAGAGACGGACAGACATACAGACAAAGACAGGGACAGAGACAGACAGATGAACGATATATATTGTTTTTGTTTTCAGAATCGAACTCAAGTACAACCTGTATTCGGAGAAGGACGCGGCCAAGTGCGTTCGAGAACTGCTTCAGGCCATTCAGGTAACCACACACTCATTCAGGTACATGTAACTAGTAACTACCTCACAGGAAGCAATCGTGTACAGGTAACTACGATCGATGCGGGTAATCACCATACAGGTAAAGTAAGAGGTTAGATGTGAAGAGATAAAACTGAGGTACGCTAAGCCTTTTTGTCTTCAGAATTAACTAAACTAACTTTAGTCTTTTACCGTAATTCATTCATTCTGATAATTTATATAGCGCCTCTTCAACAGACCTACTCAGAGTCCCTCTCTGCGATAGCCTATTATGATGTTAAGTGTCATTCCGAACTAAAATATTACATGTTCATCAGTTAGCAAAACAATGCACAGTAAGCTAGAAGAGTCACCAGTGGTGGGCCCACGCACACACGTGGAACCAATCAACTGAATGCATTTCGTTTCCTTTTCAGTTTCTCCATGAAAATGGCGTCACGCACGGAAATCTCAAGGTCAGGGTCATTTCGGTTTTTCCAGCAGTTTCTGTTGTCACAGTAACGGGTTTCTTTGTTCAATTGCCCGCTGTATGTATGTATGTGCGTATGTATGTATTTATGTATGAATGTATGTATGTAGGTATGTGGGACATTGTGGGTATATATGAAGATAATTTAGGAAGTTTAGAGTACCTAACGA
>JACEVL010003106.1:0-14674 GCA_020284085.1 Aporrectodea caliginosa
ATATTTTATGTTGAAATGTTATGTGATTTTATTTGACATGGCTTCAATAAAAGAGTTTTGATTGATTTGATTGATTGATTGAATAAGTGGCTTAGAAACGATGTGGTTCTTAAATTAGTCCGTGACGATTTACTGCAACATATTACTTTATTCAACCGTAAGTAATGGTAGTAAGTATTCGGATAATGGTTGTGGTAAACTATTTTCTAGAGTTTAACGCTTTTATCGGGTTCTTGAAATGCGCTTTATAAAAGTCGAGATACATACATACATACATTGCTGTTGCTGCTGCTTCTGCTGATGATCATAATGATGATGATAATGTTGATAGTGACAGGGATGGGGATGTGAAGTTGGTGACAATGATGATAATGCTGACGACGATGATGTTATTTATGATGATAACGATGTTGGTGACAATGACGATTGTGACAATGAAGACGATACAAGAATAAGGTATTTCTGTAGTAAAATCGAATGTGTTTAAGTGGATCATTAATTTCGTAACGTATCAACGGTCGCAATACTTTAGTTACAGCAAATGTCCTATGTATCAACATCGATTGTTATTAACACAGGGAACAACCAAGTAGAAGCAGCCAACACAGACGACCATCGTACATCTGGTGGATATGAGTCCATTCGTTCATCAGCTGTTGAAATGGATGATGCGACATACACGGCCATTGACGCTATGGAACTATCTACCCTGCACACAGTCGGGGTAACATCTCAAAGCGGGTACTGTGGTCTTGGTGAAAATCCAATCAACCAAGAAACTCAGCCATACGCATCAATCGATCCAAGTACGACTGAAGTAGACAGTGGCTAGCACCAAACTCTAGAGACGCCTCGTCGATACCACAACTGTACATTGGTGTTAATATTGCCACATCTGACAAAGCATTGCTCCACTGCTCCAGATCAACGAGTAGTGGCAAGACAGTTTTTAGGAAAGGATTGAGTAATTACTAATTATTCAAGGACATGAAAGTGATTGTATTCAGTGTAATTGCACTCAAAATTAGTTACATCTACGCAAGAGGTATTAACCGATGGCGCACCCTGATCAAGCCAGAGAGAGACAGACAGACACACAGACAGACAGACACACAGACAGAGACAAACAGACATAGACAAACAGAGAGAGATAGAGACAGAGAGACACAGAGAGACAGAGACAGAGACAGACAGAGACAGACAGACAGACAGAGACAAACATATATATATATATAAACATATACACAGACAGACAGAGACAAACAGACAGAGACAAACAGATAGAGAGAGATAGAGAGACAGACAGACAGACAGAGACGCAGACAGAGACAAACAGACAGAGATAGACACAGACAGAGACAGACAGACACAGACAAACAGAGACAGACAGACAGACAGACACAACAAAGACAAACAGACAGACACAACAGAGACAAACAGACAGAGACAAACAGAGAGAGACAGACAGACAGACACAGAAAGACAAATACAGACAGACAAACAGAGACAAACAGACAGAGATGGAGAGAAAGAGAGAGAGACAGAGATAGGCAGAGAGTCAGAGAGAGAGAGACAGAGAGACAGAGAGAGAGACATACAGACAGACAGAAAGAGACAGAGGCAGACAGAGACAAAATCTAGACCCAGCATGAAAACTAGTGGACATGTAGTATACGGTACCGTCGTCGGCTTGGAAGCAAATGGCAAGTCCTGCTGAATCAGTTTCCGAAGCATTTGTATGCTCTTCCGTCAAGGAGACGGAAGAGCATAAGCTGAACGCCTTCCACAGTACTGTTGGAAACGACAGCCTCCCTTTGATCAACATGCATGGCTGTGCATCAGACCTGTTAACACGCGAAGAAAAATACGAATGTTAACAATTAGACACAAACATTAATTCATCGATACGAAACAAAGTATTGTCTCCAGCAATAATTATTGCTCGACTTAGCAAGATGGGACGAGATCAACACTTAACAAACGCTGTGATCAATTTGGCCTACATTGACGTTGCCCTCCGTTTACACAGGATATTGTTTTTGTTGATCAATACTTGCCAACGATTGACCCGTTTTGTTCAATATCTAATGATCAACTGTCTGTCGCTTGGTTATTTGGATAGATACATAATGATTGGCCTGCACAGACTACTCCCTGCATAAACATTAAACAATTACGACGAATGGGCCATGGTTTGGTGGCTGTGAAAACAGCATTGGTCCAATTCTGTTGAGAGGAGAGCTGTTACCAGAGACATGATCACACCCAGTAGATTGATTGATTGATTGATTCTTTGATTGATTGATTGATTCTTTGATTGATTCATTGGTTGATTAATTGATTGATTCTTTGATTGATTCATTGATTGATTCTTTGGTTAATTAAATGATTGATTCTTGATTTATTTATTGATTTATTTATTGATTGATTCATTGATTGATTCATTGATTGATTGATTCTTTGATTGATTCTTTGGTTAATTAATTGATTGATTGATTGACAGACTGATTCATTGTTTGGATCATCGATTGATTCGCTTATTCATTCCGGCACTCATTCATTCGTTCGTTCGTTAATCCATTCATTCATTTATTCATTCGGTTATTTGTCCATTCACTCATTCATTCCGACTGACTGTCTGAGTAAGAAAGTCAGTATAAATTATTACAGCGCCTATTTCGAGGCACGCCTGTTTCAGTCTTGGGCATAATAAATTGACTTATTATAACAATTCCATGATATGTATTAATTAAATCAGCGCAGAGAAGAAAGAGCATTGGTCAGGAGTGGATGCAGAGGATAGTCATGAACCCAACCATCAACTCAGATTGGACTGAGATTTAAGAGCACGGTAGCCTTTTGGTTATTTATGTATGAGCACTTGTTATAGCGTCCCTTCAAGATTTCTACTCAGAGGCGCTCCCGATTACAACGCGGACACTGAATCGGAGTTTCACGCCGAAGCGTATGAGCAATTGCCAGTGAAAAACTTACCCATGGTAACTACGCGGCGGCTTGAGGTGGATTCGAACCCGCAACCCTCCGGCTGCAAGACGCCGAACATACCCCTACACCACCGCGTCCCACAGGTTAGAGCGGCGATCGCCTTGTAATGCATCCTCAGGTGCCGGTAATCGTGTAGGGAAAATTAATGAGCAATTCTGCACTCACAATTGCTCAGCGCTCTCGAATGACGCTTAGTCCCGGAACCACCGCCATCCGGTTCCAACGTCTACGGTAAGTCGTTAATTGAGATGCTAACTCATCAAGTCAGTCTGTAATTCCTTAGCAACTGACTCTGGGGACTATTGACGCCTGGTCGTTAGCAGTGATGCTTATTAATTAATGCAGAACTGAGTGCTCCATTGTGTATCTCTTTTCTTTTCTCATTTTCAATTAATTATTCATCTGAGCGCATTGATTTGATCTTCTGAATAGTTATTTGATTACGAATTGGTTTGCTGCGCCATCGGTTGATGCCTAGTGCATTAGACATCAGGATGTTTTGCATACATAATGAGCACAGGTGTTCTTTAGGTTGATATATATATATAATGTGTATCGATTGTTAAGCGGTTTTAGTCTTAGGCCTTAGTTGCGCTGTCGGCTCGTGGGCGCTTGGCCTAAAGTAGCCTAAACATTGGCTGACGGTAGATTGTTTTACACGTGCAGTTAGCGCGCCAAACTTAGAAACTGCTGATGACAGTAAATTTGAACAATACAGTGTAGTACAGTTGTTTTAAGGCAAGAGTTGAGTTGTTGTTATTAAACTGTGTTTGAAGAAAGAAAGAAACATTCAAAGAACTGTGTCAATTTAATTCTTAAACAGTTAGAAGACGTTGAGCAATTTATATGTAGAGATAAGGAAAGTTCTTGAGGTAGGTCACAACTAAGAAAGAAAAGAGTTGGTGACATATTTGGTGGCAGCAGCGGTGGGATTCGAAACAACGTCTGGGATTCGAAACAACGTCTGGGATTCGAAACAACGTCTGGGATTCGAAACAACGTCGACTGGTGAATACGCATTCAAATCATTGGTAAATATCTACGACAACGAAAGCCTCAACGACAAAGGTATACAAGTTGGTTGTTATCAAACAAAGAACAATCCCCAATACTTCAAACACAAAAGAAAATTCGTGTTTTCCAGAAAGGACAGCACTGAAGTAAAGAAGTAAGATGGAGAAATTAAGTGTCAAGAAACAAGCAGAACTGAAGAAGATGTCTTCTGAAAGATTAAAGCAGCGCTTGTTAAAGGCTGGTTTTGAAGAAGAAAAACTGAAAGATATGTCACGTGAAGACATGCTAGAAGCGCTAGCTGAAGTCTGGCTTAAAGAAGAAGCAGAAGAAGAAGAAGGTGCTGTCGGTGGTGCTGTGGAAAAGGTTACTGAGAAACCGCCTGGGCCTATGTCTATGGAGACGATGATGCAATGGATGATGATGACAAGACAAGAAGAGAAAGAAAGAGAGGAGAAACGAAGACAAGAAGAGAAAGAAAAGAGGAGAAACGGAGACAAGAAGAGAAAGAAATGCGACAGGAAGAATTACGTCTTCAAAGAGAAAAGGAAGAGAAGGCAGAACGTCTTCAGAGAGAAAAAGAAGAGAAAGCAGAAAATGTAAGACAGGAAGAATTACGTCTTCAGAGGGAGAAAAAAGAAGAGAAAGCAGAAAAATACAAGACAGGAAGAATTACGTATTCAGAGGGGAAAAGAAGAGAAAGCAGAACAAGTTCGTGTAGCAGAACTTGAGTTGCAAAAGCAGCAATTTGAAATTCAATTAGAGCAATTGAGAAGAGATCGAGAAGATGCTGAAAGGAGAAGATTAGAGCAGATGATTGAATTTGAAAGGGCGCGGAAAAGTGACGAAGAGATACGTCAGCAACAGATTGAAGAGAAGAGACTACGTGAAGAAGAAAAGGAAAAAGTACGAATTTCAGAGTTGGAGCGAGCAGAAGAGGTTAGACAAGAAGAACTGAAATTACAGAAAGAAAGCATGGAGAAGGCGGAAGCGGAAAGACAAGAACGTTTAAAGTTGGAACAACAAAAAATAGCATTAAAAGAAGCACAACTCAAAGAGGAGAAGCAAAATAGAGAAGCACAAGAACAAAGAAGGCAAGAAGAACGAGAAGAACAGAAAAGGAAACAGGAAGAAAGTGAAACGATGGTTTCGAAAATAAAGAAAATTGGTGATGCCATGAAACACGTGTTACCCAAAATGCCAAACGATATGATGGAGGTGCCATTATATTTCGAAACGGTTGAGAATGCGTTTCGTAGTTTCAACGTGCAAGAACAATTCTGGGTGAAGTTACTATTGCCATTGATGACTCCGAAAGCTAGAACTGTTCTAAACAGATTGTCATTCGATGATTTAGACGATTATCAAGTCGTGAAACAGCACTTGTTAAAAGAATTCAAGTTGACACCGAGAGAGTACAGATCGAAGTTTATTGATGCGAAGAAGACAACTGAAGAAACGTATACAATGTTTACAGCAAGGCTGAAGAACTTGTTGAACTATTATGTGAAAAGTCGCAAAGTGGATAAGAATTTTGAGAAGTTGTTTGATTTGTTAGTGGCAGATAAGTTGAAAGAATCACTACCACCAGGTCCACTACAGTTTGTGTTGTCGAAGGAAGGAACTGATTGTTACGAAGCTAGTGTTGTGGCAGACCTAGCGGACATTCATGTTAATAATCGAATTGGTTTGGCAATTCCGAATAAGACAAGTTTTGGTTTTGTACCCAATGTAAAAAGAAATCAACAGTTCACTCCAAATTTTGGTTTTCATTGGAAGAGCAATCAAGAAACAGGAAATCAGTTCAGAAGTACAGAAGTGAAACCAAATTATCCGGTAGTTCACGAGAATAAAGAGTCGATGATGGCCAGACAACGTCCGGTATATAACAAGTCACCACCAAGGTTTGTCGCGAGAGAAGGCAATGCATCGTTTACTCCATATAAAAGAAAAGAAAGCTTCGAACAACGAGGTGCAGTGGTGAAACGTTGTCATAACTGCGGATCAGACAGGCATTTGATGAAATTCTGTCCAGTTCCTGTTACAGCCTCAAATTATGGAAAACAAGAAAATTCGAGGGTGAATCGAATTCAAGTGGTTGGTAATTCTGAAAGTCAAGCCACAGAACATCAGAACAATGAAACTGAAGTAAAGTCAGTGATGAAATGTCACCTTTCACCTGATATTCAGAAAGAAATTCTATTGCACAATGGAATGCAGAAAGAAATGGTTGGAAGAGATGAAAGTACAACATTGAAGAAAGTGTTATTACAGTACGTCGAGGTAGAAATTCGTGGAACAGCAGGAAAAGAACCAATAAAAGTAAAAGCACTGATTGATTCTGGAGCAGAGGTTCCGGTGATCAGTGAAGAATTACTGGAAGGCATGAAGGTGGAGCAGATTGGAAAAGTGAACTTACAATGCGTGGCAGGAGATGCCATTCCTGCAAAGTTAGTGAAAGTTGATGTAAGGCTGTGTTGTAACGATGTGGAAGAAGAGGTAATTCCGCATAAAATCAAATGTTCACTTACACCGTATGTAACATTGATGTGTGCTAGTATTGCAAAAATGGGAAGCACAGAAAGATTCTTGTTGCATCCAGAAATCATTGCAGAACTTAAAGCCGTGCCACAAGTGAAAATGATACAAGGAGATGTGCAAGCAAATGTAACGACGAGATTGCAGAGTCAGCGAAAGAAAGTGGTAGAAGTCGAAGATGAAAGTGAAACTGAAAGTTCAAGTGAAGAGGAAAACGAAAGTGATGATCAACAAAGTTTAATGCCAGATGGAATAACAGCAGAAATGAGTGAACAAGAGATGGCTGCATGCAAGAATGGTAATCTAAATGAAACGAAAGAGGATAATGAATGTGATGTGGAGATAGCAGATTTGTTTCAAGAAAATGAGAAAGATGAAGAACAACAGATGCAGATTGCAGACGCAAAGAAATTCGAAGAACAGCAGAGACAAGATGAATCATTGAAAGCATGGTGGACGTTAGCGCCAGATAAAGAATCTGAATTCTGCGTGGTAAATGGCTTACTGTACAAGAGATATCGAATATTAGAGCAAACGATATATCAATTGGTGTTACCAAAAGAGCGACGAATGAAAGTGATGGAGTTGGCTCACGAATCAGTATTTGGAGGACATCTTGGAGAAGAGAAAACTAGAGAACGAATAAAGTTGTCTTTTACGTGGCCAAAGATGAGAAGAGATATAGTGAAATTTTGCAAATCATGTGAGAAATGTCAGTTAAAGGCAAGAAGTTTGGTGATGGACAGGGTTCCTATCACTCCAATTCCAAGAGAAGATGTGGCGTTTAGAAGAATTACGGTGGATTGTGTAGGACCAATCGAGCCAGCATCTGCTGCAGGTCACAAGTACTGTTTATGTATTGTCGATTCTTGCACCAGATGGCCTACAGTGTTTCTGTTGAAATCATTAACTGCGAAAGCTGTGTGTGATGCTTTGATGGAGTTGTTCATGAACGTTGGTGTACCTTCAGTGATCACAAGTGACCAAGGAACAAATTTTACTGCGAGTCTGACAAGAGAATTTCTGAATTTAATGGGTTGTAGTCCAAGATTTGACACGCCAGGTCATCCAGAGGCAGCTGGATTAGTAGAAAGATGGAACCAAACATTCAAGAAAATGATCCATCATGTAATTGTTGACAATCCAAGGCAATGGCACAAAGTAATTCCGTTTACAGTGTGGGCATTACGAGAAGTACCGAATGCAACTACTGGAATTGCTCCTTATATGTTGGTGTATGGAAAGATTCCGCGTGGACCATTGGCAATTTTAAAAGAAAGTTGGACAAGAGAAATTAATTTACCACCTCATATTGGAATCCAACCAGAAAAGTACTTGAAAGACATGAAAGCAAATATGGAAAAAGCATTACTGTTTGCAGAATCATATTCACGAGAGAAGCAATTACAGTATACGAATCAATACAACAAAAGAGCGAAACATAAAGAATTTGAACCGGGTGAAAAAGTTATTGTGTTGTATCCGACGTCAACAAATAAACTGATTTCACGATGGCATGGTCCATGTACTGTCATACAACGAAGATCAAAGTACTCTTATTTGATTGATATGGGTGACGATTGTCGAAAGATAATTCACGCAAATAAAATCAGAAAGTACATTACAAGAGCAATGAGTTGTGGACTAATCGTTGAAGAAGATGAAGACTTTGGTTCAGTGGTTGAACTGCTGACAAAGAATGACTTGCAAGATGAAAAGAACTCACTGAATCTTGATCCCGATCAGATTAACCATTTAACATTGACTCAACAAAAACAATTGCTGGAAGTACTGAACAAATATTCTGATCGATTTTCTGAAAAGCCTGGACTATGTACATTGGTTGAACATGAAATCGAACTGAAACCGGAATTTCGTGAAAAAGAATTTATGGCTTACCGTATTCCACTCATCTATCGAGCAGAAGTTGAACGACAAATTAAAGAAATGCTTCAAGCCAACATTATAAAACCATCTTCGAGCAGAATGGCAAGTCCGTTGGTAATTGTTAAAAAGAAAGACGGTTCTCTGAGACTTGCCTGCGACTACAGATACATTAACTCGTTCACTGTGGATTGTAAATATCCGATGCCGATTGTAAAAGATGTTTTGCACAAAGTTGGAAAATCAAATGTGATCTCGATTTTTGATTGTCGAAGTGCTTACTGGACTTGTCCTGTTAAGCAAACTGATCAATGGAAAACTGCTTTTGTTACTCACAATGGACTGTACGAGTTTACTCGTGTTCCTTTCGGAATGATCAACTCAGGAAGAACATTTGTTAAAGCAATTAACATGGTTTTACAGCCTATAAATGAATTTGCTGAGCCCTATGTAGATGACATTGCTGTGCATTCAGATGATTGGAAGATTCATTTACAGCATTTAGATGCATATTTAATGCAAATGAGACTGCATAACATTACTCTGAACTTAAAGAAATGTATCTTTGGTAAGAGTGAGGTAAAGTTCATCGGTCATGTGGTTGGTTCTGGAACGATTCAAATGAATCCAGATAGAATTGAAAGTTTAATTAATTTGAAAACCCCAGAAACGAAGAAACAAGTTAAGCAATTGCTGGGATTTTTTGGTTACTATCGACAGTTTATCAAAGATTTTGCACAGATTGCGAAGCCTCTATCTGATTTGACAAGCAAACATGTTTCAGATAAGATTGATTGGACTGATAGACATCAACAGGCATTTAATTTACTTAAAGATGCTGTACGCTCTAAAGTTGTTTTATATGTTTTTGATGTTGGAAAACCTTTTAATTTGTACTGCGATAGTAGTGATTTTGCAGTAGGAGCTGTTTTAACACAGATGGATGATAAGGGAATAGAACGCCCTGTATCATTTATAAGTCAGAAGTTGACTGACACCCAGAAGAGATGGGCAACTGTGGAGAAAGAAGCCTATGCTATTGTTTGGGCTCTAAATAAGTTGAAAGAGATAATAATTGGATCTAAAGTTCACATCTTTACCGATCACAATCCTTTAACTTATCTGACTGAATCTATGTCTAAGTCTGCTAAACTGGTGCGTTGGGCTTTAGCACTGCAAACTTTTGATGTAGAAGTTAATTATAAGAAAGGACGATTAAATGTTGTAGCAGATTGTTTATCTAGATTATAAGATTGTTTATTTTACTGTATTATATAGTATTAAGTTTATTGCGTAATTTAGTACATGATGATTTTGCAAATTTTTAAGTTTAATTTGCTCAATCCAAAGAAAGGGAAGGAGGTAATGTGAACAAATGTTTTGCATACATAATGAGCACAGGTGTTCTTTAGGTTGATATATATATATAATGTGTATCGATTGTTAAGCGGTTTTAGTCTTAGGCCTTAGTTGCGCTGTCGGCTCGTGGGCGCTTGGCCTAAAGTAGCCTAAACATTGGCTGACGGTAGATTGTTTTACACGTGCAGTTAGCGCGCCAAACTTAGAAACTGCTGATGACAGTAAATTTGAACAATTTTTGTATAACATGTACATAAGTGTCGCTACTTAGCGAGATCAATGATCCCTTCAGGACCTTTCCTTGTGGCCATCTCCTAATCTTTGTGTGTTTTGCAACTCTGTCATTGTAAAGTGATTGGTTGGTTACAAACTAAATGATTTGAATTGATTTGATCAGACAAAGATAGAGATTGTTAAGCAAAGTCCTTGGCTTTAATAGCATTTTGTTTAGAAATTTTAGATTTTCATATTAACAGCGTTTAAGAGCTACCAACAGGCGCTATATTATTTCTTCTTTTCACGCATGTCTATACTTTCTAATGAACAAAAATGTAATCTTGCTTCTAATGACGCTAAAAACGGAACGATTTTTTTGACAGATTGCTCGGAACAAACGATTGTCGAAAAATGATTCTCTACTTGATTTTTCTGGCTTCCATCATCGGTAAGAATCTGAAAGCACCAGACAGTTTTCTCCACAAATTTTGACGACCTTGGTCACAGTGATCATTAGATCCTGATCATCACCATTATTTAGACATCACGATTTAAATCGTTATCATCATTATTTTTCACATCAAATGCATGCCGTCGTCACAGTCACAACTATAATCGTAGCAAATCATCATCATCATCATCATCATCATCATCATCATCATCATCATCATCATCATCATCACCACCACCACCATCACCATCATCATCATCATCGTCATCATCATCATCATCATCATCATCATCATCATCACTACCATAATCATCATAATCAAAATCACCGCCAAGGCTGATATTAAGAAGGCCTATAGTGTCTGACCAAAGTTCAATATATTTACTCCGACCCGTCACAATAGCCAATACCTCAACAGAAGGCATATTCAACTTCACACTAGATTTGATCAGATTTATCGAAAGCGCCACCTTTTCTCTTTGTCTGTAGGTCTCAGCCAGGCCGAAGTATCCCAAGAATGCCTCAACTGTATTTGCCAGGTGAGATTCGCCATCCTAACTATTAACACCGGAAGACTTTCGTATTGTGATACCTGTATTACATCGCAGTTTCACAGCGCTTCAGTCGTAGCCTACTGTAACATCACACCGCATCGACATCACATAGGCCTACCTAATATCACAATTAATCACATCGCATCAAATCACACAACACATCGAATTACATAGCACGTCACACCACACTACACGGTGGTTCAATAAAAAGTAAGCCAAACGTTTGGTCGTTCCCATTTGGTCTTCATTGATCCTGGAGTAAAAATTAACGGAGCCTATTATCGCGACGTTCTGCTGTCACAACATCTTCTACCTGTTATTAGAAATCTAGCCCCAGAAGGCTGTTTTGTTTTTCAACAGGACAGTGCCCCAGCCCACAGAGCAAGGGAAACCATTGAAATGCTAACAAGAGAGACACCAGACTTCATTTCTCCAACATTATGGCCTCTGAACAGTCCAGATCTAAATCCTGTCGACTATATGAAGTGTGGAGCGTTATGCAAGAGCGAGTCTACCAGACAGCAATCCATGATTTAAACGATCTGAAGCAACGCTTGTTGGAAGTGTGGGATGGTATTGATCAGAGGATAATCGACGATGCTGTTGCACAATGGCCCCAGCGCCACCAGGCTTGCATACAAGCAGAAGGAGGACATTTTGAACATCTTCTTAAATTAAATAATCAAACCATACATGTACTACTGAGAGTTTCTTCAAAAAAATATTAAATACTGTTTTCATGTTAGAAGTACTTATAATTTTATTAAATACAAAGTTTGGCTTACTTTTCATTGAACCACCGTGTACATTACCTAGCAGTAGGCCTACGATAAATCACATCACAATAAATCACATCGTAGAAATCACATAACCCAAAATCACAGAAAATTCAGATCACATTAAATCACATATCATATCACATTAAAATGCTTTACACTAGATCATATTATATTATAAGCACACCACATAAAATCACATCATAAAAAAACACATCATACCGAATAATATCGCACCAAATCACATAAAACATCACATCACATTAGATCGCATCACATCATTTCGCACCGCATCAGATCATACCACATCAAATCACATAACAAAATAATAACATCGTATTAAACCGTTGCTATCCCTCCATTTTAGAATAGGCTGCTATGCAACCTGTGATATCAACTTCCTGTTAGACTGCTGTACTGCCAACTGAGAGGTCGTGGGTTCAAATCCCCGCCAGGCATAAATTTGTTTCGAGACCTTCCCCCTTAGACAACTTGGGTATAATGACGGTGCACTGTAGGTGAGAAAATCGGGCGGCGAGACAGAGGATTCTTCCCCCACACGGATATGCCGAGGTTAAGAAAAATGAAGTTGCTAGCACTTCATATCCATGGCTGCCTCTGAGTGACTACACTAAGGCACTGGTCTTCTTGTAATGATGTCTCTACATGATTCTGGCCTAGTTAGCGTCAGGTCAAGGCATTTCTGCAAATGCAAAGGCGCTATATAAGTATGCACAAACACAATTACGATAAGATTGCACTGCATCGCCGTCATCGTCATCGCCAGTCTTACTCTAAATCATAGAAACGCCTCGTACCATTTAAAATGCTTAACACTGTTTATCAAGGATTTAGATAATTCAGATTTCTGAAATGTTGTTCTAGGTGTCCCTAGTTAGCGGGATCTTGATCCCTTTTGGGACTCCTCTTGCGGCCAATCCTGATATTTTATATTTAGCTGTTATGTGTTTTGATTATTTTGGCTTCAATTAAAGAATTTTGATTGATTTTGATTGATTGATTGATACTACTTTAAATGCTTTTCAAATAGTTCAGAGACTATTTGGATACGTTTTCAAGGCGTTAGAAGTAGTTAAAATACTGTTTTACACATTTTTGATACTTTCCTAATATTTTTTGTCCTTCACGCTGTTTCTATGAACTTGTTTGAATCTCTGTTTGGTTCTTTGTCTGAAGGCGAGCGGCTGTAAGGAAAAGGCGGTGGGCAGTTGCAAAGCAAACGGCAACGAGAACAAAAATAAATGTGGACCATACAGGATCTCGTACTCATACTACCGCAATGCAACAGGGAATGGGACAAAAGAAGGTATGAACTTGACTCAGTAATCCCAGTTGTAATTATGACAATTTCTATAGTATCGCCAGTTGCAAGCTGCTGCAGTGCTGCAAGGATGCTTTACAACAACTGTCAACTGGCAACGCATATTCTCAGAGCTACGTAGCAAGCTGATCCCTCCCAGTATGTTCACTGTTTCTAATGTTTGCACAGCTTCAATGTGCACTTCTGTAATAAGTTTAGTTCATACCATCAAGCCTAAGCCTCACAGGGTTGCTTGATATGATAATTATTGTCTTAAATAAAATGTTTCTGTATTATTGACTGGTCTCATTGACGTTTGACACGATTGTTATTCTCTGTCTGAACAGATTTCAAAAACTGTGCGCCTCAACAGAATAATATTGCTCTGAAGACATAGTCCGAAACTACCTGAATCAAAATGCGCAGATATGCGCTCGCAATGGTACGAATATAACGTGTGAGGACTACGCTAGAGTACATAAGGCGGGACCTGAAGCATGTCGAGAAGGAACTAAGGCCTACAAGAGGTCAAACGGGTTCGCCAAAAGGGTGGAGAAATGCAAGCAGTGCGGAAAGAAAGGAGGAAAACATTGTGAGGAAGGTTCTGGAGGATCTGGTAGAAGGATCTGGAGAAGGATCTGGAAACAGTTCCGAAGACGGATCTGGAAAAGAAAAGTTCTGAAGAAGCATCTGGAAAAAGTTCTGAAGAAGGACCTGGAGGATATGAGTCGTAATAATGCGACTAGTTAGTCTTTGACTTTCTAGAAAGAAGCGAACATTGATTTAATGATTGTATTTTATGCAAGCCTGCATTGTGTCTTACGATAAAGGGCGTTATAGAAGCCTAAGATTAGATTTGATTCGATTAGAGACATACATTAGATTGGGTAATAATAATAATAATTAGAATTATAATAATAATATTATTATAATTATTATTATTATTATTATTATTATTATTTTTATTATTATTATTATTATTATTATTATTATTATTATAATGCAAATTTATTTCTTCATAAAGCCAACAAACTTATGTACAGACTGATTAAAAGTAACTGTTTTCAATATTTAGAAGCCTTCGATCAGTCCTGGGCTACTGTTGTTGCAATCTGTGGTGCCTAAAACAGATAGAGCGTTTCCAATTTGTAGGGCGACTGATAAGCGTTGTAGAAGATGACTAGTCTCACGCTGGTCGCCTGTCGCTGCTGAGATCTTGCGACCTAGTTCTTGGACAAACTGGAGTGATTCTGTGTGCCAGCTTCCTGCAGTTTCGACTGCCACAGGGACGAAATGATGTGACTGTGTGATAGCAGCATACTTGGTTTCCTTGTTGCGAGCTGCCATTTCCGCTGCCGCACCTGCCATTTGCGATGTTATATGTTCGTAGGATGCAGCGAAAGTATCTGGCACCGTGACATCCCATGCCAAGCAACGACCTCTCTGCCAAGGTATGATGGTGACTCCGTCAGACCTTTTGCCGTCTGATCTGGAGAGGCCATTGGGCTCTTTGATGGCCGGTATTTTGGCTCTGGTGAAAGCTCGCCAAATAACGTCG
>JACEVL010003107.1:0-18663 GCA_020284085.1 Aporrectodea caliginosa
CAGTCCAAACCGATAGAGTACAGGGCCAAACCGATAGAGTACAGGGTCAAACCGATAGAGTACAGGCCAACCGATTAGAGTACATACCAAACCGAGTGAGTACAGGCCAAACCGATAGAGTACAGACCCACACCGATAGAGTACACCGATAGAGTACAGGCCAACCGATAGAGTGCAGGCCAAACCGATAGAGTACAGGCCAAACCGATAGAGTACAGGCCCACACCGATAGAGTACACCGATAGAGTACAGGCCAAACCGATAGAGTACAGGCCAAACCGATAGAGTACAGGCCAAACCGGTAGAGTATAGACCAAACCGATAGAGTACGTTGCTAAACCGATAGAGTACAGGGCCAAACCGATAGAGTACAGGCCAAACCGATAGAATACAGGGCCAAACCGATAGAGTACAGGCCAAACCGGTAGAGTACATTGCCAAACCGATAGAGTACAGGTTAAACCGATGGAGTACAGGGCCAAACCGATAGAGTACATAGCCAAACCGATAGAGTACAGGGCCAAACCGATAGAGGCCAAACCGATAGAGTACAGGGCCAAACCGATAGAGTACATAGCCAAACCGATAGAGTTCAGGCCAAACCGATAGAGTACAGGGCTAAACCGATAGAGTACAGGGTCAAACCGATAGAGTACAGGCCAACCGATTAGAGTACAGGCCTAACCGAGTGAGTACAGGCCAAACCGATAGAGTACAGACCCACACCGATAGAGTATACACCGATAGAATACAGGCCAAACCGATAGAGTACAGGCCAAACCGATAGAGTACAGGCCAAACCGATAGAGTACAGGGTCAAACCGATGGAGTACAGGCCAACCGATAGAGTATCATCCAGTTTTAGTGAGAGTAGCGTCTCCTTCACAGGCTTATACTGCCAGGGGTGCACCGTGCAAACCAGTCAACCATATTTGATCTCAGTCGATTTTTTACAATACGAATGTGACTCATTACTCGTTCAGCTGTGGGCACCGCAATCATCATAAAGACCAGGATTTTCTATAAGCTGGTGAGCGTGAGATAACCTGAAAGTTGCCATAGGGCCTATCAGATATCACACGTAATGGCTTAACATAACTTATTTAAATAAAACGTAGGCCTACTGTCCTGTCGATAGATGTGTCTTTTAATTGCTCGTCATCATCATCACTGCCTGCATCATCTAGTTTAATCAGTTGAAGTTTGGTCGCAGAAGTCACACAGGTTAGCTATACTGCCTGTCGGTACTAGGCCTATATCCTCTGTTATCAACTTCCTTGGCGTAAAATGATCCATTTCTTCAAAAATACCTAGCAGGTCATCATGGAAACGGTCCTGTATTTGACAAGCAACCGTATCCAGTGTTGTAGTGTAAACACCAAAACGATAGCGGTCTGTGCTAATGAGCACCACATTTATGCCAAATGTCCTTTTCTCAGTTTTCCGTCATGTTGGCTGGGTGATCGTCTTGCTCGATGAACAAGAAAGTTTGTATCAACATTGTGTACCATTGCAATCGTTGTGCTTCTGTAACTAGAAGGGGTGCCCCATTCTGGAATTGACGCTATAGAGACTACCTTGAATGTTCATCTTCTCTGACTCTTATTATAACTTTCAGTTTCTGACTACACTGACATATCAGCTGAGCCGCATCAAATCAAAAAAAGATCAATTTCTATAAGATGGGCAAACTGAGGAGACATTTAATGTAGGCTACTAAAAAATGTCTTCTCCCTGAAAAGGCCATGAAGATTTCTGCTTCATCCCCCCCCCCATAGGATGGACGCCCCTGGTCGGAGTACGTGACTTCCGTCGTATTAGGCTACCGCGTTAGTGCCGAGATGGTAGGTCGCTCTCTCCCACGGACGAGATTGGGATCTTTTCACGTTAACACTGCAGGTAGCCACTAGCCAGAGGAACCCAGAACCTCGGTCAGGCTGTATACTCACGGAGTCCAGCGCCTGCTTTTTGGCGAAGAGTCTAATTACGATAGTCGGTATTCTTCAAATAGCTTTTTCTGAATTACGGTAAAATTAATTCGCCAAACAGCCCAAACTGAACAGCCATTGTTTGTTTGGTAGGCCTACTTTTGTTCGAATCAGTATACTACATTCTAATTAGATCTGATCCAAGGTGGATCCGAGCCAGCAGCTAAATTGACTAAACACTATAACTTGACACTTAAGCCGGTTATGCGTAGGCCTAGGCCTACTTATAATTTGATACAGCGCTCGTCGAATAAAAGAATTACACACTTTTGGTAATATGAAAATGAACTAGTAAATATTCATCGATTTTTAAAATTCCAAGACCATTTTAATCCTGACATAATTTGCTAAATACTGGTTAAAGTATACAAGTTTTTGTTATTTAAAAATGACGTCATAATGACGTCATTTTCATCAAAATTCAAGTGTCAAGGACGGCACAAAAATCATCTAAACTTTTCAATATTATTTTAAACTGTCATTTATCAATTCTAAATTTTAGTTTAATTTAATTTTTATATTTGAATAATATTAGACTACAAGGCGTGCTCAAAGTGTCCGCCTTTGGCCTCAACACAAGCTTCAAGACGAGCGCGCCATTGGCCAATAGCAGCATCGATAACCAGCTGATTAAATTCATCCCAGGCATTAACAATACGCGCATGGAGTTTTTCAATGTCTCTTATCTTTATCCTGTAAACCTTCTCTTGCATTATTCGCCAAATCTTGTAATCAACGGGATTTAAGTCCGGGCTGTTTGGCGGCCAAAGATTAGGAGGTATGAAATCCGGCGTTTCCTTTGTGCAGTTCAACAGTTTCACGAGCTCGGTGAGCTGGAGCGCCATCTTGTTGAAATGTGTAATAATCCGAATATTCGCGGATATCAGGCAGCAACTTTTCCAACAGCAAACAATCCCGGTAATAAGCTCCATTTATTTTCATCTCTGGTTCTATTAAATGGATTTCCGTTCTACCAAGAGCCGATACACCAACCGAAACCATGATTGACCGACTAAATGTCGAGCGAGTACGGAGCAAACGATCAACTATTTCAAGACGTCATTATGACGTAATTTTTGTAACTGGGCAGTTCATAAATTACACATTTGTTGATAATTATGTCAGGATTAAAATGGTCTTGGAATTTTAAAAATCAATGAACATTTACTAGTTTGTTTTCGTATTACCATAAGGGGTCCCTTTTTTTAGGACACAGTGTAGTTTCTGCGACGGCGATCAGATGTTTGGAGATTTACTTACTGGCACGGTTATCTACGTTGATTAGATCGCTCTGAGACCCATGCACCTCTGTGCGTGCGGTGGGAGCTTATAAGCTTACCGATGGTGGCTAATTGTGTAAAAGATTTTATTCTCATGCAGGCTAGCGCGGTCTGCACGTTCAATGGGACCTAAGAAGCGTGGCACTTATTCAAACGGGAAGCGCCGCAGCGGTACTTCCGGATCTCATCCTAACAACCATAGAACGAGTATGCGCATATTACGAATATTAAGATTTGTAGAAATTGACGAATATTTACGAATATTAAAACTGCTTAACGAATATTAATTTTTTTTAATTTCTTTTCATTCTTAATTTTTCAAAATCCCGGATTAATTGTACAAAATTCTGTGCTATTTTCACGCCTTTTCACGCAGAAAGTTCCTCAAAGTTCAAACAGTAAAAGGTAATCGCGAAGACTGAATGGCTGCCTGAGCTGCCAGTAAGAATTTTTGTTACTAAGTAGCCTATAGCGCAGCAAAACCACTGAACATTTTCTCAAATAAGTAGTCTTAAATTAAATTAATTCGTAAACAAAACGGAAACAGTGATGTCATCAACGAATATTTACGAATATTAAAAATGCCCTAATATTCACGAATATTTACGAATATTAAAAATGCCCTAATATTAACGAATATTTACGAATATTAAAGCCTGAAGTCACGAATTCTCGTTCTATGCTAACAAGTAGGCTAATCGAACAACGAGTAGGATCGAGGCGGCATAATACGTTGGCTAATCGCTGCAGAAACGTGGACATAGCCTACGCATTTACATTAGGCCTACGTACGTTGCACAGGGATATCATGCAACGAATAACTACGTCAGATTTTAATTTTGGAATTAATTTATTATGCATCGACCTGGAGCCGATATAAGATGTCAGTATTTTCACACGTATAATTATAAGCTTCATCCAACAATTACGACAGCAGACCTATCTGATCCATCCAATCCTGCCAGCATTTTTGGGCATTATAGGCTAGGCTACGGGACCCATGTGGGCTCTGTACTGGTTCCATTTGGGAATGAGTCCTATAGGCAATTATGGACTTCATGTGGGTGGGCATGCATGCTTGCAGGGTACGGTCGACTCACCAAAACTGCATAGCTTGTTATTTCTGCGCCTGTCTTTCACTCCAAACTGTAGACACTCCTCTTTCACTAATCCCGTCTTGATTCCTCTTAATTCTTCCCTTGAAAACCTCTCTCGCCGCTCCGATTCTAGCCACCTAGCGTAGCCGTCTGACTGCACGTATGCTTGCCTAGTCCTTCGTCCTGGGTCATGACCTGGTGCGGAATTTGGCCTTCCACATGTCTAGGCCTATCGGTTTTCTTTTGACTGAGCGCCCGTGAATAAGCTCCCCCGCCAGGCGCGTAACTAGCATTACGCAATAATTACGCATTTTGCGTAAAGATTTTAACAGCTCTAAAAATAGAAACCGATTAGATTACCGGTACTAAGTTATTGATGTTCTAGAGTACTATTATTCGTTGAATTTCTATTGTTCAGACTCTGTTATTGTGAGGTCGGCAAAACATTTTCCTTCGCGGACACTATAGGACTCGTGAGTCGATCGTGACTCTGGAAACATCGCGTCACTTCTGAAATTGCGATCTCAGACTGACTATTTTAAATCATCGTAGGCTAATGTCATCTGGTCCACACAATGCCCAGTAAATAAGTCCGTTGATTCAAGTAGGCCTATGAGACTGTGTAATGAAACACGCTAAAACAGAAGTGCATAGAATTATATCAGTGTAGACCTACAATCCTACATGGATAATTTCATATGTTTGAATATTTCTATAGAGTTCAAACCGCTATATTAATATTTTTTATATTATTGGTACTGTAACACAGTTACAGACTCCCAAAACGAAAACTTTACGGCATATAAGTCAGATACGTTTCAAGGCTAGACAGTCCATCTATGCATTCCCCATATTGACTGTTCGTGACCTCAAGGCCCCAAACCTTTGTGATGTGGTTAGCGCCACGACTGTGGTACGCCTGCTGTACGCTAGCCCAGCATGCATGGTGGGGTTTTGCTCGTCAACAAGATAAAAAAAACACTCTCCAATCCATCATAAGTATAGGATGATCCGGCGGGGGTACCGCCGCGACGACAGCTCAACCGGCTCTGCCGCAAGGCTTATACCGGTCTCTTCACAGCTGTTCCAAACAACCCAGGGCATGCTTTACATAAGTTGCCCCCAAAAAGGAAATCAACTACCTATATGCCCTTCGCCCAGCGTCTCATGACAGGGTCTTGACTCTTATCGTATAGGAAGAATACTGTACTCCTATTGATTTTGTATTTTGTTCTATGATGTTTGTACACCGGAGTGCGGCTCTCCTGCAACCGGTTTAACAAAGAAAATGCTTACTAACTTACTTAATTATTACTATAATTATTATTATTGTCTAAAGCATCACGTTTTATTAAAAGAGATTCAGACCTCTTTCGAGCGATGCGATAATATAGTATTGACGTCATTTCCGCCCGCCTGATTGTTAATAACGTCATCGTCATTGTCCACCCAGCCTTCTTGTGGTAGGGTCTGAAGATCGCAGATTTGCGATTTTTTGCTATAGTTTGCAAATTTTGGCTGCATTTCTGCTTGATAAAATGATAGATCACGTTTCGTCGGTTCCGTCGCCTTTCGTGAGGCCCTTTGAGGACACGTTGACGCTCGATACGGACCGTTCTTCTCGTCGAGTTCGACCGATGGAAGACGACTGAAGTCCAGCGCTGCCTCAGGAAGCTCAACTTCACCAGGAACAGGTATCACGTGACTTTTTTTAGAAACGGGTTTTCTGTTAGATGACTCTGACCCTGCTCATGCCAATGAAGTCGAAATGCCGACCCCTATTTATGAACATCACCAGTTTTAAGTAAGTAGGTATAGGCTATTCTTTGTTTAAACAACTTCCTCTCTGCACTTTGGTGTGCATGTATTAGATAAAACATAGCATTCTCGGGTAATCTATCGTTTTAGCGGGTTTAATTATTGTATTAATATTCAGTATCGTTTTAGCGGGTTTAATTATGTGAAACAAAAGAAACTAAGCAATAAACGTTTTTAATCCAGCTTTCATTTCATCAACAAATTTTTTCATCAATCCAACTTCCATTTAGTTGCAAGAAATTACTTTTATCAATCCAACTTCTATTCGACGAAAGAAATATTATTCATCAATGGAACTTTTATTTAAGCAAAGATATATTCTCATGGATCCAGCTTCTATTGAATGTAAAACTTAGTTTTATCCATGATCAAGCTTGGTTTCCAGCTTCTATTTACGGGAAAATTAGTTTGATCAATCCAGCTTCTATTTCAACACAGGAATGTTTTCATCAATCCCACTTCCATTTAGGGAAACAGTTTTTTCATCAATCCAGCTTCCATTTTAAAGTGACAATATCAAATAATTTAGCAAGCGCATAATAAAACCCGCTATTCCGATATGAGAATTTCAGAAATAATAAAACCCGCTAAAACGATAGATTACCCATTCTCGTTATGAACAATATTCACGTTCGATTATCTACCTGGGTATAAAACGGTCGTGTGGTCGTGGGAGCAAGTAGCAAGAAAGCGTCCTTACTGGGGGAGGAGCCGAGGCAACACATGGCCTGGGTACCCTAGGAGTCTAGGACCGCAGTAAAGGGCATACATCGGCGGCAGCATGGCACAGTATCTCAAATGTGAGGTTAGGTCCTATTATCTATCAGATATTGCATACGGATATGTCGGACCATTACCGATTGCACTCGGTTTCGCTCCTGCCGCCCCTCAAACCGTCACTGTCAGAATAATGCCATGGCGGCATAGAGCTTTCGAGACACTGTTGTCGCACGCATCACATCGTAAAGCAGTGATCCTGTGAGGTAATGCGTTACAGTCTCCTGCAAAGAGGCGCTGAACGATCTCGACTGTGAAGTGGCGCTGGATGATGTCGCCTTTGTTAAACCGATGAAAGATTTCGCCTGCGAATAGACGTTGAAAGATCTCGCAGTGAAGAGGGGCTGAAAGATCTCGCCTGTGAAGAGGCGTTCAAACATCTCGCCTATGAAGAGACGTTGAAAGATCTTGCCTGTGTACAGGCGCTGAAAGTTCTCGCCTGTGATGAGGCGCTGAAAGATCTCGCCTATGAAGAGGCGTTGAAAGATCTCGCCTGTGTAGAGGCGTTGAAAGATCTCGCCTGTGAAGAGGCGCTGAAAGATCTCGCCTGTTTAGAGGCGTTGAAAGATCTCGCCTGTGAAGAGGCACTGAAAGATCTCGCCTGTGTAGAGGCGTTTAAAGATCTCGCCTGTGTAGAGGCGTTGAAAGATCTTGCCTGTGAAGAGGCGTTGCAAGATCTCGCCTGTGAAGAGGCGTTGAAAGATCTCGCCTGTGAAGAGGCGCTGAAAGATCTCGCCTGTGTAGAGGCGTTGAAAGATCTCGGCTGTGAAGAGGCGTTGAAAGATCTCGCCTGTGAGAGGCGTTGTGAAAGTTCTCGCCTGTGAAGAGGCGTTGAAAGATCTTGCCTGTGAAGAGGCGTTGAAAGATCTCGCCTGTGATGAGGCGCTGAAAGATCTCGCCTGTGAAGAGTCGCTGAAGATCTCGCCTGTGAAGAGGCGTTGAAAGATCTCGCCTGTGATGAGGCGCTGAAAGATCTCGCCTGTGAAGAGTCGTTGAAAGATCTCGCCTGTGAAGGGGCGTTGAAAGATCTCGCCTGTGAAGAGTGAAGATCTCGCCTGTGTAGAGGCGTTTAAAGATCGCGTTGAAAGATCTCGCCTGTGAAGAGGCGTTGAAAGATCTCGCCTGTGATGAGGCGCTGAAAGAATATCGTTGTAAGATCTCGCCTGTGCAGAGGCGTTGAAAGATCTCGCCTGTGAAGAGGCGCTGAAAGGATCTCGCCTGTGAAGAGGCGTTGAAAGATGTCACCTGTGAAAAGGCATTGAAAGATCTCCCCTATGAAGTGGCGTTGAAAGATCTCGCCTGTGAGAGGCGTTGAAAGATCTCGCCTGTGTAGAGGCGTTGAAAGATCTTGCCTGTGAAGAGGCGTTGAAAGATCTCGCCTGTGAAGAGGCGTTGAAAGATCTCGCCTGTGAGAGGCGTTGAAAGATCTCGCCTGTGTGAAGAGGCGTTGAAAGATCTCGCCTGTGAAGAGGCGTTGAAAGATCTCGCCTGTGGAGAGGCGTTGAAAGATCTCGCCTGTGAAGAGGCGTTGAAAGATCTCGCCTGTGAAGAGGCGCTGAAAGATCTCGCCTGTGAAGAGGCGTTGAAAGATCTCGCCTGTGAAGAGGCGCTGAAAGATCTTGCCTGTGTGAAGAGGCGTTGAAAGATCTCGCCTGTGTAGAGGCGTTGAAAGATCTCGCCTGTGAAGAGGCGTTGAAAGATCTCGCCTGTGAAGAGGCGCTGAAAGATCTCGCCTGTGAAGAGGCGTTGAAAGATCTCGCCTGTGAAGAGGCGCTTGAAAGATCTCGCCTGTGAAGAGGCGCTTAAAGATCTTGCCTGTGTAGAGGCGTTGAAAGATCTCGCCTGTGTAGAGGCGTTTAAAGATCGCGCCTGTGAAGAGGCGTTGAAAGATCTCGCCTGTGATGAGGCGCTGAAAGATCTCGCCTGTGAGGAGGCGTTGAAAGATCTCGCCTGTGATGAGGCGCTGAAAGATCTCGCCTGTGAAGAGGCGTTGAAAGATATCGCCTGTTTATAGGCGTTGAAAGATCTCGCCTGTGAATAGGCGTTGAAAGATCTCGCCTGTGAGAGGCGTTGTAAGATCTCGCCTGTGTATAGGCGTTGAAAGATCTCGCCTGTGAAGAGGCGTTGAAAGATCTCGCCTGTGAAGAGGCGTTGTAAGATCTCGCCTGTGTAGAGGCGTTGAAAGATCTCGCCTGTGAAGAGGCGCTGAAAGGATCTTGCCTGTGAAGAGGCGTTGAAAGATCTCGCTTGTTATGAGGCGCTGACAAATCTCGCCTGTGAAGAGGCGTTGAAAGATCTCGCCTGTGAAGAGGCGTTGAAAGATCTCGCCTGTGAAGAGGCGTTGAAAGATCTCGCCTGTGAAGAGGCGTTGAAAGATCTCGCCTGTGAAGAGGCGTTGAAAGATCTCGCCTGTGAAGAGGCGTTGAAAGATCTCGCCTGTGAAGAGGCGTTGAAAGATCTCGCCTGTGAAGAGCCGTTGAAAGATCTCGCCTGTGTAATGAGGCGCTGAAAGATCTCGCCTGTGAAGAGTCGCTGAAGGATCTCGCCTGTGAAGAGGCGTTGAAAGATCTCGCCTGTGAAGAGGCGTTGAAAGATCTCTCGCCTGTGAAGAGGCGTTGAAAGATCTCGCCTGTGAAGAGGCGTTGAAAGATCTCGCCTGTGAAGAGGCGCTGAAAGATCTCGCCTGTGAAGAGTCGCTGAAGGATCTCGCCTGTGAAGAGGCGTTGAAAGATCTCGCCTGTGAAAAGGCGTTGAAAGATCTCGCCTGTGATGAGGCGCTGAAAGATCTCGCCTGTGAAGAGTCGTTGAAAGATCTCGCCTGTGAAGGGCGTTGAAAGATCTCGCCAGTGAAGAGGCGTTGAAAGATCTCGCCTATGGAGAGGCGTTGAAAGATCTCGCCTGTGATGAGGCGCTGATAGAATCTCGCCTGTAAAGAGGCGTTGAAAGATCTCACCTGTGAAGAAGCATTGAAAGATCTCCCCTATGAAGAGGCGTTGAAAGATCTCGCCTGTGAGAGGCGTTGTAAGATCTCGCCTGTGTAGAGGCGTTGAAAGATCTCGCCTGTGAAGAGGCGCTGAGAGATCTCGCCTGTGAAGAGGCGTTGAAAGATCTCGCCTGTGAAGAGGCGCTTAAAGATTTCGCCTGTGAAGAGGCGCTTAAAGATCTCGCCTGTGTAGAGGCGTTGAAAGATCTCGCCTGTGTAGAGGCGTTTAAAAATCGCGCCTGTGAAGAGGCGTTGAAAGATCTCGCCTGTGATGAGGCGCTGAAAGATCTCGCCTGTGAAGAGGCGTTGAAAGATCTCGCCTATGAAGAGGCGTTTAAAGATGTCGCCTGTATATAGGCGTTGAAAGATCTTGCCTGTGAAAGATCTCGCCTGTGCTGAAAGATCTCGCCTGTGAAGAGGCGTTGAAAGATCTCGCCTGTGAAGAGGCGTTGAAAGATCTCGCCTGTGAATAGGCGTTGAAAGATCTCGCCTGTGAGAGGCGTTGAAAGATCTCGCCTGTGTATAGGCGTTGAAAGATCTCGCCTGTGAAGAGGCGTTGAAAGATCTCGCCTGTGGAGAGGCGTTGAAAGATCTCGCCTGTGTAGAGGCGTTGAAAGATCTCGCCTGTGAAGAGGCGTTGAAAGATCTCGAGCGCTTGTTATGAGGCGCTGACAGATCTCGCCTGTGAAGAGGCGTTGAAAGATCTCGCCTGTGAAGAGGCGTTGAAAGATCTCACCTGTGAAGAGGAGTTGAAAGATCTCGCCTGTGAAGAGGCGCTGAAAGATCTCGCCTTTGAAGAGGCGTTGAAAGATCTCACCTGTGAAGAGGCGTTGAAGATCTCGCCTGTGAACAGGCGTTGAAAGATCTCGCCTGTGAAGAGGCGTTGAAAGATCTCGCCTGTGAACAGGCGTTGAAAGATCTCGCCTGTGAAGAGGCGTTGAAAGATCTCGCCTGTGAAGAGGCGCTTAAAGATCTCGCCTGTGAAGAAGCGCTTAAAGATCTCGCCTGTGTAGAGTCGCTGAAGGATCTTGCTAGTGAAGAGGCGTTGAAAGATCTCGCCTGTGAAGAGGCGCTTAAAGATCTTGCCTGTGTAGAGGCGTTGAAAGATCTCGCCTGTGAAGGGGCGTTGAAAGTACTTGCCTGTGTAGAGGCGTTGAAAGATCTGTCCTGTGAGTAGGCGCTGGAAGACCTCGCCTGTAACAGTGTGACGTACGGTGCATAGAAAGCTGACAACTACATATGTGGGCTATAGGTAAGAGAAAAATTTCCATGCTTTAGTTTATTGCAGTTCTTTGTTGATTCTGCGTGTTTCGAGTCTAAGTTGGTTGCTGTAGACTTTGCAGCTGAGCCAATTTTAAAACCAATTTTTAAATTATATAATTTGCCAAGGAACTGATGTAAAATGTTATTACTTTTAGCCAAAAAGAAGATCTCCATAATGCCCCATAACATGGCATAACAACCTAAAAATATAAAAGTTTCGTACTCTGGGGTCCCCAGACCCCTTCTCTCAGAGGTGTTGGCAACTGCGTAATATTTAGAAAGCCCTGATTACGCCACTGTCCGACTGTCGCCCGCGACATGGCTTTTTTGGCGCAGTACAATAATTCTCGAAAGTTATGATTTCTGAACGATTCTCACCAGGATGCTGTATTTGTTATTTGGTTACATCTGGGACTATTATTACAGTAATAATAGTCCCAGGTCACATGCATGCCTTCTTAAAATGAAAATTGGGACTATTACAGTAATAACAAAGATTTTAGATTTTACATCTTTGGTAATAATAGTCGCAGGTCACATGCATGCATGCCTTCTTATAAATGAAAAATTCTACAGGATGTAATAAGCCAGCGGTCTATCAATGGTAGCGAACGTATTAACTGATGAAGTAAAAAATTAATTACAAGAACAGCGTCTCATTGAAATTGGCATTTTTTAAATTATGATGTTTTTAAAGATTTACTCCCAAACTACTTTTAGTGGTGGTGGTGGTGGTGGTGGTGGTGGTGGTGCATATCCTTACTATATCAGGTGCGATTTATTTATATCTCGTAGATGCACGCGGAAGTCGGGTGCCCACCCTCGATATCGATGTAAATATTGCGCGACCTAGCCAAGATTTAAGCGCATGATTTGAGGATATTAAAGCCTCGATGTTTTAAAGCCAAAGGCTGAGACTTCAACTGTGAGAAGAATGGGTTGTCGAACTGCGCTTCTCCTGCTTGTGGCGGTTTTCTGCCTCTTTTGTCAACTGGGCGATGCGTTATACGGAGGTATATATAAACAATCATTTAACTCCTAATTACCTGATCGTAATCGTAAACTCCTATTTGTAAAGGGCTACTGAAAAGCGGAGAGCAGGGCAGCAGCTCGTTCACGAGCGCTGCGTCGTGTCTGAGAGGTTGTCCAGAGATACCAAGTGAATGAGGGTCCACATCCGGCTTTCAGAAGATCAGGTTTGGAACTTAGAGGGCGGCGGAGTGGATGGATCAGAGTTGGGATTGCTGAAGAGCTCCGGGGCTTTAGTTTAGAATTGAAAGCCTGAGAAAATAGATAGAGGAACTGGGGGCAGATCAGCCGCAGATGATGGTGGGTGAATGGCGATGTTGGTCGTATTTACCTATGAACCAGTTTCTGATAGAAAGCTATGTTGTACTTACTGCTGCACAGCTGTTGTGGAGACCAGCTGAGTCAGTTTTGCATTAACTGTATGATAGGAGGCCGTGGCAGTGTAGAAGTCGTTGATTGGAGGCACTGATGTTACATTTACAGATCAAACATAAAACATGTTTTTAAAAGAACTGTATAGACATCAGGCTAGTTCAACCGAATTTACGGCAGTGTCACAGAAATCATGTGATGAGTATATTAATGTATTTTTATACAAAAATTAATTTGCTGAGAAGCCAACAATGAATTATAACAGGATCTATCTGTTGTGAAGCTCTGTCTGTGTGTGGTTGACCGCATTTTAGTGCATGTAAAACATGCCAGGTAAATGACAGGCTTTGTTACATAACAGATACCATTTATATTAAATATAAATTAGGCCTACACATCAATCATGCAATGAATGTGCCTGAATACAAATTGGATTGTAGATCACCTGATTGTGTTTAATTGATTAAACCACATACATTGTTTAGGCGTTTGTCAAGTCGCCACTGTGAGTGAGGATGTTGGCTCGTTTACTGATGTGGTTTATTTAAAAGATTTGAATCTCGGGCAAGCACTTTGTGACCTTAAAGGCAATGCAAGTACCCAGTCAAATAGGTAGCATTGGTAAAAGATCTGACATGATCAGTTCATTTAAAAATGAGGAAGATTGAGGCCACAGTTGATACAGAAAGCTACATTTACATTTATGAGCTTCATGTGATTGTATGCACGTATGGGAGATTCTCATGAGGTTTTGTATAAATGTCCACATACATTAACGCAGTATTACACTGCCCTGTCCCTTTGTACATAAATACACATATACAGACATTCATACATGCATGCATACATATATACATACAATTACATACATACTTGTACATACATACATTAAAGTACATACATTATTATAATTGTTACTTTTTACCCAAGGTACTTATGATCCACCAGGATTACAAAAAATTGAGATATCAATTTTCTGGGATGGATGGAAAGCACTGGATGGTTATATCTATCTATGTGATAACTATATCTGTGTTTAACAATAATTTAGTACGTTGGTATCAATGACAACTTGTATGCTAATTAAATAGAATACATTTTTTTCTTGGCAACAGATGGCTATGAGGAATGTACTGTTTACTACAACAAGGCCAATGGCACATTTACTTACAAGCTTGGTGTGATGGACAAACAGGGTGTTGCCTATGGTTACTATAACAACACATTGAATGGAACTGGTTGGGGGATTCTCGAGGTAAAAGCAGAATGCACAACGGATGCGTGCAACAACACCATTGTCATGTATGGTGCTGGTTACTTGGAGGGCGTTCTTACATCAAGGTTTCATACTTACTTACTTCGCATCAATGCTTGCAAAAGTCTTCATGCCAAAAGGAAATTTTTTACAGGGATTATATGTTTTAAGATGGTTTAACTCTTCTTTTCTAGCTTTGCATAAATATTTTTGAGTTGTGAAATAATGTTTGGTGTGAATATTAACAAAATGCACTCTGAGCATCTGTGCACTGGTTATCAAAATGTCCCTTTGCAGGTTATCCTATGTTGCTCCAATTAGCCTCGCTTGCATATCGCTGTCTGTCCCTTCCCACCTCTCTTAGTGTATACCTTCCTTCTTCTCTCCCGTCCTCCCTTCATTCCTTTTATTTTTCGTCAGAGCACTAGCATTTCTTTTAAATTCAGCCAGTGAATGAGCATCCTACTCCAGGTGGTGCCACCAATGAACCTAAGCCAAATTTATCATATTAGTGTATAGATGCAACACAAGTAGGTAAATAAGTCTCTTACCATACCTCTGACATACAAAGCTTCTGACTTTTAATTTCGGTCCTGTGTTTGAGTGGATAAAGAAGTAAGTATGCTATAGTTTATGACAGTTTTGATCACCTGTATATTTGTGTTTATGCAAGCTTCTAAAATAATTTCAGTTCAGCAGGTTTGCAGCATGAACTTTCTCATTTTCAAGTTTGTCTGTTGAACTGACTACGGAAATATAAAATACGTATACCAAATGAATAACGGTCCAAGCATTTTAGTCTAGTTGTTAAGAAGCTGGACTGCCAATGAAGAAGTTCAAATCCCACAAGTAGGGGTCTACAGAAGGATTGGTAAGGAGTTCTGTTCCTCTAACAAACTTTAATCCATTCGAATCTAATCCAGATGATGGTTATGACGATGATGATAACTTGGGTTGGCCAATATTATGCTAAGTCTGCAAATACTGTTTTCTCTTTTTTCCAACATGCACAAGGCATTAGTCGCCACTTTAGGTTAAATCAAAGTTAAATATTGTGATCTGCTTAAATTGTCCAAATCCAATAAGTCAGGGAAACCAGAAGTATGGCTGTGGTGGGTGAGTACTTCACACAATGGCTGTCCCTTCGGGTTTCATGTAGTTTAACACTTTAACAATGAGCTGCATTGCTTCCTCGGTTGCTTTTGTACACTCTCGTTGTTAAGGATTTTCTTTATAACAACTGATCTTGGTCATATTTCGATGATTTTTCCAGGTACAGTTTTTTGGCACTGCCCTTTTAAAAGGATGCCAGAAATGTGGCATATGGCTATCTATTCAGTGTGATCAATAGCCTAATGGTTAAATTAGGGATTGACTGTCGTACAAGGGGTCAGAGTTTCAAACACGGCTCGGGCATAAAGATTTTTCAAGGTTTATGGTCCACTTGTGCTCCATAGTGAACTTCACTGCAAAATGACCAGGTGGATTTTACGCTAGCAGCTGGGAATCTAAGGCAGGGAGGGAGAGCACTGGTGGTCCCATGCCCTCATATATGGTTAGGCTTAAGAAAATTGAAGTCACTAACACTTTATACAAATGGAGTACTTCCTCTTCTCCTGTCTAATTACTTTACATTGAATTGTAGGCAAATTTGGCAGCAGTATCTTAACGCCAAGCCATTCTTCATCAAGCCAGGTGAAAAGGAGCTTGAGAAACGATATCGTCAGTTCTTTGCAAAGCAGAATGAATGGACCCGTCAAATGATTCAGAAGTATGGCACCGATGATTCTTACTGGCGACACGTGTCATACATCGTTTCACAGTTCGATGGTCTGCACGCTGGCTACAAAGCAACAGCTGAAACTGCTTGGGTAACTGATGAAAACAGTCTGTTCAGAAATATACGAATTACAATTTACAACATTATTAGAAAAATCTGCTAAGTGTATTTTGTTGTTGCTTTGTGTTATGTTAATAGGTTGTAACTAATAGATTGACAAAGTCTTTTAGGTAGAGAAGATAATTGTGCATTACAGTGATTTACTCTATTGTGTTTATGTGTGGGATTTTGTAAGTGTGTTACAGCTTCTTTATTCTATTCATCCATAATATTTGTACGTCTGTTACAACTGCTGTATTTTGTTATTCGTTATATTTTGGTAGTCTGTTTGATCTACAGTTTTATTCATCTCTTCATGTTTCATTGTCACAATCATCACTGTCCATGGGACGATGCTGAGAATAACATTGCGCAATTAATCACGTTGCAAACCTGTATCCATGCTTCTATTATGAGCTTCTTAGGAGTTGAGTATCCGAAGATGATATTGTCAGTTGCATTGGCCAATCTTTTGTTAAGTTCACTGTAAATCAAGAATTCTAACTCATTTCATTCTCATGAGTTAATTATTGGTATACGTGTATTGTATTCAGAACTTGAAGTGTTGGTGTTTTTATTCTTCCAGGATACTGATGTCTTTGTCATTCAAGTGCTGAATGCAGCAGGCGACATGCTTGACATACGACACGTCATTAGCCCATCTGGTCCGCCAGACTTCTTCAAGTTCTCTCGTAAAGAACTTAAGCAATACATGCTGGCCAACAGTCGCTGTTCAGTTCTTGTTAAGGTAATCAAGTCAAAGAAACCTTCTAATGATGATCTTTCCTTTGAAAGTCTTAAACCAGAAGGTCGTTACATTGTTGACTGTAAGAGTCATTGCAGGATCTGCCTTATAACAAGACTTATTAAGAGGTTATGTTCTATTGCTGAACTAAGTTTGGGAACCATGTTAGAACTAAATGTAAGTGTAATTGGGAATTAATATAGTGCCACTTCCAGTACATGAAAACCAAATTGGCAGTGCTCATCAGAAGCACTTGTGAGAGTTTGTGCTATTGCGAGATCATTGTCATAATTTGGGATTCGTAACACCACTGTGTTATGATTATTGAGATCAAAATGAATCATGTTAAGAGGAGTTTCTCATATAATGCATCTGGTCTGAACTATACACAAACATAAACAGCTCAAACCTCTATTAAGGATAAAGGGTTGCCTGATATCTCGTCTTCTGTAATTAGGACCTCAAGGGTGTGGTGGCTTAGCAACAAATTTTCATCAATTAAAACTGAACAACACCGGATGTGTAAGAGCAAATTAGAAGTGGAAAGGGGACATAAGGGGAGAGGAAGTGTCATTTCTGCCTAAATTATCCAGGCTAGTTAATGGAAATGATTATTTCACAATAATAATGATGTCTTCAATAACTTATATTTAGACCTAATTGCTTACAAGGCAAAGCTTCCAACAGCAAGTATAATTATGTACAAGTACTAAAAGGTAAAACTGTCGTGTCCAACTTTGATACAGACAATTTTTATTTCTTACTAGTGAAGGCAGTTTTCTAGCAATACAATTTCTGAAGGCTTTTGAAGAAGGGTTAGGGTTCTGGGTATAGAATGGATCAACCTTAAGCCCTAAATTTTAATGAGGTTAATCCTGGTTATGTTTAAATTTAGGAAAAATGAGACAATAAATAAAATTAAGCACTACCATATACTAAGTTACAAAAAAATTCAGTTGTGTTTTGTTCCGTATTCAGTTAAGTTATTAACTCTTCAGTCTTAATCCCATTTGGACCCAACCAAGAGGGTAATTGTTGGCCCACTCGTGGAGGGATTAAGTCTGAGCATTTTTTTAATTTTCTTGGGTGACTGACCTCAAGATGACACCAGTCCTCTGCCTGATCAGATGTGCCATTCATTTTTTGCCAGCTCTTGGCAATACCATAAGAAAGTCTTTGGTGCAAAGGCTGTCAGAAAAACCACTTTGCCAAAGGTGAGTTGGGCAGCATGGCTAAAGCTGTGTTTTTCCACCCAAAGATCATGGATTCAAATCTTGGCCACGACACAAATTTAAGAGAAACTTTTGTTCATTGGTGCAAAGGCTTTAAAGTTGAATAATGATTTGGTGCATCATAGTAGTTTTAGCCGTGCCAACAATTGGATGATTTACATGCTATTAAGCAAGAGTTTGAATACATGATGTTGTAGGTCAGGTATTGCATACCTTTTTAAAGTGCATCCCAGAATGCTCCTAAAACATTAAAAAAAATACCGTTACGTGCCCCTCGGCATTTTGCAGTATGTAATTGGTTTCCTCGTGTAGGTTTTAATTGACAAAGCGTAACAGAAAATTGAATTAAAAGTCATTTCACAGATGTTTTTAAAATGATGTAACATTAAAGTCCTTCATAAAAGGACATTTGGATTCCTGCAGTGATTTTGTATTTCTAAGTTTGAATTTGTGGGGACACTCCAAATTCTGTGTGCCCAAAACATTTGATCGCGTGCCACTTTGGGCACGCCCGTCATAGGTTCTCCATGCCTATTGTATGTGATTCTGGAATAAAAATATGTTGTCAATGTTATAGGTGACTGGAGGCTATGAGAATCTGTTCATGTCACATTCCACTTGGTTTCTTTATGCAGCAACCATGCGCATATACAAACATTATCACTTGAATGTGAAAGATCCGAGCACTGCCGCACACAGTTCCTCCTTTTCCAGCTATCCAGGTCAGCAATTCGTTTATCTGAGGAGTGATCTAGCTGCTGATTTCTGAGTTGACGGGTCAAAGCCTGATCGAGTGAGAACTTTTGAAGTTGTTGATAAAGATCCTGTTTTCAATCTGAATGGGCGTCTCTGGGATGGGAGAGAAGTTATCAGATTATAGAGAGCATAAAAAAATTAGTTGACTGCCAAATGAATTGTCTGTTAATATGCATGTGTGTATGTTAC
>JACEVL010003108.1:0-17361 GCA_020284085.1 Aporrectodea caliginosa
ATATATATTCAACATTACATCACATTCATGGAAAGCACACGCGCGTGCACTCATAGTATATGGCCTATATATATAATATGCTTATTTCATGGATAAAGGTACAGTTCATTGCCTATTCATATATACAAATATATATAGTCTATGCAATATATGTATATAAATTTAAATATATATACACGTATATAGTGCACTAACTGTTGATCTGGATTAGTGTGTCGCACATCTTATTAGCGCCAACAATGAGTCATCATGTTTGTTTGTTTACACAGCACGACTTATCTTCTCGAACCACATATAATTATAATTAGGCTACTAATTGGCTATTATTGTAGTTTGCATGTGTGTTTATTTAAAAGATCAGAAGAGCAGTCCGTTATTAAGGCTTTCACATATATATACAGTCAGCCATCCATATACATGGGCCCCACTGAAAGCGATATATACGATTACATTTTTCTTGGCGAAAGATCTCAATGAGAGAACAGGTTGCCAACTTGCCATGCATGCAAGACTTCCTCTGTCATTCCCGCCTGATCGGAATAATGTTTTCTCATTTTACTAATATTAGGCCATATATAGCCTACTTAATGCAGATTTTAAGTTGTCCAATTCTCTCATTATATATATATATATATATATATATAACATATATATATATATATATATATATATATATATATATATATATAGGCATAAAACTATTATCTTTTTGAAAAATAAACCACATTATTGAAATGTTCTATTATATCCAATTGTCGGAAACAGGTCCGACTCTGAAGATACAAATTAGTGATTAAGAAATTCAGAAACAAATCGGCACTGCACTGACATAACACACCCTGCTTCACTGTTAAGTTATAGTCTAAACACTTCTGTGCCCATGGATAAACCAACACACACACTTATGTATGTATATATATATATATATATATATATATATATATATATATATATATATATATATAAGTCTTGGTGCATATATATACACATATATGCGTGTATATATATATATATATAAGTCTTGGATGCATATATATATATATATATATATACAATTATACATGCGGTATAAGTTAAAGCACATACATATATCATCGTGTAATACATATGACAATATATGTAAATTTATACATATATATATACATATACAGGGTGGGCCAATAGGAATGCAACAACTTTGACGCCTTATAACTTAAATATTTTTTATCTGAGCGTCTTGTCCAATATATCAGATTGAAGGTAATTATCAATTTTATCATGCTGCAAAATATCTACGAGATACTATTACGACCTTTTGAGATAATGCTATTAATATTCGATGTGCCATTTTCTTGCCATAAAACTGCAAGAAAAACAAAAGTCTGAAACTGAAGATGTCAATTCTAAACAATCACTTAGTACTAACAATTAATATCTTTAGTGAATTTACCATCAGTCAAACAAATACTCAATATGTCCACCACGTGCTTTAATGACTGCATCAACACGAGACGACCACAGTGCCACTGATCGATGGCTGAGTCCACCAGTGCTTGGGTTATCTCAGCCCAGCAGCAAAGAATCACTTCTTTCAAATGTTCAACGTCACGTATCGGTTCACGATAGACCAGTTGCTGAAGACAACCCCAGATCGAATAGTAAACCGGGTTTAAATCCGGACTGTTCGGTGAACAGTTCTCCGGTTCAATTAACTCTGGCACGGTAGCGTTCAGATAGGCAACTGTATGACGTGAACGATTCGCCAGCGCTCCATCTTGCTGAAAGATGTAGGCCTAACCATCAACTCCAGACAGTTGGCGAATATCACGTAGCAGTCCTCTTGCGAGTACTTCATCGAAGTAATAAACACTGTTCACCTTAGCCTTTGGAGTAACAAAGAATGTTGTCTTGGCTGCAAATTAACTCTTGGACTTGTGCAGTGTTCGCTGCTGTGCGCGCAGAACGTTTGCGACCACAGTTGCGGCTGTTAGACGTTCCCGTAGCATCAATTTGTTTAATCAATCAATGTATGTATACAGCACATTTATTCCATTTTCTAGAAGGGAATTCTATCATCATCTGATGTGCATTGTATCTTTTTCTGCTCTTAAAATTCGGATTAAAATTTTATCCTCTTCCGTGAGCGGCGTCATGATGTTCAATATTTACATTCAAAATTGAGAGGTGTGCGCCGCACCGAAATTTTATAACAACGGTGCCGTATATCAGTGCAAGATTTGACACAGTAGTAGAGTGGATGATTACTTTCAATTTCGTATATTGGGCACGATGTTCGGATAAAAATTGTTCAAGTTATATCAATTCAAAGTAGTTGCATTCCTATTGGCCCACCCTGTATATATAATACATGTGACAGACGACGAGAGAGGGTCAGATATAGTCTATATATACAGATAAATGGAATGAAGAGTAAAACTATATTATATGCTCTGTGTTGCTCTTTGTCGAAAGGAATTATGTCCAAAATGATACGTGCACATGCATGCATGATGCACGATTATAAGAAAGCTTATAAGTATACAAAGTGGAGCTTATACAGGCCAGCTACGACAGGTTTAATTATTGGCCTAAATATCCAAAGTAAACATGTGTAATTAAGAAGATGTATCATGTATACCCTCCGACGGATATGAGTGTAACGAAATGTTTATGAATCTATAGGCCTGCTTTAATCGCAAATGCGGAAGTGAGACGATCGCACAACACAAGAGAAATCCGCTTTAGAAATCCATAATTACATTTACAGTTACAAGAGGGCCTCAACTGCGGTTCTCTGCGATAAAGGCAACTGTGGGTTTGAACCCCACCCATTAAACAAAGTACGTCATCCTACCTGGATAGACCATGGGCATCCCGGAATGCAGAAGGTCAACACCGGATCCTGGCAGGCAGAGGCCATTGTAGGTGGGCACGACGCTCTGCTTTCCCCCTGGACTCGAGCTCACTCCCCGGAGACTGGCCTGTTGGGCGCCAACGTGGTGCGGATTCGACGCCGAGCCACCGTAAGCCATTCCATACATCCGATTATATCCGTATCCATCGTAATTGGCCATGATTGTATTTAGTCTAAATCCTCACGAACTCGGAAACTGTGATCCGATTTAGTCGGCGATTCTTCCGATTGTCTCCATCGCTACAGTTGCAGGTGTCTTTGGCCTGTGGTCGGAGTATACAGGCAGCGGCTCAGATAAATGTCACACGTCTGCCGTTTCGTTAAAGAAGATTGTCTGTAGAGTTTAGTGGCGGCACGCGCTTCAAAAGGGTTTTATAAGATTAAACGGAATTGCCGAAATCTTAATCCGTCACCAACTTGTTGCCGTGCTTGTTCTTCTTCTTCTACGTTGGCACCGCGACAACTTTATCACTTGTTGTGTCTTCGTCTTATTAACGCGGCGCCGATCTGAAAAACCCGGCTCAGCGCCGCAAAGCTGCCAATTCTTCTGACACCTGTCGATCATGTGCACGGCTTAACGGGAGTGGTCAGCAAGTAGCCAATCGATTGGTCGCATTGCCAGACGCTTCCTGGAGTAGGCGTGGTCGATTGGAAGGCGGTGTGATACTGGACGAGGGTGGAGAGAGCAGATGAGTGGGAAGGGGCGGAAGAAATAGGGATCGAAGAGGGTTTGCGTAAAGTGGGAGATTCTACGAGAGACAGTAGCGAAATCGGATTGGAATCAAAATGAAAAGAAAGAGGCTTGTAAGACGTAGCTATGGAAGTGAGAATGGAGGATAAAGAGATAGATGGAAAGAACGGAATCAATGAAAGGTTACACAGGGTCTATGTCTGGCAGAGTATTGGCAGAGACTTATAGGGCTATATCTAGGTCTATCTATATGGTCATATATGCAAGGTATAGGCTATAAGAATCGCCACAAGGGCATAACATAGACACTGCAGCCGTGGCGTCCGCAGAGGGAGCAAGAGGAAAATTTGCTCCCCTCTGGATTTTTGCAATTGTTATTTCAAGAAGAAGAATCAGACTTCAGTCATAAAAGATTAATTATCATCTTAGTTTTTGCAATGAATGGCTATGATTTTTTTCGCATTTTTATTTTATCAAAACAAGTCAAGATAACCTAAAAAATTAAAATATTTTTTAGCACTTTTTGTGTGAGAAATAACCGTTCAGATATAGCTGAAAACGGGATCCCATGCAGACCGCTAACAACAGACCCCATATCATGTCAAATGTTTCCAAAAGCGCTGGCGAGTGTTGGGATCCGCGCCAGACTCCCCCCCCCTAATCGCGGGAGCTAGCGCCGAGGGTGAGGCGATCAGTTGCTTTCGGAACCCTCCAAGGCCAAAACACCCCCCTAAATACGGCCTTGGAACCCTCGTTAGTCCCCTTGCCAACAATTTAAAACTTTGCTCTCTGTACAAAATTACTGCATGCGGACGCCCATTGACACTGCATGGCGGAGTAGGCCAAAACATACAAGCATCAACAGCGAAAGCAGCATGCTCTGTTGAGTATATATTGGCCTATTATAGGAGAGCACATGCACAGAATCCTATTGCACGTCATGTGTGTAGCTCGAGACAGTCGATGCAAACTAAGCGAGAAGCGAGACTCATAACCCAAACGATTGGTCATTGGTCAAGACGACGAAGCACATTGCAGACAGACAGAAGAGACAGACAGACAGACAGACAGACAGACGAACAGACAGACAGACAGACAGACAGACAGACAGACAGACAGACAGACAGACAGACAGACAGACATGACAGACAGACAGACAGACAGACAGACAGACAGACAGACAGACAGACAGACAGACAGACAGACAGAAGAGAGAGGTCAAAGATTATAATTATGTATTATAGTGCTGCTACTTTTGTCCTTTATCCTCATGTTGCACATGCATGCATGGAGGTATACATGCAGGGTGGGCCAAAAAAGGAACCCCTACGCATTTTTGCTAATATTTCGGCCAAAAGTACGAATTTTTAAATCATCTCTTACAGGCTGAAAGGTAATTCATATCTACGTATAAGGGCCAAATTTCACGGAAAAGTTTCAAACGGAACAAAAGTTATATCACTTTTAGTGAGTCCACCCACTGTTTTTTGATGGTTCAAAAACGTAACGCAACAAAAAGCAACATAAAACGATTTTACTAAGTCACTTCTCAAATAATTGTAATCAAACAAACTTATGCTCTTGCAGTGCTGGAAATGGGAACGCAGAGTTCTCTCTTGTGTATACGTCTGCATTTCACCGGCTCTTTTGAATTTCCGCCTTCAGAATGTCACCTGCACTTAAATTAACTAAAAGAAATTGTGGCCAATTTGATTTGATTAAGCGTCGTTGAAATATATTCTATAAGCTGGTTTTCCTGACACAGCTTATTATTTTGTTTCATTTATGTAAAAAGATATTCACCTCCAGTAAGTGGCAGTAACACATCTCTTCTGCGCATGTTAAGTATATTGCGCAAGGTCACAATGGCTTACAAAATAAAATGTTATAACGGTAAGCCGAATCATCCATATTTGCTCCTCTTGATGACAAATCACGTCATTTTAACACCCTATATTAACAGAAGACACCTTATATTAACAGAGGACACCCTATATTAACAGAAGACATGTGCACCCTATATTACGTCATTTTACGATTGTTGTTGGCTGACAAAAAGTATAAACCAAATCATTTATTTTTAGCTCCTTTTGGTGAAAATCACGTCATTTTACAATTGTATTGTATTGTATTGTATTGTATTTGAACACTTGTTATAGCGCCCCTACCAGATTGCCCATTCAGAGGCGCTCCCGACTATACTGCGCGAACGCTGAATCGGAGTTTCACGCCGAAGCGCATGAGCAATTGCGAGTGAAGGACTTGCCCAGGGTCCCTACGCGGCGACTTTGAGGTGGATTCGAACCCGCAACCCTCAAGCTGCAAGGCACCGAACATACCCCTAAACCACCGCGCCCCAGTTGTATTGTGATGTGTTGTATTGTGTTGTATTGTACTCCACGTTTATAATGCGACCGAGCCACCCGCAGTAAAGATCCGAGAAATTAATCTCTGATAAACCGACCCGACCGGGAAGCGAACCTGGGGCGCCGGCGTGACGAGCAGGCACCAACCCACTCGGCCACTCAGGATCCCTGTTGTTGGCTTACAAAAGTATAAACCAAATCATTTATTTTTAGCTCCTTTTGGTGAAAATCACGTCATTTTACAATTGTATTGTATTGTATTGTATTGTATTTGAACACTTGTTATAGCGCCCCTACCAGATTGCCCATTCAGAGGCGCTCCCGACTATACTGCGCGAACGCTGAATCGGAGTTTCACGCCGAAGCGCATGAGCAATTGCGAGTGAAGGACTTGCCCAGGGTCCCTACGCGGCGACTTTGAGGTGGATTCGAACCCGCAACCCTCAAGCTGCAAGGCACCGAACATACCCCTAAACCACCGCGCCCCAGTTGTATTGTGATGTGTTGTATTGTGTTGTATTGTACTCCACGTTTATAATGCGACCGAGCCACCCGCAGTAAAGATCCGAGAAATTAATCTCTGATAAACCGACCCGACCGGGAAGCGAACCCGGGGCGCCGGCGTGACGAGCAGGCACCAACCCACTCGGCCACTCAGGATCCTGTTGTTGGCTTACAAAAGTATAAACCAAATCATTTATTTTTAGCTCCTTTTGGTGAAAATCACGTAATTTTACGATTGTTGTTGGCTGACAAAAAGTATAAACCAAATCATTTATACTTAGCTCCTTGTGGTGAAAATCACGTCATTTTACGATTGTTGTTACGATGACGTCATATTTGTTGTGATGATGTAATCTGATTGTTTATGCCTTGGAGACAAATCGGAGGTTCCATTTGAAATGGATTCGGAATTTCGGATGATACGAAACGGACACAAAATTGTCCAACAACTGAATTGATCGAAAAATGCTATCTCGAAAAGAAAACCACAGAATTAAATTAGAAGGAAACAAGAAATTCTGAGTTGGAGTAAAAGCTGCATGCTATACGTTTGACGAATAGCGATCAATAACCGGTTATTGCTATTTTTACGGATAGGCTACGTCACAAAATGACAGACCTACATGATATAATGACGTAATTCTACCTAATGATTTGATTGAACTGGACAAGATTAGGTCTGATGATGAAATCATATATTTGATAATATAATAAAGAACTCTTACATCCCATAATCCACTCTGAATCTTTCTATTCTTGCCTCAAAACTGTCCTTTTCAGCCGTGCTGAAGGAGCGCTCCTGAGTAGTGAAGGGGCGCTATATAAATCTTCGTAATGAATGAATGAACTCGATTCAGTGACAGACAAATATCGCTTGATGAATAAAGCCAACTCCTTATAATGTCTGGGACAGTCTGCATGGCAGTGCATGCATGTTTAAAGTCTGTACACAGACCTCTATGCTATAGGCCCACATATTCATTTATTATCAAGCAGGTTGCACACCGCAACCTGTGCAGCTGCCTGCTAGGCGCCCATCCCGCAGTTGATGTAAAATGTTACTGCCGTTGGAATCAGAGGAAGCCCAAAACCATTAGCTATATAATATCAGCTATTCACAGCCATGGCATGCAATATATGAGCGCTTCTGACGCTCACTTCAAGATGGTAAGCTGTTCGAAGAATGGTGAGTTCATTGATAGCCGATTATGCAAAGTTGACATAATTATCGAAGTATATATATTGCCCAATACTACATCCGCAATTATATCGGCAACAGATGTTGTATCGTTGATCAGGAGAAGCACATGGAAACTCCTGAGTGTTCGTTTTTAGTTGTTACCAACATGGCGGCTGCCATGCGGTGATGATTGTATGTGTTGTTAAAATCTTTCAGCACACGGAAATTCCACGCGGTTGACTTGACAGGCAACGAGGATGCAGACTCGGATTGGAAACTCCGCCACTGCTCGTACTCTGGCAGTGTCAGTCCCAAGCCTTGGTAAAGGAGGAGGGCAACGCTAATAATCTGTTATCACACAGTGTCGTTAAACTGAAACACTATACTAGGCCTACTAGGCAGATTCGGACGCAATATACCCATGAATTATGATGAATAGACGAGACGTTTGGAAGCAGACGGCTTAAAATCCTATAAAAGTGCACGTTCTTTCCGAACGAAGTTTGGCGACGACCGAATGTTTGTCTCTGTGCCTTTGTCCGTGCCTCCGTGCATCTG
Source organism: Aporrectodea caliginosa (assembly GCA_020284085.1). Taxonomy (NCBI): domain Eukaryota; kingdom Metazoa; phylum Annelida; class Clitellata; order Crassiclitellata; family Lumbricidae; genus Aporrectodea; species Aporrectodea caliginosa. Next base: position 8,193 of record JACEVL010003108.1, read on the forward strand.
CCTCTCCGTCCGTTTGTCCTTTCGTCCGTCTGTTTGTCCCTCTATCTACGTGAGCGTCCCAATGTAACGTGCAATTATTGTACAAATATTTATTGCTAATTACGACTAAACATCTTAATCTGTACATCGGTGTATACACAGTTGACGTCGAATACCGTTGCTGCTTCATGCTTGATACATCTCGACAAAGCGCTCGGTCTGTTTGCCTTTCCCTTCCTCCGTCCCCTCTTCACTATTATTACGACCCAATGAACGGATGGCGCAGGTCATCAAAGCGCCGCTAAACGACGGAGGGCATACACGCCCCGGCGAGTCACGAACAATGGGGGCGCTCGTCCGGGATTCCACCCTTCAGACATCAAAGGGTCTCGGAAGAAATCCGGGTTCTGAGGAGCGCCCGTAAGATATATACGTCTAGTTATCGTCGGCAGTCGATAGCATTTGTATAGTGCGACAAACGAGGTGGTTATTAATCGCTGTTTCCCCTCGACACCCCTTTTCATTCCTACCCCAGATGACGACGGGATAATTGAAAAGCAAGGTTTCGGCGTCAAATTGCGATTAATTGAAATGGCCCTTATCATGCGCTAGTTACATGGACGAGAAACACGATTGCGTCTCTTTGCATGCAATTATTCTGTAGAGAGCAACCATGCATAAGATTATGTGAAGACGTTGTCTTCTGTCTGCATGTGTGCCTCTGTGTTTGTTTTATTCCTTGTTCCAGTGTCTGTCTGTCTGTCTCTCCCTTTTTTATTTGTCTCCTTGAGTTCTATCTTTCTCTTTAAGTCTTTCTTTCTGTATGCATCTCTGTCTGTCTGTCTGTAACCGTATACACAATACACACACACACACACACACACACACACACACACACACACACACACACACACACACACACACACACACACACACACACACACACACACACACACACACACACACACACACACACACACACACACACACACACACATACACACACACACACTCACGCACGCACACACACACGCACGCATCCATCTCTTCTCAGATCTACTATAGAATATATACTTCCCCTTCTCTTCCCAACAAACAGATGCATGTGGTGATCAATAACAGGTGTCATATAGTTATGAAACTACCTGCATGATATCGTTACATTTTTAATACTCAGGTGCCTGCAGTTGGCTATAATGAGCGACAATTATTGCATTGTCATTTATAAATAGCTATATATAAATATATATATATATATATATATATATACATGTAGTATCTGCTATATAAACAGATACCACTTAGCAGAGATATCATCCATTGCAGAATTGTTCAGTTACCTTGCGCAGGCAGAGATACCATCCAGTTGAACAGTTACCATCGAATCCAGAGAGTATACCATGCATATTCAGCAGTCCGATATATATTTAGTGTACGATATATAAACGAAGATTGCCTTGAGAGTCTATATATCAAGAGGCCTTTAGACCTTAGACCTTAGTCCTTCCCGTGCAGGACTGCACATCGGGCAACGCAGCTTTTCCACTCCTCTCTGTCCCTCGCCACCTCGACAGCATCCTCCACCGTCATCTCCAGACAAGAGGCGCTTGTTAAAAATTATTATTACAGTTACAAATGTAACAAATGTTCCATGTAGCAGATGTAACAAAAGTTACATGTAACAAATGTAACAAAGTCCCTACATTCTGTGCTGAATTAGGCCTATTTGTTACCAGCGTCATTCTATATGCGTCGCTTTTTAGAGGCCACATAAATATTTATGCATTGTCTGTTTATACTCTATAGACCGACTAATAATACGGGTCCATTTAGTAGGGAATTCAACTGAAGTCGGACGGGAGATTGTTTGTCGGTTCTTCAGATTCTATTGATCCGACTCGGTGAAGACCATGCAGAGTTGCAGAGATCAAACCGAGTGCATGCATGCAATGCTTGTTTGCGAATTCCTCTGAAACAGAATAGGCTGCCTCTTTCATCTTTGCCTCCTAAAAGTTTCATCATCATCACCACCACTACCGCCACCACCCCACCAATACCACCACCACCACCATGTCACCACCACCACAACCACCAACATCACCACCACCACCACCACCACCACCACTTAAGCAGTAGCACCGTCCATCGTCGCCGTCATCATCATCATCATCATCATCATCATCATCATCATCATCATCATCATCATCATCATCATCATCATCATCATCATCACCGTCATCATCAGTTCCTGAAGCCAGCCATTTGGCGGCAATAATAATAATAACACCAATATTCGTTCATTAATTCAAACTGACAAGTATAGCCTACACGCAGTATATATAAGATTGCATGATAGTAACATGTGATAACAAGTTAAACAGGCGTTGAATTTAATTGTATGAAAACCTGCAAGGCGCCCATCTGTCATACTGCTCATTTTACAGTCGCCCCTAGGGAGTTGAAGGCTGAGTCAACCTTATGGGGCTATAGGGGGTATAAAACCCGCGTCCTTCTGATCTTCGTGCCAGCTAGTGTGTTATCATTCAACCATGCATGAATTGGTTGAATAAAATGATCTCCATTGTCCTCTGTCATCTGTCAAGTCCAGTGCTCCTCTCAGTGTTAGTCGAAGTGTTGTTATGTCCTCATTTATATTGTCTATCCAGTGCAGTCTTGTTTCTGTTCCTTTCGAATCTTGCATGTATAGTGCATTGTGCGCATGGAAATCGGTGAACTGCATGGCATCCTAAAAGTTCACCTCGTAAATAATAAAGAGGGAAATCATCGATGTCTTTTACGCTCAGATACAACGTGTATATAGCGTGTTCATAAGCTTCAATTGTTCATTTTACTATTAGAATCCTATATGCGCCGATAAGTTTCAATTAGCTATTCTCTCTTCGGTCAACAAACTTGCAAGGGGCGGCGATTCCAAGTGCAGTTTTTGAAGTTATAACAGACTCATCAAATATTTAGATAATCGGGAGAGGGACTTTTTATTTCTACGGCGGCGTCCAGCTCTGTCTGTGGCCGCACGTTTCATGTCTTTCACGGTGAGGCTGTCGTATTGAAACGTCGCGTTGTTGTCGTTCATTTATACGATAGACAGCTCCATTGTGTCATGCAGATGTTGAGGAACAATCAATTGGCGTTGCAATAGCGCAAACATGGTAACGACAAAACTAGTTCGTTTAAAGCCCAAAAGTGGATTTGCCGGCGTATACATAGACCAGGCTATATATACACCCAGAGATTGTATACCAATCCCTATCTGCTTGGAATTCGTGTAAATCGGGACCTGGCGTTGTCGCTGTTGTGAAAAATGATTTAAGTGAAGAGCGAGAATTTAATATTTCATGAGTCTATACGTCGGATGAAAAAAGTCTGTGCACCAATAGTCACATTAGACTAATCAACCACAACAAGATGTGCAGGGAAATCCGCATCCACCATGCATTAATATACATCGTTTAGTAAAACAAAGTTTCATGCACAAGAAAAAGGCCTATATATCTTATAAGTTGCTCACTCATCAGAAGCCGATATAGAACTTGAATTAAAGCTATTACTGCAAAGGCGGCATAAGCCTCAAATTCCTATACACGACTCACGAAGAAGCCATTTCCATGCCATGCATGCTACGGACTTTTAAAGTTCAATTCAACAGTAGGCCTGTATATATCGTATAGCGAGGGGTGTTCCAGCGGTGCCATGGACCAGGGCGCAACTAAAGAGGGAGCGCAAATTTTTAGACGGAATGATTTAATTATTTAACTAGTTACCTTATCTTGAAATATGAAATATCCACCATAAATGAAATAATGGTAATAAAATTAAATAACAACAAATAAAAGTGTATATTTAATACTAATAGATAATAAACCAGAAACACAGACACTTCGTTTCTAGTTTCTTCTGCTGACAGTGGCCAGGTTCCTATAGGATGTGCCAATTAACGAGGGACTTCACTTGCCCTCTGCTTCAATGTAAGACAAAATGTGACGATCGAAATTAATAGAAGCATCGGCTGTGAAAGGACATCAGACACGTTGAGTTGAAACCTCCGTTGGTCACTTGAGGTCGCCACCGTACATATATATAGCGCAAGAGATATTCAATTAATAACTGGTCTCGAGTGGGGGGAGGGTATTGAGGCGTCTTTCGCGTACACGGGAATTCTGTATCGTCTATATACGCCCACCCCAACCCACACCGTCCTACCAATCTCATCTCCCATAACTGCCATGGTTACTCGTATATCGACATCTGTAACAATGGTCTATTTCTCGGTCAGCCTTTACCTTTACCTGTGCTGTATGGCCTTTGTAAATTGTCCGGAATTCGTTTCGATACTGAACCGATCACTGGATGCCTTTCCGATTGACTTGGCTGCAGCGTCGAAGAACTTCAAACGATCCGTTTAATCAAATCTCGCGAGAAATCTTGCAGACCTCTGGTGTCGACCCATCGTTACTAATTAGTGTCTTTGAAGGATTTTAAAGGTCATTCGACTGGCTAAGAATTTGATACAATTGTTTGGGTATAGGGCCTATACATAGCGGGGCGAATTATTGCAAGATTTGAAGTTGGGGTCGGTCGAAATAGCTGCGGAATGAGTCTGTTGCGTAAAATGAGAAAAGCAATTAGGATAAATTTGATCATCGACGCATCATCGTCTGACGATGTCTTTAGTATTACGACAGAAGCGTTTTTATCAGTTTCTTATGAGACTATAGTAGACTAGACTGAGCAACTTTGTTCCCGAACAGAAGTCTGATGGGGGAAACTCACGGAATAACGGGGTTTCCGGAGTGTAAACAGACATTCCATGCAGGGTCAATAGAATTATGCAACCAGTAAGAATACATGGTCAGCTGACAGCAAAATAACAAGTCCTGCGCGTGTCAATGAAATCATGGCTGACCTTATGAATGATGGTCCAATTAATAACGGAGTGACCAATCATCACCGCCGTCAACATCGTCGTCATCATCATCACAATCATCACAATCATCGTCATCATCGTCGTCATCATCGTCATGATCAGGATCATCATCGTCTCCGCCATTATCATCATCGTAATCTTCATCATCATCATCATCATCATCATCATCATCATCATCATCATCATCATCATCATCATCATCATCATCATCATCATCATCATCATCATCACAATAGTGTATATTTTCGCCCATTTAACCAGTGCAAGATTAATATCAGAAAAAGGAATTCATCGAATTGTGCGACACTCGTTTCACCAAGAGGTCATCTTTATAGGACCTTACATATATGGTATACCCAAGGATGAAGGAAAACAAACTTTATACCCTCTTCAGTATCTCAAATGCCACATCCAGAGGATGAAGTGCGTATGGAACTGCTGCCAGGAGGAACACAGTATCATCCGGGTATCGCTTCTTATGGCCTGCATGAATGGAATAGGAAACAAGACTCTCTAATTAGAATAATCCTTCGCCGGCAAACTATGTTGCGTGGTGTAGTGAGATAAGGCGGATTACGGGTGCGTGCTGTGGTTGCGGTAGCAGATTGCCATGGTGATAAGAATGATGCGCCATATACCATATAGCGCTGCTGGCCCACCACACAGGATTATTTCACACGAAAGGTCACAAACACACGCACACATACACCTACACACACGCACACACACACCTATAGTGTCGCCTATACACACCTACACACACACACACACACGCACACACGCACACACACACACACACACACACACACACACACACACACACACACACACACACCTTATGCAATATCGTACCATATGTTTAGGTGCATATTCTATAGTACGCGTATATATGACGCATATATACACAGTTTGTCATTATTGCCGTTTGCTCCTGAGTAAGATACAAAGTCCCACGAGCTAGGACCACCATGGCCCAACACTCGATCCTTTTCCATCATTGGGTCTCTTTGGAATGCCCTTCCCTTGCTCTGCGTGAAACTTTCCTTTCTGGGCCATTGTCTTCATCTCTCTCTCTCTCTCTTCTTAAAAGTTAAAACCTATTTCTTCTCTCGAACTGCATGGGAGCGCTACTGAAAGGCCACGGCTGCGAGCGGCGCTATATAAATTACTAATTACATTACAGTATACTGAACTCCAACACATTTGCAAGACAGAAGGTTACTGACCGAATTGTAAACATAGTTTGTTAAGGATGCTGTTGCTGTGAAAATACAAACTTTATATCCCGTGAAGATCAATAAATGTAATTAATGACAGATTTCAATAGAGTCGACAAAGTTTAACTGTTTTTATAAGCTTTCTTAATTAAAAGTCTTATCGGACTTAACTTTATCAAATAAAACTGGCCATGCAAACATATGCTTTGGTGCCATATCGGTTCATGACTTATTATAGTAGCGCTATAGAAGTTCCGAGATTAGATTAGATTCCAATAAGAGTTAAGCTTACATCTGTCTAATCGATGCATTGCCTAATTGTCCTTTCTTATTTGAAGACGTTCCTTAAACTATCCAGAGAGGACCCTCCAATTAAATGTCTACCCTGTCGGGCAATTGAACCCGTGACCTCTGGAGATCTCGGTACACAGTCTGCAGCACGCTAACCACTATATATAGAGTATCGCGCACCTCCGCACACTAAGCAAAATGCCTTCTAACAGAGGGCTTTCCCCGCTAAAGACGAACTATGGTACAGCACAGCAAAGAACCATTGACGCAATACAACTTGCAGAAATCTGCTATATATGACTGTTATTTGTAATCTTACATTATTGTATTGTATTGTATCTAAAGATTTATATAGCGCCTCTCTCAGAATGACTATTCAGAAGCGCCCTCAGCACGAAAACCCCGGGGGAAAAGAAACGTAAGGCTACTATAGATGAGCAGTTCTACACGTATACATATATGTCCTTTAAAAATATAGATTACGTTACATGCAGTGTAATTCTTAACACAGTTTGTTACGCTGTATATAGGCGATTAATTATAACATATTACACGTTATAAGTTAAACGTAAGTTATACGCTGATTCTCTGGTATAGCGCAAGGGATATAATTATTGGCCAACGTAATTGAACTTATAATGACATCTTGAGCAATCAATAAGGCGTGACGAGAATCGCGACCTGTTGTATATATATATACAGTAGTAGTCGTCGATTAGAGGCAATGCATGATGGGACAAGAAGAGCACGTGATGTGTCTGAACCGGATGTCTTCATCTAAAGAACCAGAAGCGCCATCTCTTGGCTGGCTGCCTTCTTTTCCCGCCTTAATAGATGCACGGAAGCGTAGCGGCTTCAGTCGAAGTGCAATCGAAGACTGATAGAGAGTGCGCAGAGCGAGCGAGTGCAGTGCCACGATTGCACTTCGCTCTACAAGTGCTGTATGCGTTGCGATCGACAGTGCTGTTCGACTGGAGTGCATAAGACCAGTTGGATCTGCAAGACCAGAGGGCGTTTAGAGAGTGCTGCACGTCATGGGCTGCAGCGAAGAGGCCAAGTGTGAGAGGTTGAGGCGTTTGGCTGATGGTCATGCTTGGTATACACCCATAGATGACGTGTAGGGTCTATTCGATTGGTCTGACCAGGTCAGGGAAATATGCAGAGGCACGCGCTGTTCAAGAAATGGTGGTCCATTATGGCATCCTTCACTATATGATCGTTGCTCTCATCTTCGTCTACACGAGCTTTCTCAGAACTAATTCACTCTCGCTCTCGCTCATTCTTTGTCTCTCCTGATACCCTTAGTTTACATTTCTCTTTAGTCGCGTCTGTACACTTCTGTACATATACAGTCAGTCGTCTGTCCATCATAGTTTTTAAATGAATCAATGAATCAAAGAGTCTTGATATAGCACCAAATCAAGATATATACTCAGAGGCGCTCCAATGAATGATTGATTGAATGAATGAATGAATGAATGAATGAATGAATGAATGAATGAATGAATGAATGAATGAATGAATTTCTTATCTGCGTCCCACGCATTGCCTTTCACTTTTTCTCTAGGCCTACTTCTTCCGTACGTCCATCTATCCTTCCTGCTTTCCATTGATCAGTGTGATTCTTCTTACAGATTTTATTTTAGTTACTGTTACAGTTATAGCTAATGGTTTTTCATTTTAGTTATAGTTATAGTTAGTATTATTTTTTGAGTTATAGTTACAGGAGTTTTATTTTAGTTACTACTTATAGTTACAATAAGGCTAAACGAAATTTCCTACAGAATCTTAACAGCTTTAAAGGCATTTTATTACAAGATTATACTATGTCTACTAATTTTGCGAATTAAAGTTCCTCTAGTCAACCTGGGTCGCAATCGCTATAGAAACCTTTGCAAAGTAACTAAATATGATAAAATGCGCCACTACTACTGGGTTAGTTCACAAATCCAAAATCCAGGACGAACATAGCCTAGGCTAATAGTTGTAGTCGTATCGCATTCGACGTTCTCATGATACTCGATATTGCACTTTTATTTAAGTTTTTAAGCGAAAATAACGATGAATTTATCTTAGTGGTATTTTCGTTATAGTTAAAGTTAATAATATTTTTAGTTACAGTTATAGTTATCGTTTGATTCGTTACCGAAATCATTTTATTTTCGTTAACGAACATTTTCGTGACCGTAATCGTTAACGAGAATCACATTGCTTTCCCTCCTTCCGTTCGTCCATCCGTTTTTCTGTGCCCCTCTCCTCCCCCATTCCTCTTCCGCTCCGTCTACCTCATCATCATCGTCTCCAAATGTCCATCCGTCATCGCATTTATGCCTCGTGCTTCTGCCCCCCTCCTCTGCCTCCTTCGTTCATCCTAGCTCCTCGTTATCTGCCTCACCAATACCGACGGCATCAAACGCCTCATCGACTACTGCAGCCATTCTGTCGCTTTCCCTTCTATCTAGTCTACAGTCTGTCGAGCTGCGTCTTACCCTCCCTCCCTCCCTCCTTCTCTGCTTGTACCTCTTCCCTCTTGTCGTCCTTCTCTTGCACCCCTCCCTCCCCTCCCTCGCAATTATCCCGTCCGCAACTTAACACCTCGTCCCGCTGTCCCTTCCCTTCTCGTGTCCACCAACTCACCCGAAGAACATCTGTCTCCACATGGACTCAAAAAGACCCACACCTAGATTAGCATGGACTATAAACGTGAAAACAGCCTGTACGTCAGTTGGCCCACTAC
>JACEVL010003109.1:0-5000 GCA_020284085.1 Aporrectodea caliginosa
TTTTCAAAAAGGATTTCCCGGGTTTCCCAAAAACCCCGGGGGCCAACCCCCCCCAGGGGGGGGCCAACCCCCAAATGGGCGATGAACCGAATAAACCAATAAACGAATATAATAACAATAATAATAATAATAAAGAACACTGGTGACTTGCTCAAGGTCTCTACACAGTAACCGTCTCACAAGAGGAGGTTCGAACCCGTATTCTGGGCGTTGCACGGCGAGCGCTCTAACCAATCAGCTACCGTGTCCCACAGATTACGTCAAATGGTTAATTGTAATCGAACATTTATATAGCGCTGCTCAAAAATCAGCAGCGCTCTCGACCTGCGTCAGTGCCTGCACCAGAGAACAAGAAAGTCTTAAGGCGTCTCCGGAACAGGGAAGGTGAGATGGCTAGTAACTCAAGGCGAAGAGACTGGGGAAGAGAGTTAAAAGCTGATGGGCCAACACAGGCTAAGCACCTAAAACAGGGGCAAAACCTCCTCTTCTGCGACGGTTAGATTTGGGTAGTAGATTTCGTTTATTAAGATACAAAGTTGACATACCGCAACTTGTTTACATGTGATAATGAAAGTAAGGAAATTAAAAACAATAAGTTTATGCCTATAGCCAGGATTGAGAGTTAAATCTTAACATACCGAATGGTCCTATATAGAACCCTAGAAATGAAAATTGTGGTCATCTTTTTCGGGCAGTTCATATTCATGAGGTCTATGGCGCAGAGCATAAGGCCTACATACGGTCGGAGGAAAGAGGCCTCTGAGCACATGTTGTGAGTTCCGGTTGACTTGCTGCCCAGCTAAGACTTTACTATGGGACAATGTCATTCTGGAGATTTATATAGCGCCCCTTCAAAAAATCTACTCAGAATACTGAAGTAATGTTGTCCAAAACTGTCGCAATTCGTGTAATCGGTCACAGACTGCTCATGCATCAAACGACGTTACTGAAACTATGAACGATTAATTGCGTCGTTTGAAGTAAGAGATTTCTATATCGTTAATTCATTAAAATTATTACGTAATAGCATTCTTACGTCATTTCAAGCATTGAATAAATCCTTTGTTGCTAGTTTAAATTCAGCTAACATTTTTATAAATGTAACAATTATTCTACTAGGCCCATTGTGACGCCTTCGTTACGTCATCTTTATTATGAAATAAACCTATTCTTACATAAAAGTTAACTTTGAGAATATGGACTATGTTGTTACTTCACTTTGATTATAACTTAATAAAAAAATCTGAGTCGCATTTGTGTGTGATTGCGTAATTAGTTTCGTAATAATTAAAATCTATTGCTCTAAAGTCCACCTTCAGAATATAGGCAAGGCTTACTATTACGTTACTTTAATAATGAAACAGGTCATTTTTTTATTAAGAATGAAAATAAAGTAAGCAAGTAGGAAACTTCAAGTCCTCCAAAAAAAGACCCAATGACCTACCGTCTGTAGCCGGAAGCAGCGGCTTATACCTTCTCTTTGAAGCTGAGGCTTATCCCTTCCCTTTGAAGCCGCGGCTTATCCCTTTGAAGCCGCGGCTTATCCCTGTGAAGCCGCGGCTTATCCCTGTGAAGCCGCGGCTTATCCCTGTGGAGCCGCGGCATATCTGAAGCCGCGGCTTATCCCCTTTGAAGCCGCGGCTTATCGCTTGAAGCCGCGGCTTATCGCTTTGAAGCCGCGGCTTATCGCTGAAGCCGCAGCTTATCCCTGTTAAGCCGCGGCTTATCCCTTTAAAGCCGCGGCTTATCTTTGAATCCGCGGCTTGTCCCTGTGAAGCCGCGGCTTAGCCCTTTGAAGCGGCGGCTTATCCCTTTGAAGCCGCGGCTTATCCCTTTGAAAGCCGCGGCTTATCCCTTCCATTTGAAGCCGCGGCTTATCCCTTTGAAGCCGCGGCTTATCCCTTCCCTTATCCTTTGAAGCCGCGGCTTATCGAAGCCCTTTGAAGCCGCGGCTTTTTGCCTTTGCCGCGGCTTATCCCTTTGAAGCCGCGGCTTATCCCTTTGAAGCCGCGGCTTATCCCTTTGAAGCCGCGGCTTATCTTTTTTTGAAACCGCAGCTTATCCCTTTGAAGCCGCGGCTTATCCCTTTGAAGCCGCGGCAGCCCTTTGAAGCCGCGGCTTATCCCTTTGAAGCCGCGGCTTATCCCTTTGAAGCCGCGGCTTAGTCTTCTTATCCCTTTGAAGCCGCGGCTTATCCCTTTGAAGCCGCGGCTTAGCCGCGCGGCTTATCCCCCTTTGAAGCCGCGGCTTATCGCTTTGAAGCCGCGGCTTATCCCTTTGAAGCCGCGGCTTATCCGCTTCCCTTTGAAGCCGCGGCAGGCGCCGCTTCCCTTTGAAGCCGCGGCTTATCCCTTTGAAGCCGCGGCTTATCCCTTTGAAGCCGCGGCTTATCCCTTTGAAGCCGCGGCTTATCCTTCCCTTTGAAGCCGCGGCTTATCCCTTCTCTTTATCGCGGCTTATCCCTTCCTGAAGCCGCTGCTTATCCCTTTGAAGCCGCGGCTTATCCCTTTGAAGCCGCGGCTTATCCCTCCCTTTGAAGCCGCGGCTTATCGCTTCCCTTTGAAGCCGCGGCTTTTCGCTTACTTTGCCGCGGCTTATCTCTTTGAAGCCGCGGCTTATCCCTTTGAAGCCGCGGCTTATCCCTTTGAACCGCGGCTTATCCCTTTGAAGCCGCGGCTTTTTCGCTTTGAAGCCGCGGCTTTTCCTTTGAAGCGCGGCTTGTCCCTTTGAAGCCGCCCTTTCCCTTTGAAGCCGCGGCTTATCCCTTTGAAGCCGCGGCTTATCCCTTTGAAGCCGCGGCTTATCCCTTCCCTTTGAAGCCGCGGCTGAAGCGGCGGCTTATCCCTTTGAAGCCGCGGCTTATCCCTTTGAAGCCGCGGCTTTGAAGCCGCGGCTTATCCCTTCCCTTTGAAGCCGCGGCTTATCCCTTTGAAGCCGCGGCTTATCCCTTTGAAGCCCGCGGCTTATCTTCTTTGAAGCCGCGGCTTATCCCTTTGAAGCCGCGGCTTATCGCTTTGAACTTATCCTCCCTTTGAAGCCGCGGCATATCCCTTTGAAGCCGCGGCTTATCCTTATCCCTTTGAAGCCGCGGCTTATCCAGCTTCCCTTTGAAGCCGCGGCATCCCCTTTGAAGCCGCGGCTTATCCATTACCTGTGAAGCCGGGGCTTATCCCTTCCCTTTGAAGCCGCGGCTTATCCCTTTGAAGCCGAGGGTTTTCCTTTCAAGCCGCGGCTTTTCCCTTTCAATCAAAAGCCCCGGCTTTTAAATCAAGAGCTCTTGGCGGATTTACGGGTAGCGTTACGACAGTGTAGGTAAGAGAAGGAGCCTGATAGAGACAGCCGTCATTGCAATACTATCCCGAGAGATAACATGCACCTCAGAGTTCTTTAAAAAATAAAAATAACAACGAGTTCTAGCCGTCCCGTTTTGTGTAGTTCTACCTATAATTTGTAATTCCTGAGGTATTTGAGTTACCTCGGGCAATAAATACAAATAATAATTCTAAAATATTAACTGAATCAGAAGGAGATCGTCGTTATCTACGGTTTCTGGCGTCTCCGCGAATTCTAAAGGTAGATTTCTCGTCTGAAGCACAAAAGAACAGCAACTGAAAGCCTTTCCTTAGTTTGCGTAGAATTATTGTCGTAATCGTGCTAGGACGAATTGACCTTTGAGCCATGAACGGACGCAGCGAAGAGAGACGGCAGAGCCATCACTTTCTGTCGAATACTCAGCCATCTATGCGGTGTTATTTAAGTTACCGTTTACTTTTCAGTTTCAGTTTAAGTGTTAGTTTTGTTTTAACTTTCAAGTTTATTTTTAGTTGCAGTTTTGTACTCTTCAGTTTAAGTTTTAGTTTTCAGAACTTCTCAGTTTCAGTTTTAGTTTCAGTTAAATGAAATAGAACTTTTCAGTAAACGATGAAGTTACTTTCAGTTTTAGTTAATTTAAATAACACTGCATCTATGTGGCTGCTTTAAGCGATGAAGAAGAGTTCTGCAATCTTGGCGACGTCGTCTCTCTTTGCGGATTTACGGGTAGCGTTGCGACAGCATAAGTCACAGACGGAGCCTGGTAGAGACAGCCGTGAGTGACGGCGGCCACGGAGATGAGCGGCCGGCACTCGGTGACAACCTGAGGGAGGTCGTCGTCGACGTTTACCCGACCCTTCCACACCCTCGGCCCCTCATCCGCCCTCGCCTCCTCCGGCATCGACCTTGGCCGCTGCTGGGGGTTATGCTGCCTCGTCACTGCCCAGCGAACCGTGGAGGGGTCCAGTTCGTGGTTGAGACGGCGGCGAGATAGAGGAGGAGTGGAACTCTGACGGTGTACAGCGATGTGCGTCTTGGATGAGCTGTCACCTTCACGACAGGTGGAGCCAGTGAGCGTCTCGATTGAGCGACCCCAATTCCGGCTCAACGCACTTGGGAGCAGTCCGTCCTGGCAGACGAGCTGGCAATGGTAGGTGCCGCCCAGGTCGGTGTCGTCGGCGTAGGCCCGGCATCCGCAAGGCAGATGAGCGAGTAGGGCTCGCTTTTGGCTCGGAAGGGAGTCGTAGAGGGTGACGGGCTTCGTGAGGTGGTAGTCCCGGTCGGACGGCTTCGGACGGAGGGGCGGGTGGAGCCCTCCAAGGCTGGCGGCGTCTGGTGTCTTCGGTGAAGGGTAGAGACCAGGGTCGAAGCACGTTGACCCGTCTTCGTTGCGAATGAGTGTTGCTTCGATGCATCGCTTGTTGAGCACTGGTCCTTCGGAGAGAGAGATACTGTGTCTACAGTCGGTCCTTGAGGGGCAGCGACGCCTACGTCTAATGCAAACAGGAATAGGACTCAGTCATCATAAGCGTTTGCATAAGGGAATCACAAATTTTCATTCGAATCGAATCTATAGTAGTATTGTATTGCATATAGGCCTATTCAGTCGTTAAGTTTGGTAGCTAAGAATTATATGTATGTATGTATGTATGTATGTATGTATGTATGTATGTATGTATGTATGTATG
>JACEVL010003109.1:7500-15862 GCA_020284085.1 Aporrectodea caliginosa
CATTCAGTCAGTCATTCATTCATTCATTCATTCATTTATTCATTTATTCATTCATTTATTCAAATGTTCATTTATTAAATATATTCATTTATTTATTTATTCATTTATTTATTCATTTATTCATTTATTTATTCATTCATTCAGTCATTCATTCATTCAATCATTCAATCATTCATTCATTCATTTATTCATTCATTCATTTAATCATTTATTCATTTATTCATTTAATCATTCATTCAATCATTCATTCATTCATTTCAAGAATTTGTAGAACGCCCCTTCAGAGACTGTTGCTGTAATACTTGTTTTCTGCTATAAAATCTTTGATTAATCTTTTGAAACCGGTCTGTACTGGCAATCTGCCGTCTAAATCAAATCGGACACTGAGTTAAACTGACCGTAGGCAGGAACGGAAGCAGTCGTTGCAACGTTCTCAGAGTTGAACCCGAAGACGACTGTAATGCAGAATAGACAGGACGACGACATCATTAAACATCATTAACACGTCAACTTCTCCTATGTTATCTTGGTCGCCACCAATTACGCAAGAAAGCTTCAGCAGTCAACCGGGATAAAGCACTCTGAGAAAATGCACCCTTCGTATTATAAGCCCACGCTACTGGAGGTGGCATGGACTTCTTTATTATAGTAGACGAATGCGAGACTGAGTGGGTTCTCACACTCAGTTTCGCATTCACGAGGAAGATACAATGGTATAATGGACGTGAACCTGCATCAGCAATTGAACCAACTTGTGTGTGTGCGTGTGTGTGGCATTATTATTATATAGGCCTCTTCGTTTAATAGGAAACCAGTTGACACACCGTAACTGGAAACAATAAAGGGGACAACAACAGAACTGAAAATGTCTTTAAAGCGTCATTTTTGGCTTAAAGATTGTGGGCCAGATTTTGCTGATTGTCGATATAGGATTCTGCGGATAAAATTACGGTCATCCTTTGCTGGCAGAGTTAAGTCATGAGGCACGCGTGGTTCATGTGGCTTATTTCGGCTTATATTATGGAGACGTGGCCTATGTGGCTCATGCGGTTTATATGGCTTACTTGGCTTACGTGGCTGATATGGCTTGTTCTGATCAAACGCTGATTCAACTGACGTGGCTTTTGCAAAACGCTGAGAACTCTCGGCGATTTTCTTTGCATCGCCAATCGAAGTCTATCAATCAGATCTTATAGCGAATATCAGAACTAAGAGGAGATGCAACAGAGACAGATTGTTGATACGAAAAGTCAACAGTAACGAAGTCCCAGTATCAGATCTCTTAGTTATTTATTCACAGACGATCCAAATCAATAACAATACATTGCATAACATCTCATCATATCACATCACATTGTATCGCAATAAATCATACCACATATCACATCACAAACTATCACATTGCATCACATCATATTGCATCATATCAAATCGCGATATTAGATTCTAATCGATTAGCTAATCGATTAGACAAACAGTTAATTCTTATTCGAATCGTGTAAGTACAAGATTATGCTAATTCTAATCGATTAGCAATTTAACTAATCTTTTAAATAATCGAATCGATTGGCTGGTTGTCTAAGTTTTGCTAATTCCAATTTTATTCGATTAGCTGCAAGATTTTGCTAATTCTAATTCTGATCGATTAGCAATTTAACTAATCGTGCCCATCTCTGCATCGCGTCAAATCACATTGCATCAAATCACATCGTATAACATCATATCTTACTGATGATAGCTAGCTCTACCAATTACACAAACCTGGACGGCTTGCTCAATGCTCGCCCCAAAAACACACACACTAACATTTGAACCTGTAATGAGTTGTGAAGTTTGCTTAATATGAATAAACGAATATTGATTATTTGATTGATCGTATCACGTGTCACATATCATATGTCATATATTAGTTTTGAAATGGTCCTGTTGAGTATCTGTGATACTCATTACGACAACCACAACAGTTATTTTAAACTGCGGTCTTGAACTGTTCTAAGTTACATAGGTGACCCTACCTAGCGGGACTTTGGTCCCTTTGGGGCTCCTCCTTTTTGGTACCCATTGAATGTCATTTAGTTTAATCTATTACGATTCAATCTGCTCGATGTATACATGTATTGTCTGACTATGTTGCTACTCTGTTACGCTGTAACTTTCTATGATTGATAAACACATTGATTGATATCACATCGCAACAAGTCACATCGCATCACATCAAAATATCACAAAATATTACATTGCGAATTATACTGGAAAGGTCTGTTTAGACGGAGAGCTCTGTCAGAATTAACCGGTGACATACAGTTGTGGCCAATTCATTGGAAACTTCTACAAGATAAGACTTTTCCTGTGGTAAAATTATCTTAACTGAGCAAATTGAGCTTGTACTTCATTATAAAACTAAAGTAGGCTTGGCGACCGTAGGCTTGGCACCCCTAGGCTTGGCGACCGTAGGCTTGGCATCCCCTAGGCTTGGCAACCCGTAGGCTTGGCACCCCCATAGGCTTGGCACCCCCTAGGCTTGGCAGCCGTAGGGCTTGGCACCCCCTAGGGCTTGGCGACCCGTAGGCTTGGCAACCCATAGGCTTGGCACCCCATAGGCTTGGCACCCCTAGGCTTGGCACCCCTAGGCTTGGCAACCCCTAGGCTTGGCACCCCCTAGGCTTGGCAACCTCTAGGCTTGGCGACCGTGGAGGCTTGGCGACCGTAGGCTTGGCACCCCTCTAGGCTTGGCAACCCGTAGGCTTGGCACCCCTAGGCTTGGCAGGCCACCCCTAGGCTTGGCAACCTCTAGGCTTGGCAACCGTAGGCTTGGCACCCCCTAGGCTTGGCGACCGTAGGCTTGGCACCCCCTAGGCTTGGCGACCGTAGGCTTGGCAACCCCTAGGCTTGGCGACCGTAGGCTTGGCACCCCCTAGGCTTGGCAACCCGTAGGCGTTGGCGGCACCCTAGGCTTGGCAACCCGTAGGCTTGGCACCCCCTAGGCTTGGCGACCGTAGGCTTGGCACCCCCTAGGCTTGGCAACCTCTAGGCTTGGCGACCGTAGGCTTGGCACCCCTAGGCTTGGCGACCGTAGGCTTGGCATCCCCTAGGCTTGGCAACCCGTAGGCTTGGCACCCCTAGGCTTGGCAACCCCTAGGCTTGGCAACCCGTAGGCTTGGCACCCGTAGGCTTGGCACCCTAGGCAGCAACCCCTAGGCTTGCACCAACCGCCGCAGGCTTGGCACCCCCTAGGCTTGGCAGACCTCTAGGCTTGGCGACCGTAGGCTTGGCACCCCTAGGCTTGGCGACCGTAGGCTTGGCATCCCCTAGGCTTGGCAACCCGTAGGCTTGGCACCCCCATAGGCTTGGCACCCCTAGGCTTGGCAACCCGTAGGCTTGGCACCCCCTAGGCTTGGCGACCGTAGGCTTGGCACCCCTAGGCTTGGCGACCGTAGGCTTGGCATCCCCTAGGCTTGGCAACCCGTAGGCTTGGCACCCCCATAGGCTTGGCACCCCTAGGCTTGGCGACCGTAGGCTTGGCACCCCTAGGCTTGGCAACCCCTAGGCTTGGCACCCCCTAGGCTTGGCATCCCCTAGGCTTGGCAACCTCTAGGCTTGGCAACCCCTAGGCTTGGCAGCCTCTGGGCTTGGCGACCGTAGGCTTGGCGACCGTAGGCTTGGCACCCTAGGCTTGGCAACCCGTAGGCTTGGCACCCCCTAGGCTTGGCACCCCCTAGGCTTGGGCCCCTAGGCTTGGCGACCGTAGGCTTGGCACCCCTAGGCTTGGCGACCGTAGGCTTGGCATCCCCTAGGCTTGGCAACCCGTAGGCTTGGCACCCTCATAGGCTTGGCACCCCTAGGCTTGACAACCCGTAGGCTTGGCACCCCTAGGCTTGGCGACCGTAGCTTGGCACCCTAGGCTTGGCAGCCCCCTAGGCTTGGCAACCCCTAGGCTTGGCGACCGTAGGCTTGGCAACCCCTAGGCTTGGCAACCTCTAGGCTTGGCGACCGTAGGCTTGGCACCCCTAGGCTTGGCGACCGTAGGCTTGGCATCCCCTAGGCTTGGCAACCCGTAGGCTTGGCACCCCCATAGGCTTGGCACCCCCTAGGCTTGGACAACCCGTAGGCTTGGCGACCAATCGAGGCTTGGCGACCGTAGGCTTGGCACCCTAGGCTTGGCAGCCGTAGGCTTGGCAACCCCAGGCTTGGCTACCGTAGGCTTGGCACCCTAGGCTTGGCAACCTCTAGGCTTGGCGACCGTAGGCTTGGCACTAGGCTTGGCGACTGTAGGCTTGGCATCCCCTAGGCTTGGCAACCCGTAGGCTTGGCACCCCATAGGCTTGGCACCCTAGGCTTGGCAACCCGTAGGCTTGGCACCCCCTAGGCTTGGCGACCGTAGGCTTGGCAACCCCTAGGCTTGGCGACCGTAGGCTTGGCATCCCCTAGGCTTGGCAACCCGTAGGCTTGGCACCCCCTAGGCTTGGCACCCCGTAGGCTTGGCACCCCCTAGGCAGCGACCGTAGGCTTGGCACCCCTAGGCTTGGCGACCGTAAAGCTTGGCATCCCTAGGCTTGGCAACCCGTAGGCTTGGCACCCCCATAGGCTTGGCACCCCCTAGGCTTGGCAACCCGTAGGCTTGGCACCCCCTAGGCTTGGCGACCGTAGGCTTGGCAACCTCTAGGCTTGGCGACCGTAGGCTTGGCGACCGTAGGCTTGGCACCCCCTAGGCTTGGCAACCCGTAGGCTTGGTGTTAGGCTTTGGCTAAAAACCCCTAGGCTTGGCTTGGCGACCGTAGGCTTGCACCGTAGGCTTGGCGACTGTAGGCTTGGCATCCCCTAGGCTTGGCAACCCCAGGCTTGGCAACCCATAGGCTTGGCACCCCCTAGGCTTGGCAACCCGTAGGCTTGGCACCCCCTAGGCTTGGCACCCCCATAGGCTTGGCACCCTCTAGGCTTGGCACTCCCTGGGCTTGGCAACCCAGGCCTTGGTGATAGAGTCCTACCCCCTGTCCAGCTGGGTATATATACAGTCAGCCATAGAACTAAAAACCGTCAAACATGGAAGTTTCCATTCAATTGGCCACTAGTGTAGTTATGCATTCTACTGGTAGCAGCTGCCGGTTGCAGCTGCTGGTTGCTGACCTGATGAGGAGCAGTTAGGCATGTCTCCGACCCATGTGTTTCCGCTGCATTTCAGGTGGTAGATGTCTTTGGTAAAGTTACACCATATGGTTGTGCCATCTCCGCTCCGAACTGACATGGAATTCTGACTAGATGGAAGATCTGCGCAGCCAACAGCTACAGGAAAAGGAAGAGAAAACAATTAAAATTGGAAAGGGCTCATCCATTAATTATGTAAAAATGGGAGAGGGAGGGGTTTGGAAAAGTTTGACAATTGTTGACAAGGGGAGGGGTATTCAATACAAATTGACGTGAACAATATTTTGCAATGAATCAATATAGACCCTTCTTAATGGTAGTTTAAACATTAAATATTACAGCAACAGTTGAGTTCGCACCCGAATCCGAAATTAATAGCGGTTTCGTGGCGCTATGCTCCATGGGACCTAAAACTCGTCTGCTAATTATGGCTTAGCATACTAACGGCGGATTTCACCAGCCATCACTCGTTATCTCGTATTAAAACCAGAGCCATTGTGATTTTTTTTGGGGGGGTGCTGGAATTATTGACATAAATTTATTAGGGGTGGGGGATCCATGAATGTTTGACAGTTGTTGACAACGAGGAGAGAGGGGGTCAAAAACTGCCTAAAATTTATTGACAATAATTAATGGACAACCCCAAAGGTTGAGATGATACGTTTTCATTCACCTCTAAGGAAAGCTTTGTGAAACGTGATCTACCGTTGGGTGGATACTTTAGCTCAAACATGACCGCAACCATAGCAATCCAACCATCGGATACAATCAACAGAATTACAATGTACTTCTGAACTTATCAACGCAAGATTAAGTGAAGACCGTCTGAAGATAGTATATCAACTGACACGATTATAGCGACATGGCGTCAGGCTAAACCATCTCAATATTCTATCTTATTGTGAGTTACAAAACTACTACTGCTACTGCTACTACTGCTGCTACTGCTACTACGCTGCTGCTGCCACCACCGCCACCACCACCACCACCACTGCTACTACTACTACCACTACCACTACCACTACCACTACCACCATCGCCACCACCACCATCGCCACCACCACCACCACCACCACCACTGCTACTACCACTACCACTACCACTACCACTACCTACCACTACCACTACCACTACCACCACCACTACCACTACCACTACCACTACCACTACCACCATCACCACCACCACCACCACCACCACCACTGCTACTGCCACTACCACTACCACTACCACTACCACTACCACTACCACTACCACTACCACTACCACTACCACTACCACTACTACTACTACTTCCTTTCGCATCTGTCCATTAAACAAAAACCGCACTGTTAATGAAGTTCCCTGAGGAGGATCAACATTAACAGACAGACTGCCAAGCTGCGTTTGCGTTACAACATCAATAGCAGCAGCTTCCAGAGCATCGGAAGCAAGCGACTAGCGCCACCAAGTGTCCAGCAACAGAACCAGCTCATTTGCGCCATCTATCGGCTGGTTTCCGTGTAGCACGTGATACGGTTAGCCAGCGACCAGCCGACCTTCTACTCGATTTATTATCCGTGAGTAGCGACTAATGACCATCACGCAACGGAATATGGAATACCGTAATGACGCCACAGGCAGATGCTTCTCTGCTAAATACTCTGCTGTTGGTACGGAAGGCATTTTAGGAACCTCCTCCGCCGGCTGGCTTCGTGGCGTGATGGCAGATGCTAAATGCATTTCCTCCAGCGCTCCTGGTTGAAACCCCGACTTATATAATATTATATATCTTCGTTTAATAGAACAGATTGACAAACCGCAGTGAGTTACATAAGAAAGGCAAACAAATCTAATATATGGGGTATAGTTGCTGAGGGTACTTTACCGTTTATTGAAAAGCCTAAACTAGAGTATGTATATGCTACCGTATTTTATAAAGAATTCTTGGTATGAAATGTCTGCCGACTTAATGCGTTAGATTTACATTTCTCATCATTCGAAAATATTTTCAGATGCGTCCAGCGCCGTGGTTCTCTCTAGTAGACTTCTATTTTGCAGCGCCGTGCCTTTTCCGTTGCGGACCCTACAATCTGGAATAGGCATCCTGCGGCACTACGTACGCCTAACGCCTAGAGCCCTTGCGGCCACTTTTTACTCTAACCTCTGACTGTTCTCTTTAGCCGGGGCTGAGTCGGGAGCGATCCTGAGTAGGTAACCTTGTAGGGGCGCTATATAAGTAAGTAATAAAGTATATTCTTTATTATAAATCTCTTAAATGAATGAATGAATGTATGAATGTGGTCATAGAACGAGTATGCGAATATTACGAATATTAAGATTTTTAGAAATTGACGAATATTGACGAATATTAAAACTGGCCAACGAATATTAATTTTTTAGTTTTTTTAATTCTTCAACATCCGGGATTAATTTTTTTAAATCATTGCCAAAAATATGCATAAGAACAGTTACATATTACAGTTACTCAGCCAAGTACAGACCTATATGCATGGTGGGAAAAATCATTCTTGACATTATATTGAGCGGCGTGGCTAGGTATTTTGGCGCCAATACCAGCTAATGTGAAGCAATTTGAAGCAATTTGAAGCTAATGTAGGTCAACCACTATGACTCAGGTTCCATCCCCTATCCGTCCAAGATTCCTCCACTTAGTGAAAGAATCTTGCTATCCGTCAGCCGACAGGGCAATCTATCTGAGCCAACGGCTTAACGCATCATTAATATGCTGTCGTAAACCAGATAGCTTCCAAATAATATAGAATTACTGGTGGAGGGATTTCAGATTGAGAGAGAGAGTGTTGTGTGTGAGAGAGAGACAGACAGACAGACAGACAGACAGACAGACAGAGAAGGGCAAGATTTAGGGTAGGAACTGGGGAGCCTAAGTTTCTAAGTAGCTAAGCACTAAGTATAGCGCTCCAAAACCACCGCACATGTTCTTAATTATTAGTCTTAAATTTGTAAACAAAGCAGAAACAGTGACGTCCTCAACGAATATTTACGAATATTTACGAATATTAAAAATGCCCTAATATTCACGAATATTTACGAATATTAAAGCCTGAAGTCACGAATTCTCGTTCTATGAATGTGGTTATATAATTTCGTACAAGATCAAACGGCAAATGTTTCTGCCAATCTTTTTCCTTGCACTGACCTTGATATTCCAGTAAGTAGTTCGCAACGCTCCGCCCCAGTTCCGCTCGATTGGTTCCCA
>JACEVL010003110.1:0-15140 GCA_020284085.1 Aporrectodea caliginosa
AGGTTGCACCGTGCACGCACGCCCGAATCCTGCGGGGTTGTCGACCGATGACAGACACGAGCATGATGCTCTAGAGATGTTTTATTTCACCCTAACGTATTAAAGTAACCTTAAATAATGACATGTTACCGTTGTCATTTTCAGAAGAAGGGAACGTGGAGCCAAAGAAAAGAAGTAAACAAGTTCTATCAGCTGAACAGATTAATGAAATTGATTTCCTGAGAAAGGAAAATAAGACATTAGAAGAAAACGTCAAGAAACTCAACCAAGAACTGGAGAGGACGAAAGCAGGTAAACAAATACGAAAAAATCAGCCTTTTTCTTGTCCAGTGACTTTATAGCACCGTTACAGTTATGGTCGATTCCAGTGAAACGGTGGTGAAAACTCATAGTTTATTGGAGATGTCAGTACAAAATCCGACGAGCAAAGGGAAGTTAAGGTAGGCAAGTTGAAGCTGATGGATCTTAAGTTAGACTTGCATTGCAATCAGGGAAGTAACACTGTACACAGAGCGCATAATTATATCTGAGTAGTTAGCTTCGTAGCTAAGGCCTAACCCTGTCCTGATTCGAAACATAACAGAAGTCAAGGCATCCGTCGATTGATTGCAACGTATTTTTGTACAATAGGTGAACAGAGAGCTGAAAGTTCGGCTGGTTAAGAGGTAGTAGGCCTACTTTGTAAAATATATCTATAAAATACTTGAATCTCTATTCTATAGATAGCCAATGTAATAATATATGTGTAATATTTTGAAATTCAACGGCATGGTTTCGTACGTTGAAAAGCGGAAAATGCAACTGAGTAGCCTTTTGGGTACTGTGACGATGTCCCTGTGGCCTCTACTACATTATTTAGGCTATATCTGATTAAAAGACGAGTTAAGATGTGCATTTATGCTATGCTAAGCTATAAGGGGAGGAGGTCGCCCTACAATTTTTAACTTTTAATCTTTAGGGTTTAATCTTTTATATAATAGGAAAGTGACCAAAATGTGCTCTGGAAAATAAAAAATAATTACTCTGGAAAACCTAAAAAGGAATTTTGAAGTCATATTTCTGTGACCACCCTGCCTAATGAAGCAGATTAAGAAACTGATCAAATTAATTGCTGACATTCAAATGAAACATTCGTTTGCAGTCTATTCATGAAATGTTAGAACTATAAATTCTAGTATGACACTGCAGTATTATTCAAGTTTCAGATTTTGAAATGTGAGAGCGTCATTGTGACTTCGTATTAGCTCGGTTCCAATTAGGAGGCTTTACAAGTACTCTAAGATTATATTAAGCCACGCAAACTTAATGCTTTCTATTGCGTCATATGTCTAGGGTAAGATTGCAGAGTTGAACGTCACAGAAGTGCTGTCTTGATTTCCTTCATAGATAAAATCAGGATGCAGCAACTGGAAAAGAATTACAAGGACGAACAAAGGGCATGGAAAACAGAGAAAGAGCAGCTGCTACAAAAACAAAAAGAGCTCCAGACAAAACTTCAACATGGTAAGAAAATTCACTTAACATTAGCATCACAAACTTCCTGTAAAATGAAGATAGCATCAAATATTTGATCGATATTTGGGCAGCGTATACGAGCGAAGCTATTTTCGACTATATATATATATATATAATGTCGTTCTGCTATTAGGCTACACTCTATAGCACAACATGTAGTGCTCATCTTGTCTTCTCTGTGACATGAACTCTCTGGAATGGTCTTCCCAATTATTCAAGGAGTAACGAGTGGTGACTTATACAATACATGTATGTGCCGTAAGTGCAAGACTTCTGTTTCGCTGAAGTAGGACTGCGTGGGTACGCATGTTGAAAGACGCCTTGGAGTGACGGTGTATAAATGATGAACTACATCGAAGTTTATTACATTACATTACAAAACTAATGTAAGTTCTATAATTTTTTTAATCAACAAACATCACGCTATGTGAACGGTATGTTCGTTAGGCAAAACACGAAGGTTGAACATTTTATGAGAGAGATTACTAGAGCCGTTTCTGTAAACTCTTCACGACCGAGTCAACAGAATTAGCCAGAATTCGGAATCTTTTAGGACGTATCAGAATCTTCTTTGGAGCACAACGTCGTTCAAAGAAAGCACAGGATAGTGATCAGACACACGATATAGAAGTTTACGAAATCTGCAATGGCGGAAAATGGCGGGCTGACAAGAAACGAAATGTAACTGTACAGAAATTGGCTTAAGGATTCGTCGATGCCTTTGCAAACGTCGTACACCTTTGCACGGCTTTCCGCATCATGCGCAGTTTGAATGCAGCCAAGGATGAATGAATGAATGAATGACTACGACAATTTCTACGGCGCCGTAACACTGCGCATGCCGTTACAAGTGCGCTTCAACAAGTTCAACACTGAGTCAGAGATACGCTTTTTCAAAATAATATGGATGTGTCTAACATCTGCACCAGACAAGCAAAATTGGCTAGATGGCTAGGACATCACTGGTCATTCCCCCATCTGCGACATTTAGTGCAGCCTAGGCTGCTGCTGAGATCCTGAATGTTATGCGGCTTCTGTTAAGTGGAGCTGCAGTGGCGGGCAGCCATTTTCTCGAAAAATGACAATGCGAAAAACATTTGCAGAATCACACGTGATATGCTAAACGAGTTGTTCTGGCGCGCAGTCGCCTCCTCTAAGAATAGCAAAGCTGCAAGAATTTTTGGCATCACGCAACAGATGCTAAAGGAGAGTAGATAACGTGGAATTACACAGAACTAGTAAGATCTCTAAGACTTTTGTTCAATTGCACTGTCTTGTAAATATATTACAGCAACAGTCATAGATCACAAGAACAGTGCAAAAGAAAAAACATAATAAGCTACAAGCTTATATAAGTTTGGCCCACATTTTCCGATATGCATAAATTTAACACAGCCTACCCAGGCGATTCGGGAAGCCTGGCGGAAAATAATAATCCTAGAAAACTGGAAAATAGGTATGATACTTCCATTCTAAGGTAAGGGCAGCAAAAAGAACCGCAAAAACTACAGATGTATTACCCATATTACTGTTTAAGTGAAGGCCTTTGCTCGTCTTTACATGGTTTAGCTCTATGATTCAGGAAACCTGGCAGATAAAAATAATTCAATAGGACTAGGAAATAGGTATTCCACTTCTAATTTAAGGTAAAGGCAGCAGATGGAACAGCAAGCACTATGGTCTGTGGAGGCAGCACCTTTTCTTTTTAAAGCACCGTAGAAAGGAACAAATTTTTAAGTGCATGACTTTTGAATTAAACAAAATGCCTTTCTCAATCTTAATGTCGATTATTGAGTTATTTTCGCTGATGGAACAGTTTTGCTTTTTTAAGTACCGGACGGTATTAGGGCGAAAAGGATTTACATTGCGCTATACAATGGCAACTAAATGGGTTACTTTTTGGCATCATGTTTATTTATAGAACGTCAAAGTAAAGATGACGTCAGCTGTGTTTACGAGTAGCCAAAGGCGTAGACTCTGGAGGGGTATCCCGGGCACGTGCTTCGCCAATAATTGAGATGGCGCAATGCCTCCAAAAATCCAGAGGAGAATTTCTTAAAATATTAATAACTTCTTCAGAAAAAGAGACAAAGATCTGAAATGCTGTCAGAAATTCCAGAATGAAAACAAAGATTTATTTATATCTTCAAACTGAAACAAATTTATATGTGAACAAAACGCACCCATTTCAATCTGAAACTGCTCTCGTTCTCGTCCCTAGATAACTGAATAACATCTTCTCGTCTCTTGACAATGGAAAAGCCTACCTCTCACTACGCATTGACCTCAGCGCAGCCTTCGACACCAGCTACTCCGTTCAAGACTCACCAAACGGTTCAGTATCTTTGGTACTGCCTTAAACTGGTTAACATTTGACCAAGATCACCATAATCAGCAGCTGGGCATCGGAACTGCTGTTTACACTGCTGGAGTGCCACATGGATCTGTCCTCCGTCCTTTATTATTTAGATTCTTTACTTCCCCAATCAGTCGTTCAGCTAATCACTCTGGAGTCCA
Source organism: Aporrectodea caliginosa (assembly GCA_020284085.1). NCBI lineage: Eukaryota > Metazoa > Annelida > Clitellata > Crassiclitellata > Lumbricidae > Aporrectodea > Aporrectodea caliginosa. The sequence continues at coordinate 4,033 of JACEVL010003110.1, forward strand.
ATTACAACAGTACGTGGATGATACTCAGCTCCATATTGCTCTGTCACATAGGCCTACTGATCAGTCTGGTAAACTAAAACCCGAGGAGTGCCTCTCATTTATGTATGCATGGTTCTGTTTCAATGGTTTGGCCATAAACCCAGACAAGTTTGAGGCAATTCCGTTAGGTTCATGCGTTTTCTCTTTTCGCTTCTAGCATCGACCTCGCAGGCACTGCTGTGCCCCTATCAGATTCTGTAAACACACTTTGGGTAATCCTGGACAATAAGCTCACATTCCGACTGCATATAACAAACCTTTGTAAATCGTAATAATAATAATAATAATAATGAAAATGATGATGATGATGACAATAATGATAATAATAATAATAATAATAATAATAATAATAATAATAATAATAATAATAATAATAATAATAATAATAATTATTATTATTATTATTAATAATATTAATATTATTAATATTATTAATTATTATTTATTAATATTATTATTATTATTATTATTTGTCTATGTTCTGGAAGGTCAGGCCTCGTCTTCAGGGGTTTGCAGGAAAAGTGCCGTTGAATGCGACCAAGTTATAGCGTTGGACGCAAACAGACAGACGCTGGAAAAGAAATGATGTCTCGCGTCTGTCGCCGCCAGGGTTATTATTATTATTATTATTATTATTATTATTATTATTATTATTATTATTATTATTATTATTATTATTATTATTATTATTATTATTATTATATGTATTAAGTAACACCGGAAGCTCAAATGATGTCATCAGTTTTCGCCTTCTGATTGTACAGACCCCAAGCACCCCAATATTTTGGACAAGTTGACGCCAATGCGAGTAGCCTACATTAGACTAGGATAATTCGATTAAAGCCTCATGGCATACTGCAATTATACCAAAGCTTACGCTAATTCTTGGTAGCCTATAGCAATATATCTGTTAAATTGCATATATTTAAATTTAAAACATTGTTTCTAACACGCAAGAGAAATATATAATCTTTACGTAAATGCACCGTTTCATCAATAGATTTCTCGCTCTTTCTGCTTCAGTGTTCGTTTGTACAAATCCGTCGATGTACCTTTGTCGCTCTGGCTTTCTCTGGCTTCTTGTGTCTCCATTCTTTCAATGTCTTTATCTCTATACGACTCGCTTGCACTTATCGTCATCATTGTCGTCGTCGTCGCCTGCTTAAGAACGACTTTAAATTAACAATTGTTTTAGCATTATTTTGAATTTTTTTACATGATGAAGTTAATATTATGTAATGAACTTGTATATATTATTAGGTGAACTTCGTTATATATCGGATCCAGTTTTTGTTGAGACGATCAAAACAAAAGCAGCCGAAGAAGAAAAGAAAGCGATCAGTGGATTGACGATCTTAAACAATGAACTGTTTGTTGTGAGTGAAAGGAGTTCAAAAGTTGAAGTTTACAATTCGATAAAATTAAGTTTCAATCGTCGATGGAATTTGAAAGAATTAAGTAATCCATTTGACTTAGTATCCTGCAAAAGAAATAAATGTCTCTACATCTTCGATAACAAAGGCCCCAATCAGTCGGAGGATATCTTGAGAGTTGATCCAACTGGAATATTAATAAAGAAATGGTCAACAGGAGGTGACGATGGAACAGCTCTGTCTGTGACCGATGAATCGAATGTCATTTCAACCTTTTATATTAAAAATAAATTAAATGAATATTCGCCAGATGGACAATTGATCCGAGAAATAAATCTATCATCAGACGCAGGTATTTGTCATCCAACGCATGCCATAAAACTGTCCAATGGTCATTTCGTGGTCAGTCATGGCTCTGCGAAAGATGATCTGCATAGAGTGTGTATGGTGGATGCGGACGGAAAGCTTAAGCAGTCATTCGGTGGAAAATGTCGATCTAACATCGGACATGGGCCAATCTATTTGTCCGTCGATGGAAATGGATTCGTGATGGTCGTTGATGAAGTGAACAGTAGTGTTTTGTTATTGAATTCAGATTTGGAATTTAAGAGAGAAATTCTTTCAAAAGCAAAACACGGATTACGACGTCTAAATACGATTCTTCTGGATGAGTCAAAAGGTCGATTGTTTGTGGCTGACAACGAATGGAACACTACGACGAAGAAACTGGGAGATGGACGAATTTTAATTTTCGATTTTTAAATGAGTAACTCACGATTGCACAAAATTCAGGAACTCAGGATATGATTTACTTTATCACATATGTTTCTATAATTCATAGTAAAGCTGGTCTAGTTCTTTTGCGCCAAAAACTTAATGTCGCTAACAATGTCGCTAACAATGAATTAGACTCTACGAAGAAGATATTCAGAGACGGACTTCTTAAAATTTAAAATTTTAATGAGTTATTAAGTGTTACATCAAATTTAGGCACTTAAAAACCTGTTACTTAAATGTTATGCTCAAGTTATAGTTCGACTGTACAACAGTGTACATGACTTAGCCTATATTGTGCAGAGTCCCATCCCGTTGTTTGTATCCTAGACCATGCCGGCGATAATAGTCTATGGGTGCATAACTTGTAGTTTCTTCTCGTAGGCCTGGTGGACTGATTTCATAATGTCGGCAGCGGCGCGCAGGTCATTTTGGTCGGTGGCGGCGGTCTACGATACGACCAACGGGATGGTAATCTGGTATAATTAGACCCCTTTCAATAATTACCATTGATGGTATCGGCCTTTTACGACTTTACGGGTGGTGGGTGGACTGATCGACGGTTTGCAACGGACGGGTGAAGCACGGAGATAATGTCATCAGTAGGTGGGACGCAACGCGAACCATAGAGGAGAAGATAATTGCGACCTAGCGTTCCTACTTAATTAGCACCCCTGTATAGCATAGTATAAATTCATCCGGATCACAATAAGTAAAGAATGAACAACCGAATGAAAGAACGAATGAGCGAACTATTGATTAAACGACTTAGCAACTGAATTATTGATTGATTGCATTAATTTTTTATGAATTACCGAATGATTGATTGAATTAATTTTTAATGAATTACCGAATGGATATAACTTTGCACACACAAGCCACAGTATCTATTTAAAATTATCTAACGCCATTATCACATTTATATGGCGTCTTATTTCATATGTATAAAGCTACACTGTCTAAAACCACACACTGTCTAAAACCATACATGTAATAAGATATATTCTTTATTAACCCATTAATGCGCAACTTTTTTTCTTCAAAAATTTTATGCCTATTGTATTATTTTGTACATTTGTATACCCGAAACAGTTCAATTTCGTTAAAATTGTGTTCCGTTTTACCTGGAGCACATCTGAAAGTTAGCGTCCCACTAGTGGGACGCTATGCAGTACAGGGTACAGGTTGTTACCACATGCTGCAATGCATGTAGTTGATGACAAATTTATCAGAATAGAAATCTACATGTTTAATGATTGTTCAGAAACCAATAACGTTCAGTTGAGGTAGTGCTAGTCTTGTTGATTGGAGTGAAATGCATCATTCAGGGCATTTATATAGCGCTCCTAGTTTCAAGAACCTACTTAGGAGCGATCCGAAGCAACGGTTGTGCAGGGACACTGAACACTATGAGCACACTCTTTGAGTCTTCAGGCCACAGGTAATGCAGCGTCGGTGTCAGTGGCGGTTTTACCAGGGGGGGCTAGGGGGCTGTAGCCCCCTAGATGGAAAGTTAGCCCCCCTAGTTTTTTCAGCCCCCATATGCACACTTTAGCCCCCCTAGTTTAACGTTTACTTAATTAGCCATACATTGCCTACAATGCCTGTGCACTGTAGGTAACATATCACAGACTCCTGCACTGCTGCTCCAATCAGAGTGCTCGGCAGGTGATCAGATCCAAGCACATGTCTATCTATTTACTAATTGATGCCCTGTTACTACAGAAGGGCTGGGGCATGGAGGCCTTAATACATATCGGAGTCCCCGGCTGGGGTGTTCAAGAAGAGACTGAAGAACAGATTACAGCCTGAGCATCCGAGATTAGGCGAGGACTTCGAGATACTATTAGCATCTCGAAGTCCTCGGATTAGGCCAGCCGAAAGCACTGAATGACCCTGCACGCTGGGGTGACATCAGCTTTAGGTGCAGGGATAGCAGCAGGGCAACAGCAACACCAAGAGGGGGATAGACAGACAGTGGCAGGCCGAATTACAGCTTCTGCGTACTATAGTGTAAACTGTAGGTGTGTATGACTATTTGTGTATACAGAGCAGTGTGTACTAGAATACGTTTGGGCACGCACATTAGCCTCATAGGTCTACACAAATTAATGGATAAATTCATTGTAAGAAGTAAAAAAAGAAAAGCTGATGAGCTACACGATGAACTTTCTACGGCATTGATAACGCTATGACAGGTATGTAAAACGAGTACACATGGGATGGAATCATTCATGGGAGAACTTGCCCCAGTTTGGCAGCAATATATTTACCCGCAAATACCGAGGGCGGGGATAGATTTTATAACCCGCAAATGGAATTTACGTGCATGCTTTGTAGTGAGGGATACAGTCTTCTCTCCACAATAAATTCAATTTTAATTTTAACAGTCAAACTGGTGCATTTTTGGACAATTATGAGATACAATGAATATGCAGCTGTCGACGGAATTCGGGGTTGGTTCATCGTGTGTGCGTGAGCCCGCCACTGGTGACTCTTTCAGCTTACCGTGCATTGTTTTGCTAACTGAAGCAATATATTCCTTGTAATGACACTTAACATCAGAATATAATTATAGGCTAGCGCAGAGAGCGCCTCTGAGTAGATATCTTGAAGTGACGCTATATAAGACATGATTTTCAGACAGACTGGATTACGCTATGCGGAATATGTTTTACAATTTCTGCAGATGACTATGCCCTTATGCTTTTCCTGATTTAATCACATTTGCAATTCTAACATTAAGAATTCCTGTATCTCCAGCCAGTTCCGAAAGAAGCTTTTCAACCCTGAAGAGAGTCAAAACTTATCTCCGGTCAAACGTGTCAAAGCAGAGATTGAATCACCTTTGCATGCTTAGTATTGAGAAGGAACTTGGTCTTCCATCAGTCTTTCACTTCTTCAAGATACATCAGCAGTTGTTGATAAATTTGCAACCATTAAAAATGGGCATCTTAATTTGTTGCTGAAACTTAAAATATCTGGGTATAATCTTGCTAAAACTTTGCAAAGAGGTAGAAGATGTTGCATGAACAATAAAAAGGATCCAGTCGATACAAAACTGTACTACACAGATGAAGTTTTTCCATCAGCTTTTCTTTTTTCGTACGGACATAATCGTACTTTAGAGATTATTATGTTTATCAGAACGTCGGCCAGACAATATTAATTTTCATTTCAGTAGGTTGCTGAAACGGGTAACCGGGGTCAGCACGCTCAGCAGTATGAACACGTACATTAATGAGAAGGGGCTAAAGCACTTTTTAGCCCCCCCAGTCCAAAAACTCTAGAACCGCCACTGGTCGGTGTGTTGTTATAGCCAGCAGATGATGATTGTAACCGTCACAACTAACATCTGATAACAGCCGCAATGGTAGTGGCCTATGTCGACCCATTGGCACAAGAGAGCTGTACTTGCAGAAATATGTTAGTGCAATCTGACACCTGAATTCGATTGGTGCTGTTTTCAAGCTTGTCCACATCTATAAAGATACCAGGCATTGCAGACAACAGTATCAACAGTGAATGCAAACAGTGACCACCACCACTTCTTTCTCCTTATGGACAGTCTGGAAAGGTTGATGTTTGGTCCATCCTGTCCGTGCCACTACAGTTCAGCAATGTAGTCCGGAGCAGTACCGTACTGCTCTGGACTGCATTGCTGATGCCTCCAGTTGGCACTCAAACTGGTCGGCGGGCTCTCCGGTCTGCCTCGCGAAATGACTTGATGATACCTTCGTTTCGAACCACCACCTGTGCTCGTTGGGACTTCTCGATTGCGGCACCACGGATCTGGAACGCTCTTCCGCCGTCTGTGCGTGCTGAACGCGGCTATTATGGTTTTCTCTAAACTCTTAAAGACGCATTTTTTCAGCTGTTTGATGGCCACGTGTTGAGCGCTTCTGAGAGACTCTTAAGTGGCACTTTATAAATGTTTTGTTACATTACATTGGCCCATAAGTAGGCAATTCATACGTGATGAGATATTTGTAATTTCCAGTGTAAATTATTTTATATACAATTTTTATTTGGGCGTCCGACTAGTGGGACGCTATGCATTAATGGGTTAATTCAAACTGAAAGGTATACAGTAAGATTACACGACATAGTGGTAACAGACGATAACAAGTTTAAAAAGAATCTAATCTAACTGTATGGCAGCCATGCAAGGGGTCCACTTGGTCTACTTACTTTTCCATCGCCACCTAGCGAAAGAAGGTCCACGGCGTCTGCAAACAATTTATTAATTAGCCAGTAAGTAAGTCGCAATGTGGATGATATATTGGTAGTTCGTCGAGTTCTGCGTCATTTCGAAGGCATATTTTTAATGTACTACTTTGTAAATTTATGATAGTCATACACTGCATGCAAGTAAGTAGGCCTAAGTAGTCTTTTATAATGCAAGACAGACGCTCACATTTCACAAACTAAACAGTTGTAAAGATTTGTTCAGTAATTTCGAACATGTTGGAGTTAACCGGAGCATGGTTTGCTTAAGGACATATTCATTCGTTCTAGCAAAGGTATTTTGTTCGCAAGTTGCCTTGGCCACGCGACTACATCAGGCCAATCCCTTCAGATGAGCTATCGAGTCTTGAATATACGGAGCGTGTACGAAGTCTACAACCGGCCACTTTAGTCTCGGTGGAGGATGACCGATGCGGGTCATTGTAGTCACCTCGACCACTAATCACCGATGGCACTTCAATCGACCAAGCGAAAGACAACGACTGCCTGCTCTATATACGTAGGCTACACCTAGCGCCTCGACGAATTAGCCGGACGGATGTTAGTCTACCAGTGAGGTATATAAGAGCTCGGCGTTAGCGTCATCGTTTGCTGAGAGTGCTGTCACCTGCCGTCGCTCCACCCAATCGATAGAACTTGGTCCTGAGACTTTGAATATCTATGTCATCTGTCGAACCTGTTTCTTGGCTCTACGTGTGTGCGTGAGCCCACCACTGGTTATGTTCAAGTTGACTGTGAATTGCTTTGCTAACTGATGAAATAGTCCAGTTCCAAATGACATATAACATCGAACAAAATGATGCAAAGAGCGCCTCTCCTTCGTTTTGCTCTTTGACCGGCGCTATATAGATGACTAATCACAATATTACAATTAAACTAAGAAATTAAAGATTGGGTTAAAAAATTGCGATATATAGAAATGTCTTAATTTCGATCAGTTATCTAAACCGTTTAGATTAATAAGATCCTGAGTGGCCGAGTGGGTTGGTAGCCCCCTTGCCACGCCGGCGGCCCGGGTTCCGATTCCGGGTCGGTCGGTTTATCAGAGATTAATTTCTCGGATCTTTACTGCGGGTGGCTCGGTCGCAATATATGCCCACGTGGAGTACAATACAATACAATACAACGCTGGTATAGAGTATGTTCGGTGCGGTGCAGCTGGAGGGTTGCAGGTTCGAATCCTCCTCAAAGGGACCCTGGGCATAATTCACTCGCAATTGCTCATGCGCTTCTGGCAGTGAAACTCCGCGCTGTAGTCGTCCGCGCAGTAGTCGGGCGCGCCTCTGAATGGGCAATCTGGTAGAGGCGCTCTAACAAGTGTTTCAAATACAATACAATACAATACAATTATAACAATACAATAATGTGTATGCGTGTGAATGCTGTCACCTGACGTGGCTGCTCTACTCTATCGACGGAACTTGGTTCACAGACTCTGAACATCCATGCCATCTGTCAGCCTTCGAGGTGAATCCGTTGGTTTGCTCCAAGTGTGTGCGTGGGCCCGCCACTGGCGACTCTTCTAGCCTACTGTGCATTGTTTTGCTAACTGATGTTTAATATTTTCGTTCGTAATGACACTTAACATCACAATTGGCTAGCTCAAAGAGCGCCTCTGAGTAGGCCTCTGCAGAGGCGTTATGTAAATTATCAGAATGAATGATTGAATGACTGAAGAGTGTAATAACCAATATGTTGTGACCTGGAAAATGAGTTCTGTAATTAATTTAATAATAATTATATATGTAGACATTTTAAAGTTGTGCTGTTTTTAATGGCATAGTTTGAATTTTCTGGTGTTTTCTGAAGCAAAGATGAAAAAGTTAAAACTTGTAAACATGATTATTAGGGGTGATTAAAACTTGAACTATGGGTGGCGCATTATTAATGAAGCCTCGGTTTTTGTAACAACTTTTAACGATAGGCCTAATGGTTATATTTCAAGTGCACTTTAACTGTGAGCCTTCAGAATTGGACGATCAAATGTCAAACAATAGGCCTACGCCATCTACGGCCAAGCCTATCGTGGCAGAAGTCTTCCTTTTATCGGGCACTTTACTTTGATTGTGTGATCTTTGCGGCATCTATCGGGTAGCCTATACACTGTTTATACAGATAAACTCGCCATGAAGTGTCACCACTTCGAACAGTTTACCATTATTAAACGAGCGTCAGAATTATCAGTAACTGCTTTGGGGTGACAGGTCTGTTTGATCCTATAACAGAAACTCTTTACAACTGTTTCTTTGTCAGGTGTGAGTATTTATCTTGCATTTTCAAAAGACAATAACTTACTTGCAGTATATGAGGCTAAAAGTGCAACTTAGATTACCATAAACTCAAACATTTTTAACTTAAAGTAAACAAAGTATGCGAAATTGGTGAAATCTACAGCTAAGTCCACATCAAGCGAAAAATTTGTCCATATTTTATGGTAATCTAAGTTGCAATTTTAGCCTCATATACTGCAAGTAAGTTAATGTCTTTTGAAAATGTCTCTAACGAGATTCAGTTCTTTGTTGTTGCCAGACCAACTCTGAATTGTGTGTCATCAGAGGCACAGTTAGTCTTTGATCAACCCTGAGCTTTCCCTGATAACAAACTGTTTAAAATTTCAATCAAATGGAGCTTCCTATGCCAAACATAATAAGCGCAGTGATACACTGTAAACATGTGTTGTCACCATAAACCAAAAAAGCTTTGCTAAAAATAGACGCCAATCAATTCCCATCCTGTTTTTTAACCAATCATGGATTAAGACTTTGTACTTGTTATAGATTACGATATCTAATGCTTCCTTATACACCTTAGCTATCTATCCTATGCGGAAACTAATGGAAGGCTCACGTTTGTAATTTGAAAACTCATCGTTTAATAAGGCATATAGGCCTAATTTCTAATATAAATGCCTAAAAATGTTCTCTATGCGAACACAATGGACGCCTGCGCGGGAAAGCATAAACAAAACGGTAATGAAATCGATCTTGAACAGCACACACGTAAATTCGAATTTTCTACAACTGACAGAAGAGGTAAGCGGAAAGAAACAACTTCATTACTAAGAGCCCTTTATCGAAACATAACTTGAGAACTTAACCCTGTAATCGGTGATCCGGAATGCCTAGGCCTTTTCAGCCTCTTTCTTTTTCTTATATTAATGCATTTAACCTGTATGTAGGCTACTGAGCTGCGGTTTGCCAGCCTGATTGGTTATTAATAAACGAATATTATGAGTATATTATATATATATATATATATATATATATATATATATATATATATATATATCAGAGATCAGTGTGCCGACTGATTAGTGTCACGTTCTCGTGTGAGGACAGAATCTATTGGTCTATAACAGCTTCAACGGACAACTTCAGCCGGATATCAAAGCTAGTAGCGCCCTTGACTGGTCTTATCGCTCATTATCGCTACGTGCGAAGTGACCAAACAAGGCAAACATCCATAGTCCTCTAGTTACGATCATCGCCGTGAGCGCATAGCGTATAAGTTTAGCAGTGTGGAAACAATGCTGAGAATCACAATGAAGCTAACGTCATGACAGTTATCAATCAATGAATGACCTTGATCGGTCGCCCTTCCTGTCTTTCGACATTTTTATTCATCGACTAAAAACGACGGTCTGATGTTATTTGCTCGAAGTTTGCCTCTTTCTGGAATGATTGAGCCCTTTAATGAAATTTGAGGAGTAAACTGTAAATATTTGACCTCACGCTTATGCGGTTGGTTGTCAGTAGACTACGTAACTGTTGTCTTCTTTAGACACAAGCGAAAACTTAGTATATTACTGTTGGTCTGATGTTATTTGCTCGAAGTTTGCATCTTTCTGGAATGATTGAGCCCTTTAATGAAATTTGAGGAGTAAACTGTAAATATTTGACCTCACGCTTTTGCGGTTGGTTGTCAGTAGACTACGTAGCTAGTTGTCTTCTTTAGACACAAGCGAAAACTTAGTATATTACTGTTGGTCTGATGTTATTTGCTCGAAGTTTGCATCTTTCTGGAATGATTGAGCCCTTTACTGAAATTTGAGGAGTAAACTGTAAATATTTGACCTCACGCTTATGCGGTTGGTTGTCAGTAGACTACGTAACTGTTGTCTTCTTTAGACACAAGCGAAAACTTAGTATATTACTGTTGGTCTGATGTTATTTGCTCGAAGTTTGCATCTTTCTGGAATGATTGAGCCCTTTAATGAAATTTGAGGAGTAAACTGTAAATATTTGACCTCACGCTTTTGCGGTTGGTTGTCAGTAGACTACGTAGCTAGTTGTCTTCTTTAGACACAAGCGAAAAGTTAGTAGGCCTATATCTGTCTGAATGATGTATCATACCAATTGTTTGAAGAACGAGAAATTATGTAGAGCACATCTTATGATGAAAACAATTTAATATTTCTTCAATATTTCTATTTAAAGAAGAACATCTGAATGGAAAAGTCGGGCAGAACAACGCTTCGTCTAGTGCAACGGTAAGAATGTACTTATTTTTCTAAATATTTAAGCAACCAGTTTAGCACAATTTCTCTGCAAGAAAATTAGGAATGTGCATTTGACGATTAGGGTGCTCCAGAAAATAAAAAGTTGAAAATTCATTGCTCCCCCGGGATTTTATGCGCCCCATACAGATGAGTTTTTTTTTTTAAAAAATTCCCCC
>JACEVL010003111.1:0-26300 GCA_020284085.1 Aporrectodea caliginosa
ATCAGTAAAACAAACATTTAGACGCAGCCATGATGAAATAACATTGTTGCAGAATAATCTGAAAACGACCACATCTGATATTAATTCGGACTAATTCTTGTTCAGAAGCGCTAAGCCTTTTTACGTTGTTGGCAAACTAGACCTAATACATACAGTAACAAAACAATCCTTTTCACTATCGATCAAAGCTACACATATTCAAATATGTTTGAATCTTCAGCTAACGTTCGATAAATCCAAGAGTTATCCAACCACCGCCGGGACTAAATTCTCATTGACCAAAGATTCTTGTAACTCGCTCAATGTGTTCTGCAAATTGTGCTCCTGTAGCAATATGCACACTAAGAAAAATACGTCAGAATATGTTTCCACGTGACCCCGTTCGGTTGAACTTACAAAATGTACAGATTGTGAAATATATTTTCCGAAGGAATGACGTTTTGCTTTCTAGTCTATTATTCACAGAAATTGCGAAATTTAACTTTAAAATAGTTACATGTACAACTATTTTTAGTGTGTGATGATTTTGTGAACAATTTCAGTGTAGAGTCCAGTCGAATATCAAACTGTTTGTGCAGATCAGGATCAGACCGCTTTTAACTTAATAACTGCTTTAGAGGACTGCTTTCTGAAAAACGGATTAGGCTAAATTATGGACATGAAAAGCGAAGAAGACTACAATTTAGTGTCAAACCGTTCATGGAAGAATTTTTTTCGGTGAGGCGTATTTCTCTACAACCGAAACAACCCGACTATCTCGCTTTGCACATATATCTAAATATATGCTTGATGTCTTGCACTGGCTTCCAATCATTGCGCGCATTCCATTATAAGATCCGATTTCTAGTCTCCAAAGCGCAGCCGAGCAGTACCCAGTTTAAAAACAGAGTCGGTGATCAGGATTTTAATATATTCAGAGATATACGCGCTAATCTCACCAAGTGCTTAAAGACTGGGTCAGGTCGTTCCAGACAACTATAGAGGATTTGAGCCAACCATGCGACAGCATCACTTCTTCTGCTATACATATTCCTAATTACAAACACTTGGTATGTGATAAACCTATTTTCGTATGGTATGGGAACCTCACTATAATATGTAGTCAATGCTGGTAGGAAATAAAAGGAAATTGCATATTGAAGTTTAAACAGCTCCAATGAAACATATCCGATCAACTGACAATTGACGACTTTTGTTCCACTCAGCTCAACATACACTCTAAAAATATGCCAGGATATGTTTCCACGTGACGAAGTTCTGTTGAACTTACACAATGTGCACAGTATGAAGTAGATTTTCTGAAAGAATCACGTTTTGCTTTTTGTCAATGTACGCACGGAAATTGTGCTATTGAACTTCAGAGGAGGTAAATGTACGACTATTTTTTTTACTGTGTGATGAGTTTTGTGAACAATTTCAGTGAAGAGTCCAATCGAACATCATCATCCTATCCTAGATTCAAGCCATGCTTTGAATCCACCACAGAAGCTGACATCATTTTAAATTCTCTGCGTTTTGCTCTTGTTGCTGAAAACGCTGCGAATTTAACCAATAAATAGCTAGTCATCACTGATTGTTGCAGCTGTGAATATTCATATGTTGTAGGCTAACTATCTTCACGATGTTCTTGCCGTTAAAAACAATAAATGTAACAGGATCAGTAAACAAACATTTAGTCGCAGCGATGATGAAACAACACTGTTGCAGAATAATCGGAAAACGATATTAATTCGGTCTATTATATTGTTTAGAAGCACGATAAACCTTTTCACGCTGTCGGCAAAATGCACCTTAATGCATTAAATAACAAAGCGATCCTTTTTTCACTCTTGATCTCGGTAACAAATATCCAAATATTATGTTTTTTTTACTTCATCTAACGTTCGATACGTCCGAGGATGATCCAACCACCGTCAAGACTAAATTGAGACTGACTACTACAGATTCTTGTAAGTCGACCAACGTAGTCTGCAAATTTTGCGGTTTACCAACATACACTCTAAAATATATGTCAGGATATGTTTCCACGTGACGCAGTTCCGTTGAACTTACACAATGTGCACAGTATGAAGTAGATTTTCCGAAAGAATCACGTTTTGCTTTTTTGTCAATGTACGCACAGAAATTGTGATATTGAACTTCAGAGGAGGTAAATGTACAACTATTTTTTTTACTGTGTGATGAGTTTTGTGAACAATTTCAGTGAAGAGTCCAGTCGAACATCAAACTGTTTGTGAAGGTTTCAGATCAGTCCGTCTTTAACTCCATAACTGCTTTATAAGTCTTATTTCTCATAATACGAATTAAGTTATGGATCTGAACAGCGAATAAAACTACAATTTTATTGTCAAACCGTTCAAGAAAGGATTTTTCTTCGGTGAGTCCTACTTCTCTGCCACAGAAACAACTCTGCTATTGATTGTCTTGCTTTTGATCTTCACTACTGGATGTCGACTAAACGATCTGTCTAGACTACTGGAACTCACTTCTTATGGGCCTCCCGAAACAGTGTCTTTCCACTTCAGTCGGTCTTAAATGCTTCAGCTATAGGCTCATAGCCCGACTATCTCGCTTTGCGCATATTTCTAAACATACATGTATGATTGATGCCTTGCACTGGCTTCCTATAACTGCGCGCATTGCATTAAAAGATCCTCTTTGTAGTCTCCAAAGCCCAGCTGAGAAGTCCCCAGTTTAAAAACAGAATCGGTGATCAGGATTTTAATATATTCAGAGATATAGCCTACGCGCTAATCTCACCAAGTGCTTAAAGACTGGGTCAGGTCGTTCCAGACAACTATAGAGGATTTGAGCCAACCATGCGACAGCATCACTTCTTCTGCTATACATATTCCTAATTACAAACACTTGGTATGTGATAAACCTATTTTCGTATGGTATGGGAACCTCACTATAATATGTAGTCAATGCTGGTAGGAAAAATAAAAGGAAATTGCGTATTGAAGATTAAACAGCTCCAATGAAACATATCCGATCAACAGACAATTGACGACGACTTTGCTAAGTAAGCTCAACTGATCCAAGCCATGCTTCGAATCCACCAAAGAAGCTGATATCAATTGAAATTCTCTATGTTTTGCTCTTGTTCCTGAAAACGCTGCGAAATTAACCAATAAATAGCTAGTTATCACTGATTGTTGCAGCTGTGAATATTCATATTATGTTGTAACAATCTTAACGATTTTTTGCGTTAAAGAGGACAACAAATGTAGTAGGTTCACTAAGCAAACATTTAGTCCCAGCAAATACTGAAACAACACTGTTGCCGAAAAATCTGAAAATGACCATATCTGACATAAATTCGGAATAATTCTTGCTCAGAAACTCGTTAAGCCATTATTTTCTGAAAAAAAGACCTAATACAATCCAGTAACAAAGCGATCCTTTCTTTTCAAGCCATCGTTGATCTCGGCCACAGATATCCAAACATGCTTCAATCTTCAGCCAACGTTCGTCACATCCAAGAGTGATCCAAACCACCGTCACGACTGAATTGACACTGAATTCTAAAGATTCTCGTAACTCGTTCAACGTATTCTGCAAATTTTGCACCTTTACCAACATACACTCTAAGAAAAGAAGATGAACATTGCAGAAGCAAAGGAACAAATCAAGGATAGAGAATTCTGGAGACGACAAGTTGAGGACTCATCGTTGGCCTTGGCCTGACGGAGGAGAAACAAAGAAGAAGAAGTAAGACTCTAAGAAAAAGACGTCAGAATAAGTTTACACGTGACGCAATTCGGTTGAGCTTTCATATATACAAACAGCATAAACTACATTTTCCGACGCAAACTCATTTTGTTTTTCACTCGATGTACGTAAAAAATCGCTAAATTTAACTTAAAAGAGTTCAATGTAGGCTACAACTATTTTTTGGTGTGTAACTAGAGTTTTTGAAGAATTTCTGCGTAGAGTCCAATCGAACATCAAACTGTTTGTGTAGATTGAAGATCAAATCTCATAATTGTCTTGGCTGTCGAGTCGCAAGTGACTATCGTTGTTTATTTGCAGTAAAACTAGAGTGTTTGAACGTATTTCAGTTACTACATTCATTCATTCATTCATTAATTCATTTATGGGATTTATATAGCGCCCCTTCAAGAAACCTACTCAGAGGCACTCCCAGCTTAACCACGGTGATACAAGTAAGTCTTCAGGAGCCTGTAGAACGTAGATGAATTATCCCTATGTAACAGGCGTATCTCCAACAGGAGTCCATTCCAGATAGAAGGACCTACAACTGAGAAAGCACGACGCTGACAGTTTGAGGTTCTAGCACGAGGGACCAAAAGCTCCCCACTAGAAGCAGAGCGAAGGGCTCTGCGAGCCAGCACATCAGATACAGGACAACAGAGCTCTCGTAGATAGGTCGGAGCATAGCCAAGGAGGCAGCGCCAAACCAGCGCAGCGATTCGGTATTCGACGCGCTGCGAGACAGGGAGCCAGTGTAGGGTGCCATGCATGTAAGCAGAAACAGAGGAACATTTATGGAATCGCCCAATTAGCCGGGCTGCAGAGCGAAGAACCCGGTCTAGTCGGGCTATCAATACAAAGCAATGTAAAATTTGAAACCTAAAATGATAGTTAAGGATCAGAATGTATAAATGTTTTAAGGTAGCATTCTAATGGTTGACCACTTTTTTGTGAAATCTTTATTAGGCTTGGGTCCGTGGACCAACTGGACCCGTCGTTAATCCAGGCCTGTCCAAGAGTGATCCAACCACCGTTGGGACTATATTGATACTGAATACTAAAGATTCATGTAAGTCGTTCAACGTATTCTGCAAATTTTTCGCATTTAGCATCATACACTCTAAGGAAAATACGTCAGAATATGTGACGCCGTTCGTTTGAACTTACACAATGTACACGGTATGAAATAGGTTTTCCGAAGGAATCAGGTTTTGCGTTTTAGTCGATGTACGCACAGAAATTGCGAAATTTAACTTTAAAGCAGGTAAATGTACAACTATTTTGTAATGTGTAATGAGTTTTGTTAATAATTTCAGTGCAGAATCCAGTTGAACGTTGTTCCTGCATGCTTGTACGGATGCGTTTGACAAACATGTTACAGCGGACTGCGTTACGCAACGTCGCCAATCAGGCTGGCCAGCCACCTAAGAGCAGAGTATTTTGATACTGTCTGATGCCGTATCAAATATCGAAGCTTTCTCCATGACGAGAATCTTGAACGAATCCTGTTCTTGACCAGGAGCCAGTGCAGTTTCTCTGTCACAATGCGAGGATTTGGGCAGCTAAGCGATTATACGAGCTCCACAGTTGAGCGGGAGATAAAGCCGTCGTATGCGAAAATAATATTTTTTTTTAATCGGCGTTTCTCATATTATACTTCGGGTAGAAATCAATTTATCATCTGCGATTTTCATTTGCTTTCTGTAGATGGCTGCAAACTGTAATTGTAATTGTAATTGAACATTTGTATAGCGCCATTGTTTCAGAGGCGCTCCCGACCAAGGGCTCTAAGAAATAAGATAGTCTTCAGGCGTTTCCGAAACAGAGGAAGAGAAAGGCTGAGGAGCTCAAGACGCAATTCATCCGGAAGATGGTTGCAAAGTATTTGCGTCTTTGATTTTGCTTTCGACAGAAAGCCATTAACTGTCTTCGCTTTTGATTTGCTATCGGTGGATGGAGATTAACTATTTGCGTTTTTATTTGCTTTGGATGCTTACCCTTCGCAGGGACAAGCGAGGTAAATAATTACCCTTGCGGTTTGTGGATGTTCATTGCGGAACAGCTGTTGGTAGTTATAATTTGACGTTTCATGTTTTTAGAAGTTTCAACGGATACCATTTGCTGACAGCATAGCCACCATAATATCATGTTGTAGGAAAAATACAAAAATATTTTTGAATCCAAAGTGTCATCGACGTCGTTATTCTTTTATTCATAGCGGTAATATATTTTTAAAAGATCTGAGCTCATAAGTAACCTACGATCAGAAATAAAGTGTTGAATCTACCATGGAATTGAGTTTTAATAGTTGCGTAATTGTGGAGAATTTACTTTTTAGGATGGCGTAGTTTCCTAGATGGCGTCAAATATGACAGAAAAAAATATGCATATCCAAGCTCATAGCCAAAGCTGGAATAACAAAAAAAGTGTCGAATGTAATATTTTTAAGATCAGGGATTCTATCCATCGTAGCGACAATAGTATGCGAGTGTTATTTTCCAAGGTGGCGGCCAATATGGCCGACAAAGCAGAAAACTTTGTATATCTGAGATCATATTTTTTTTTTTGGGGCCACACTGGCCACCATCTTGGATATTCGCATTCCCACACTATTGCCCATACGAGAAATCGATTCGTTGACCTTGAATGTGTTAAACTTAGCATTTCATTTGCTATTCTAGCTTAATCCATGAGCTGAGATATGGACAATTTTTTGGTGGACATATATTGCCGCCATCTTGGATAGCAACATTTCAAAACTATTGCCACTACGTGAATTTGATTACTTGACCTTGAAACTATTAAATTTGACATTTAATTTGCAATTGTAGTTCATTTTTGACCTGAGATGCACATTTTTTGTGTTTCGACGGCCATTTTGGCCGCCATATTGGAAATTAACATTGCCACACTATTGCCACTACGCGAAATCGATTTCTTGACCCTAAAACTATTAAATTCGAAACTTCGTTTGCTATTGTAGGTAACCTATGACTTGAGATGTACATTTTGTGTAATATGTAAAGTCGAAATTCTCACACTATTGACACTACGAGAAATCGAGTCCTTGACCTTGAAGATATTAAATTCAACACTTTATTTTTATGGTAGCTTACTTGTCAACTGAGATATTACAAAACTTGGTGGGATAAAAATTTACCTCTTTTGAACCTCCACGTATCGTAAAATGTTATGGTCCTTGGAAGGTAAATTCTGAGCAGAAAAAGGAGCTGTTTATTCTCAATTTTAATTATCATGTGTGTGAACAAATGTTTTGCATATACAAGAGTGTAGTTTGTTGTTATTAAACTGTGTTTGAAGAAAGAAAGAAACATTCAAAGAACTGTGTCAATTTAATTCTTAAACAGTTAGAAGACGTTGAGAAATTTATATGTAGAGATAAGGAAAGTTCTTGAGGTAGGTCACAACTAAGAAAGAAAAGAGTTGGTGACATATTTGGTGGCAGCAGCGGTGAGATTCGAAACAACGTCTGGGATTCGAAACAACGTCTGGGATTCGAAACAACGTCTGGGATTCGAAACAACGTCTGGGATTCGAAACAACGTCTGGGATTCGAAACAACGTCGACTGGTGAATACGCATTTGAATCATTGGTAAATTGACGACAACGAAAGCCTCAACGACAAAGGTATAAAAGTTGGTTGTTATCAAACAAAGAACAATCCCCAATACTTCAAACACAAAAGAAAACTCGTGTTTTCCAGAAAGGACAGCACTGAAGTAAAGAAGTAAGATGGAGAAATTAAGTGTCAAAAAACAAGCAGAACTGAAGAAGATGTCTTCTGAAAGATTAAAACAGCGCTTGTTAAAGGCTGGTTTTGAAGAAAAGCAACTGGAAGATATGTCACGTGAAGACATGTTAGAAGCGCTAGCTGAAGTCTGGCTTAAGGAAGAAGCAGAAGAAGAAGGTGCTGTCGGCGGTGTTGTGGAAAAGGTTATTGAAAAACCGTCTGGACTTATGTCTATGGAGATGATGATGCAGTGGATGATGATGAAAGAAGAAAGAGAGGAGAAACGGAGACAAGAAGAGAAAGAGAAAGAGAGGAGAAACGAAGACAAGAAGAGACGAGAGAAAAAGAGAGGAGAAACGGAGACAAGAAGAGAAAGAAATGCGACAGGAAGAATTACGTCTTCAGAGAGAGAAAGAAGAGAAGGCAGAACGTCTTCAGAGAGAGAAAGAAGAGAAAGCAGAGAATACAAGACAGGAAGAATTACGTCTTCAGAGAGAGAAAGAAGAGAAAGCAGAGAATACAAGACAGGAAGAATTACGTCTTCAGAGAGAGAAAGAAGAGAAAGCAGAGCAAGTTCGTGTGGCAGAACTTGAGTTGCAAAAGCAGCAATTTGAGATTCAATTAGAGCAATTGAGAAGAGATCGAGAAGATGCTGAAAGGAGAAGATTAGAGCAGATGATTGAATTTGAAAGGGCGCGGAAAAGTGACGAAGAGATACGTCAGCAACAGATTGAAGAGAAGAGACTACGTGAAGAAGAAAAGGAAAAAGTGCGAATTTCAGAGTTGGAGCGAGCAGAAGAGGTTAGACAAGAAGAACTGAAATTACAGAAAGAAAGCATGGAGAAGGCGGAAGAGGAAAGACAAGAACGTTTAAAGTTGGAACAACAAAAAATAGCATTAAAAGAAGCACAACTCAAAGAGGAGAAGCAAAATAGAGAAGCTCAAGAACAAAGAAGGCAAGAAGAACGAGAAGAAGAGAAAAGGAAACAAGAAGAAAGTGAAACGATGGTGTCTAAAATAAAGAAAATTGGTGATGCCATGAAACACGTGTTACCTAAAATGCCAAACGATATGATGGAGGTGCCATTATATTTCGAAACGGTTGAGAATGCGTTTCGTAGTTTCAACGTGCAAGAACAATTCTGGGTGAAGTTACTATTGCCATTGATGACTCCGAAAGCTAGAACTGTGCTAAACAGATTGTCATTCGCTGATTTAGATGATTATGAGATCGTGAAACAGCACTTGTTAAAAGAATTCAAGTTGACACCGAGAGAGTACAGATCGAAGTTTATTGATGCGAAGAAGACAGCTGAAGAAACGTATACAATGTTTACAGCTAGGCTGAAGAACTTGCTGAACTATTATGTGAAAAGTCGCAAAGTGGATAAGAATTTTGAGAAGCTGTTTGATTTATTAGTGGCGGATAAGTTGAAAGAATCACTACCACCAGGTCCACTACAGTTTGTATTGTCGAAGGAAGGAACTGATTGTTACGAAGCTAGTGTTGTGGCAGACCTAGCGGACATTCATGTGAATAATAGAATTGGTTTGGCAATTCCGAATAAGACAAGTTTTGGTTTTGTACCCAATGTAAAAAGAAATCAACAGTTCACTCCAAATTTTGGTTTTCATTGGAAGAGCAATCAAGAAACAGGAAATCAGTTCAGAGGTGCAGAAGTGAAACCAAATTCTCCGGTTGTTCACGAGAATAGAGAGTCGATGATGACCAGACAACGTCAGGTATATAACAAATCACCACCAAGGTTTGTCGCAAGAGAAGGCAATGCATCGTTTACTCCATATAAGAGAAAAGAAAGCATCGAACAACGAGGTGCAGTGGTGAAACGTTGTCATAACTGCGGATCAGACAGGCATTTGATGAAATTCTGTCCAGTTCCTGTTACAACCTCCAATTATGGTGGAAAACAAGAACATTCGAGGGTGAATCGAATTCAAGTGGTTGATAATTCTGAAAGTCAAGCCACAGAACATCAGAACAATGAAACTGAAGTAAAGTCAGTGATGAAATGTCACCTTTCACCTGATATTCAGAAAGAAATTCTATTGCACAATGGAATGCAGAAAGAAATGGTTGGAAGAGATGAAAGTACAGCATTGAAGAAAGTGTTATTACAGTACGTCGAGGTAGAAATTCGTGGAACAGCAGGAAAAGAACCAGTGAAAGTAAAAGCACTGATTGATTCTGGAGCAGAGGTTCCGGTGATTAGTGAAGAATTACTGGAAGGCATGAAGGTGGAGCAGATTGGAAAAGTGAACTTACAATGCGTGGCAGGAGATGCCATTCCTGCAAAGTTGGTGAAAGTTGATGTAAGGCTGTGTTGTAACGATGTGGAAGAAGAGGTAATTCCGCATAAAGTCAAATGTTCACTTACACCTTATGTAACATTGATGTGTGCTAGTATTGCAAAAATGGGAAGCACAGAAAGATTCTTGTTGCATCCAGAAATCATTGCAGAACTTAAAGCCGTGCCACAAGTGAAAATGATACAAGGAGATGTGCAAGCGAATGTAACGACGAGATTGCAGAGTCAGCGAAAGAAAGTGGTAGAAGTCGAAGAGGAAAGTGAAACTGAAAGTTCAAGTGAAGAGGAAAACGAAAGTGATGATCAACAAAGTTTAATGCAAGACGGTATAACAGCAGAGATGAGTGAACAAGAGATGGCTGCATGCAAGAATGGTAATCTAAATGAAACGAAAGAGGATAATGAATGTGATGTGGAGATAGGAGATTTGTTTCAAGAAGATGAGAAAGATGAAGAACAACAGATGCAGATTGCAGACGCAAAGAAATTCGAAGAACAGCAGAGACAAGATGAATCATTGAAAGCATGGTGGAATTTAGCGCCAGATAAAGAATCTGAATTCTGCGTGGTAAATGGCTTACTGTACAAGAGATATCGAATATTAGAGCAAACGATATATCAATTGGTGTTACCAAAAGAGCGACGAATGAAAGTGATGGAGTTGGCTCACGAATCAGTATTTGGAGGACATCTTGGAGAAGAGAAAACTAGAGAACGAATAAAGTTATCTTTTACCTGGCCAAAGATGAGAAGAGATATAGTGAAATTTTGCAAATCATGTGAGAAATGTCAGTTAAAGGCAAGAAGTTTGGTGATGGACAGGGTTCCTATCACTCCAATTCCAAGAGAAGATGTAGCCTTTAGAAGAATTACAATGGATTGTGTAGGACCAATCGAGCCAGCATCTGCTGCAGGTCACAAGTACTGTTTATGTATTGTCGATTCTTGCACAAGATGGCCTACAGTGTTTCTGTTGAAATCATTAACTGCAAAAGCTGTGTGTGATGCTTTGATGGAGTTGTTCATGAACGTTGGTGTACCTTCAGTGATCACAAGTGACCAAGGAACAAATTTTACTGCGAGTCTGACAAGAGAATTTCTGAATTTAATGGGGTGTAGTCCAAGATTTGACACGCCAGGTCATCCAGAGGCAGCTGGATTAGTAGAAAGATGGAATCAAACATTCAAGAAAATGATCCATCATGTAATTGTTGACAATCCAAGGCAATGGCACAAAGTAATTCCGTTTACAGTGTGGGCATTACGAGAAGTACCGAATGCAACTACTGGAATTGCTCCTTATATGTTGGTGTATGGAAAGATTCCGCGTGGACCATTGGCAATTTTAAAAGAAAGTTGGACAAGAGAAATTAATTTACCACCTCATATTGGAATCCAACCAGAAAAGTACTTGAAAGACATGAAAGCAAATATGGAAAAAGCATTACTGTTTGCAGAATCATATTCACGAGAGAAGCAATTACAGTATACGAATCAATACAACAAAAGAGCGAAACATAAAGAATTTGAACCGGGTGAAAAAGTTATTGTGTTGTATCCGACGTCAACAAATAAACTGATTTCACGATGGCATGGTCCATGTACTGTCATACAACGAAGGTCAAAGTACTCTTATTTGATTGACATGGGTGACGATTGTCGAAAGATAATTCACGCAAATAAAATCAGAAAGTACATTACAAGAGCAATGAGTTGTGGATTAATCGTTGAAGAAGATGAAGACTTTGGTTCAGTGGTTGAGTTGTTGACGAAGAATGACTTGCAAGATGAAAAGAATTCACTGAATCTTGATCCTGATCAGATTAACCATTTAACATTGACTCAACAAAAACAATTGCTGGAAGTACTAAACAAATATTCTGATCGATTTTCTGAAAAGCCTGGACTATGTACATTGGTTGAACATGAAATTGAACTGAAACCGGAATTTCGTGAAAAAGAATTTATGGCTTACCGAATTCCACTCATCTATCGAGCAGAAGTTGAACGACAAATTAAAGAAATGCTTCAAGCCAACATTATAAAACCATCTTCGAGCAGAATGGCAAGTCCGCTGGTTATTGTTAAAAAGAAAGACGGTTCTCTGAGACTTGCCTGCGACTACAGATACATTAACTCGTTCACTGTGGATTGTAAATATCCGATGCCGATTGTGAAAGATGTTTTGCACAAAGTTGGAAAATCAAATGTGATCTCGATTTTTGATTGTCGAAGTGCTTACTGGACTTGTCCTGTTAAGCAAACTGATCAATGGAAAACTGCTTTTGTTACTCACAATGGACTGTACGAGTTTACTCGTGTTCCTTTTGGAATGATCAACTCAGGAAGAACATTTGTTAAAGCAATTAACATGGTTTTACAGCCTATAAATGAATTTGCTGAGCCCTATGTAGATGACATTGCTGTGCATTCAGATGATTGGAAGATTCATTTACAGCATTTAGATGCATATTTAATGCAAATGAGACTGCATAACATTACTCTGAACTTAAAGAAATGTATCTTTGGTAAGAGTGAGGTAAAGTTCATCGGTCATGTGGTTGGTTCTGGAACGATTCAAATGAATCCAGATAGAATTGAAAGTTTAATTAATTTGAAAACCCCAGAAACGAAGAAACAAGTTAAGCAGTTGCTTGGATTTTTTGGTTACTATAGACAGTTTATCAAAGATTTTGCACAGATTGCGAAGCCTCTATCTGATTTGACAAGCAAACATGTTCCAGATAAGATTGATTGGACTGATAGACATCAACAGGCATTTAATTTACTTAAAGATGCTGTACGCTCTAAAGTTGTTTTATATGTTTTTGATGTTGGAAAACCTTTTAATTTGTACTGTGATAGCAGTGATTTTGCAGTAGGAGCTGTTTTAACACAGATGGATGATAAGGGAATAGAACGCCCTGTATCATTTATAAGTCAGAAATTGACTGACACCCAGAAGAGATGGGCAACTGTAGAGAAAGAAGCCTATGCTATTGTTTGGGCTCTAAATAAGTTAAAAGAGATAATCATTGGATCTAAAGTTCACATCTTTACCGATCACAATCCTTTAACTTATCTGACTGAATCTATGTCTAAGTCTGCTAAACTGGTGCGTTGGGCTTTAGCACTGCAAACTTTTGATGTAGAAGTTAATTATAAGAAAGGACGATTAAATGTTGTAGCAGATTGTTTATCTAGATTATAAGATTGTTTATTTTACTGTATTGTATAGTATTAAGTTTATTGCATAATTTAGTACATGATGATTTTGCAAATTTTTAAATTTAATTTGCTCAATCCAAAGAAAGGGAAGGAGGTAATGTGAACAAATGTTTTGCATATATAATGAGCACAGGTGTTCTTTAGGTTGATATATATATAATGTGTATCGATTGTTAAGCGTTTTAGTCTTAGGCCTTAGTTGCGCTGTCGGCTCGTGGGCGCTTGGCCTAAAGTAGCCTAAACATTGGCTGACGGTAGATTGTTTTACACGTGCAGTTAGCGCGCCAAACTTAGAAACTGCTGATGACAGTGAATTTGAACAATACAGTGTAGTACAGTTGTTTTAAGGCAAGAGTGTAGTTTGTTGTTATTAAACTGTGTTTGAAGAAAGAAAGAAACATTCAAAGAACTGTGTCAATTTAATTCTTAAACAGTTAGAAGACGTTGAGCAATTTATATGTAGAGATAAGGAAAGTTCTTGAGGTAGGTCACAACTAAGAAGAAAAGAGTTCTTGAGGTAGTCACAACAAAATCGATCCAGCCTCTTAAATTCCACGCTTTGCTGTTTTTTGAAAGAGTTGGTGACAGTATATTTGTGGCATCAGTCGGTTTTGAAACGGATTTACCCCGGGACCAGGCAACACAAACCTGCTTTGCTCAACTTAGGGGGGTGTTTTGTGTGTTTAAAGACCCCCCGAAATTAATAATGTATAAACTAGTTCCTTCCTTGCAGAAGACTCTGGAATCTAACATCTGGTGTCCATCTATTATCTTCCTCGAATTATATGAAATTCTTGAAGCGGTCTGCCTTAGAGGACGGTAGACCGGCGCTCTTTAGAAGTCGATGGTAGATTACAGTAATAACTCTTTCATCGGAACTTATTACATGTCCTCTTCTTTCCGATCCTATCTCTGTAGACTCCATGACTTGCTGCTTCTATTACTAGTATATGTCTGCGGTCAGTAGGTTACTGGTTAATGCAGGCCTAGATTCAGTTGTCAGAATCTTAAGACTAATATACGAATGCTCACTGGCTATGTAAAGCTAAGTTACTTTACATTACCTTCCAAAACCTATATACTAAAATGTACCGTGCGATACATGCATGACCACCCTCGGCCGTTTATCGAACGAGGGCGGCATCTCTGAAATCTGCTTGCCGTGGCGGCGTTTTCTCTGAAGGCGTTCATGTTTGCTTAGTCCCCATAATGTATAGTCCCCTCTCCTCCCTCCTGTTTTCCCTCGACCCCTAGTGAGTCCCCTCTCCTCTATCGCCCCTATAAGAGTCCCCTCTGTAGAGTCCTCTAACCTTCCGCAAGTCATCTTTGCATGTGTCCCCTCTATGTTGTATAAAATAAAGTGCCTACTGGTGGCGGACAGACAGAGCTCGGACACTCATACAGACAGAGTCCGGAGACGCAGACACACAATAATGAAGAAGAGTGAACTCGTTCGGTAGATGCGACAGCACAGCAGATACATTTGGAGGGATTTTGAAGTTTTGCCTGTATCGTTGGTCGACGTTATTGAAGAAATAAATCGTCCGGACGTGTGAATGGTCGTTTCTTTTTAAGTCTTCTGACAGACCGCGGAAGGCGGAAAGCCGAGGTCAGCTCGTACGAAGGGGAGCTGGTACCAGAGAGAAAAACGGAGGGGAAAACGGAGAGAACCCCTTGAGGGCCCTGACGCATTCCGGCCATCATGCCCATATGGAACCCATATAGCCTGATAGAGGACCCCTGTTTCTAGATGGGACCCACAATATTTATGAACAATTTGGCATTCGGTAGGCTACAGTGGTGGACCTTGTGTACCGGACCACATCATATTTTCACATTTTCTAAGTAATTTCTAAATCTAACATATTTTGTGGGATACTTGGTGGGATTTTGTGGCATCCCTAAGATGATAGGCCTAATGTAATCTTGGAGGCCCCATTGCGGCTGTGGCCAGGGGAGCTTACGACGCTCCGCCAGAGTGACCAGACCCTAATAGCCACAAGTCGTTGGGGCTCGCGCCTTGTCCAGAAATGTCATAATCTAAAGTTGGTGTGAACTAATGTTTTGCATATATAATGAGCACAGGTGTTCCTTAGGTTGATATATATATATATATATATATAATGTGTATCGATTGTTAAGCGTTTTAGTCTTAGGCCTTAGTTGCGCTGTCGGCTCGTGGGCGCTTGGCCTAAAGTAGCCTAAACTTTGGCTGACGATAGATTCTCTACACGTGCAGTTAGCGCGCCAAACTTAGAAACTGCTGATGACAGTGAATTTGAACAATACAGTGTAGTAGTTGGTTTAATGCGTATGTTAGAAGTTACAGTTGAGCTGTATTGATAAGAACTTTGATTGTACGTTTGAAATAACTGTGTTTAAAGAAAGGAGAAACATTCAAAGAACTGTGTCAATTTAATTCTTAAACAGTTAGAAGACGTTGAGCAATTTATATGTAGAGATAAGGAAAGTTCTTGAGGTAGGTCACAACTAAGAAAGAAAAGAGTTGGTGACATATTTGGTGGCAGCAGCGGTGGAATTCGAAACAACGTCTGGGATTCGAAACAACGTCTGGGATTCGAAACAACGTCTGGGATTCGAAACAACGTCTGGGATTCGAAACAACGTCTGGGATTCGAAACAACGTCGACTGGTGAATACGCATTCAAATCATTGGTAAATCTACGACAACGAAAGCCTCAACGACAAAGGTATAAAAGTTGGTTGTTATCAAACAAAGAACAATTCCCAATACTTCAAACACAAAAGAAAACTGGTGTTTTCCAGAAAGGACAGCACTGAAGTAAAGAAGTAAGATGGAGAAATTAAGTGTCAAAAAACAAGCAGAACTGAAGAAGATGTCTTCTGAAAGATTAAAACAGCGCTTGTTGAAGGCTGGTTTTGAAGAAGAGAAACTGAAAGATATGTCACGTGAGGACATGTTAGAAGCGCTAGCTGAAGTCTGGCTTAAGGAAGAAGCAGAAGAAGAAGGTGCTGTCGGCGGTGTTGTGGAAAAGGTTATTGAAAAACCGCCTGGACTTATGTCTATGGAGATGATGATGCAGTGGATGATGATGAAAGAAGAAAGAGAGGAGAAACGAAGACAAGAAGAGAAAGAAAGAGAGGAGATACGAAGACAAGAAGAGAAAGAGAAAGAGGAGAAACGGAGACAAGAAGAGAAAGAAATGCGACAGGAAGAATTACGTCTTCAGAGAGAAAAGGAAGAGAAGGCAGAACGTCTTCAGAGAGAAAAGGAAGAGAAGGCAGAACGTCTTCAGAGAGAAAAAGAAGAGAAAGCAGAAAATGCACGACAGGAAGAATTACGTCTTCAAAGAGAGAAAGAAGAATTGCAAAGGCAGCAATTTGAAATTCAATTAGAGCAATTGAGAAAAGATAGAGAAGATGCTGAAAGGAGAAGATTAGAGCAGATGATTGAATTTGAAAAGGCGCGGAAAAGTGACGAAGAGATACGTCAGCAACAGATTGAAGAGAAGAGACTACGTGAAGAAGAAAAGGAAAAAGTGCGAATTTCAGAGTTGGAGCGAGCAGAACAGGTTAGACAAGAAGAACTGAAATTACAGAAAGAAAGCATGGAGAAGGCGGAAGAGGAAAGACAAGAACGTTTAAAGTTGGAACAACAAAAAATAGCATTAAAAGAAGCACAACTCAAAGAGGAGAAGCGAAATAGAGAAGCTCAAGAGCAAAGAAGAGAAGAAGAACGAGAAGAACAGAAAAGGAAACAGGAAGAAAGTGAAACGATGGTTTCGAAAATAAAGAAAATTGGTGATGCCATGAAACACGTGTTACCTAAAATGCCAAACGATATGATGGAGGTGCCATTATATTTCGAAACGGTTGAGAATGCGTTTCGTAGTTTCAACGTGCAAGAACAATTCTGGGTGAAGTTACTATTGCCATTGATGACTCCGAAAGCTAGAACTGTTCTAAACAGATTGTCATTCGATGATTTAGACGATTATCAAGTCGTGAAACAGCACTTGTTAAAAGAATTCAAGTTGACACCGAGAGAGTACAGATCGAAGTTTATTGATGCGAAGAAGACAGCTGAAGAAACGTATACAATGTTTACAGCTAGGCTGAAGAACTTGCTGAACTATTATGTGAAAAGTCGCAAAGTGGAAAAGAATTTTGAGAAGCTGTTTGATTTATTAGTGGCGGATAAGTTGAAAGAATCACTACCACCAGGTCCACTACAGTTTGTATTGTCGAAGGAAGGAACTGATTGTTACGAAGCTAGTGTTGTGGCAGACCTAGCAGACATTCATGTTAATAATCGAATTGGTTTGGCAATTCCGAATAAGACAAGTTTTGATTTTGTACCCAATGTAAAAAGAAATCAACAGTTCACTCCAAATTTTGGTTTTCATTGGAAGAGCAATCAAGAAACAGGAAATCAGTTCAGAGGTGCAGAAGTGAAACCAAATTCTCCGGTTGTTCATGAGAATAGAGAGTCGATGATGACCAGACAACGTCAGGTATATAACAAATCACCACCAAGGTTTGTCGCGAGAGAAGGCAATGCATCGTTTACTCCATATAAGAGAAAAGAAAGCATCGAACAACGAGGTGCAGTGGTGAAACGTTGTCATAACTGTGGATCAGACAGGCATTTGATGAAATTCTGTCCAGTTCCTGTTACAACCTCAAATTATGGAAAACAAGAACATTCGAGGGTGAATCGAATTCAAGTGGTTGATAATTCTGAAAGTCAAGCCACAGAACATCAGAACAATGAAACTGAAGTAAAGTCAGTGATGAAATGTCACCTTTCACCTGATATTCAGAAAGAAATTCTATTGCACAATGGAATGCAGAAAGAAATGGCTGGAAGAGATGAAAGTACAACATTGAAGAAAGTGGTATTGCAGTACGTCGAGGTAGAAATTCGTGGAACAGCAGGAAAAGAACCAATAAAAGTAAAAGCACTGATTGATTCTGGAGCAGAGGTTCCGGTGATTAGTGAAGAATTACTGGAAGGCATGAAGGTGGAGCAGATTGGAAAAGTGAACTTACAATGCGTGGCAGGAGATGCCATTCCTGCAAAGTTGGTGAAAGTTGATGTAAGGCTGTGTTGTAACGATGTGGAAGAAGAGGTAATTCCGCATAAAGTCAAATGTTCACTTACACCTTATGTGACATTGATGTGTGCTAGTATTGCAAAAATGGGAAGCACAGAAAGATTCTTGTTGCATCCAGAAATCATTGCAGAACTTAAAGCCGTGCCACAAGTGAAAATGATACAAGGAGATGTGCAAGCGAATGTAACGACGAGATTGCAGAGTCAGCGAAAGAAAGTGGTAGATGTCGAAGAGGAAAGTGAAACTGAAAGTTCAAGTGAAGAGGAAAACGAAAGTGATGATCAACAAAGTTTAATACAAGACGGTATAACAGCAGAAATGAGTGAACAAGAGATGGCTGCATGCAAGAATGGTAATCTAAATGAAACGAAAGAGGATAATGAATGTGATGTGGAGATAGCAGATTTGTTTCAAGAAAATGAGAAAGATGAAGAACAACAGATGCAGATTGCAGACGCAAAGAAATTCGAAGAACAGCAGAGACAAGATGAATCATTGAAAGCATGGTGGAATTTAGCGCCAGATAAAGAATCTGAATTCTGCGTGGTAAATGGCTTACTGTACAAGAGATATCGAATATTAGAGCAAACGATATATCAATTGGTGTTACCAAAAGAGCGACGAATGAAAGTGATGGAGTTGGCTCACGAATCAGTATTTGGAGGACATCTTGGAGAAGAGAAAACTAGAGAACGAATAAAGTTGTCTTTTACGTGGCCAAAGATGAGAAGAGATATAGTGAAATTTTGCAAATCATGTGAGAAATGTCAGTTAAAGGCAAGAAGTTTGGTGATGGACAGGGTTCCTATCACTCCAATTCCAAGAGAAGATGTGGCGTTTAGAAGAATTACGGTGGATTGTGTAGGACCAATCGAGCCAGCATCTGCTGCAGGTCACAAGTACTGTTTATGTATTGTCGATTCTTGCACAAGATGGCCTACAGTGTTTCTGTTGAAATCATTAACTGCGAAGGCTGTATGTGATGCTTTGATGGAGTTGTTCATGAACGTTGGTGTACCTTCTGTGATCACAAGTGACCAAGGAACAAATTTTACTGCGAGTCTGACAAGAGAATTTCTGAATTTAATGGGGTGTAGTCCAAGATTTGATACGCCAGGTCATCCAGAGGCAGCTGGATTAGTAGAAAGATGGAATCAAACATTCAAGAAAATGATCCATCATGTAATTGTTGACAATCCAAGGCAATGGCATAAAGTAATTCCGTTTACAGTGTGGGCATTACGAGAAGTACCGAATGCAACTACTGGAATTGCTCCTTATATGTTGGTGTATGGAAAGATTCCGCGTGGACCACTGGCAATTCTAAAAGAAAGTTGGACAAGAGAAATTAATTTACCACCTCATATTGGAATCCAACCAGAAAAGTACTTGAAAGACATGAAAGCAAATATGGAAAAAGCATTACTGTTTGCAGAATCATATACACGAGAGAAGCAATTACAGTATACGAATCAATACAACAAAAGAGCGAAACATAAAGAATTTGAACCGGGTGAAAAAGTTATTGTGTTGTATCCGACGTCAACAAATAAACTGATTTCACGATGGCATGGTCCATGTACTGTCATACAACGAAGGTCAAAGTACTCTTATTTGATTGATATGGGTGACGATTGTCGAAAGATAATTCACGCAAATAAAATCAGAAAGTACATTACAAGAGCAATGAGTTGTGGATTAATCGTTGAAGAAGATGAAGACTTTGGTTCAGTGGTTGAGTTGTTGACGAAGAATGACTTGCAAGATGAAAAGAATTCACTGAATCTTGATCCTGAACAGATTAGTCATTTAACATTATCTCAACAAAAACAATTGCTGGAAGTACTGAACAGATATTCTGATCGATTTTCTGAAAAGCCTGGACTATGTACATTGGTTGAGCATGAAATTGAACTGAAACCGGAATTTCGTGAAAAAGAATTTATGGCTTACCGAATTCCACTCATCTATCGAGCAGAAGTTGAACGACAAATTAAAGAAATGCTTCAAGCCAACATTATAAAACCATCTTCGAGCAGAATGGCAAGTCCGCTGGTAATTGTTAAAAAGAAAGACGGTTCTCTGAGACTTGCCTGCGACTACAGATACATTAACTCGTTCACTGTGGATTGTAAATATCCAATGCCGATTGTAAAAGATGTTTTGCACAAAGTTGGAAAATCAAATGTGATCTCGATTTTTGATTGTCGAAGTGCTTACTGGACTTGTCCTGTTAAGCAAACTGATCAATGGAAAACTGCTTTTGTTACTCACAATGGACTGTACGAGTTTACTCGTGTTCCTTTCGGAATGATCAACTCAGGAAGAACATTTGTTAAAGCAATTAACATGGTTTTACAGCCTATAAATGAATTTGCTGAGCCCTATGTAGATGACATTGCTGTGCATTCAGATGACTGGAAGATTCATTTACAGCATTTAGATGCATATTTAATGCAAATGAGACTGCATAACATTACTCTGAACTTAAAGAAATGTATCTTTGGTAAGAGTGAGGTAAAGTTCATCGGTCATGTGGTTGGTTCTGGAACGATTCAAATGAATCCAGATAGAATTGAAAGTTTAATTAATTTGAAAACCCCAGAAACGAAGAAACAAGTTAAGCAATTGCTGGGATTTTTTGGTTACTATAGACAGTTTATCAAAGATTTTGCACAGATTGCGAAGCCTCTATCTGATTTGACAAGCAAACATGTTCCAGATAAGATTGATTGGACTGATAGACATCAACAGGCATTTAATTTACTTAAAGATGCTGTACGCTCTAAAGTTGTTTTATATGTTTTTGATGTTGGAAAACCTTTTAATTTGTACTGTGATAGTAGTGATTTTGCAGTAGGAGCTGTTTTAACACAGATGGATGATAAGGGAATAGAACGCCCTGTATCATTTATAAGTCAGAAATTGACTGACACCCAGAAGAGATGGGCAACTGTAGAGAAAGAAGCCTATGCTATTGTTTGGGCTCTAAATAAGTTGAAAGAGATAATAATTGGATCTAAAGTTCACATCTTTACCGATCACAATCCTTTAACTTATCTGACTGAATCTATGTCTAAGTCTGCTAAACTGGTGCGTTGGGCTTTAGCACTGCAAACTTTTGATGTAGAAGTTAATTATAAGAAAGGACGATTAAATGTTGTAGCAGATTGTTTATCTAGATTATAAGATTGTTTATTTTACTGTATTATATAGTATTAAGTTTATTGCATAATTTAGTACCTGATGATTTCGCAAATTTTTAAGTTTAATTTGCTCAATCCAAAGAAAGGGAAGGAGGTAATGTGAACTAATGTTTTGCATATATAATGAGCACAGGTGTTCCTTAGGTTGATATATATATATATATATAATGTGTATCGATTGTTAAGCGTTTTAGTCTTAGGCCTTAGTTGCGCTGTCGGCTCGTGGGCGCTTGGCCTAAAGTAGCCTAAACTTTGGCTGACGATAGATTCTCTACACGTGCAGTTAGCGCGCCAAACTTAGAAACTGCTGATGACAGTGAATTTGAACAATACAGTGTAGTAGATGTTTTAATGCAGTAGAGAGCTGTATGTTAGAAGTTACAGTTGAGCTGTATTGATAAGAACTTTGATTGTACGTTTGAAATAACTGTGTTTAAAGAAAGGAGAAACCAACTAAGAAAGGTCAATATGTGCCATAGCCTATAATTATTATGCAATATGTTATAGTTTGTGTAATAGTAATAGTAGGCTATAAAGGCTGTAAAAGGCTATTATGATTTTGGTATGTGACCCGATCACTCAAAAAACTTCGTAACAGGTTATTTGCGCTACTGCCAGCACGACCATATGAAGCCCATATAGGACCCATATTTCTTTTATGGGACCCATGTAGGCTGAGTCCCATCTAATGTTCAGAGTACAAACACATTTGCTGCCTTAAAGCAACACCTCAGAATTCAATGTTTCTCATTGGTTTTTAAACGTCTAAGTAGGCTAATTGACTGTTCTCCACTCAGCGACAACTGTAATCGCGATTTTGATTAGCTGATAATCGTAACTGTGATAGTTATAGTAATAATAGTAGGGATGAGAGTGGCTTATTGTAGCAATAGGCCCTAATAAATAATCATGCCTAATAACAATAGCAATAACAATTTCGTCTCCAGGATTTTTTTATCGATTTGCATATAATGCTTCAATGCGAATCCAGAAACGAGAATAATTATAGAGGTGGGGACAAGGCCGTATTTAGGGGGATGTTTTGGGTGTTTAAACACCCCCCGAAATTAAATAATGTAGGCCTATAATATAAATATTGCATTTAC
The DNA here is from genome assembly GCA_020284085.1 of Aporrectodea caliginosa. NCBI lineage: Eukaryota > Metazoa > Annelida > Clitellata > Crassiclitellata > Lumbricidae > Aporrectodea > Aporrectodea caliginosa. The sequence goes on from JACEVL010003111.1 coordinate 22,436, forward strand.
TAACATATACGGTGTAAGAACTAAGAGCACTCATGTGAACTTAGATGATGCAGCTCTACAGTGCTTTGAGAGCTCACAACGCTCCTCCAAAACCCTTATAGACGGTTGACTTGGTTGTTTGTCAGCTTGTTCAAGAACGAGTAAACACCCCCGACACAAAATCCTGGCTACGGGCTTGGGTGGGGATATTTCTGAGTGTGACTTCGGATAAAATAATACCAATAATAATGGGCGGAGTTTGGACCGTCTTCGGCCCGGAACCAATCTAGCACTATGCCTATAGGCTACAGCTTTGGCGAGCTTGTCTAATTAAGTCTGCTACACAGCGCTCAGCCTAGCGCCGCTCTGCAGTCACAGAAGTCCCTGGCGCTAATGGCTGTCACCCAACAAGAAGCTCGGATATCGCTATGATTCATCGCTAATTTCAGTAATCTATGAAAGCCAATCGTTGCTGGTCTGCAAAATGCTCAAACGTTTTTTACGGACTTCAAATTATGTTGCGCAAGTTTACGAGTTAAAACGTATGTTGGTCTAATCCATTTCTAGGCCTAATGCTATCGATTTGCATATTTAGGTTTAAATGCGAACCCAGAAGCGAGCTGTAGGGTCTAGAGGCCGGGCAGGGACGTACTAGCGTTGGGCTTGGGCCTATTAAGCCCCAACGAAGCCGAAGCCCCCAAAATGAATCAAATTTCTGATGACCGTAAAAAGGGGCAAATGAAACTGGCTTAAAAAAACAAAAGAGTGATCAGCTTATCTTTCCGCAATCTGAGACCTTGAAAATCAGTATCGAAAGTGGTAGGCTAGGTCTAATGACTAATTGTAGGCCTATACCTTTTTGACGAACTATTTTGTCTTCGAGACTTTCGGGACCGAAAGAAAGACTACTTTGAGGAAACAAAATGACTCCTAACTATTAAAACCAAAACGTTGTCCGAGAAATAACGACCTTATAAATCGGCCTGCAGGTTTCAAAGTCGCCTATGCTTCTGTGCAAACGCTGCGCAGTATAAATTGGTATGTTATTATTGATCTGATATCAGAGCATGACATAAACACGGTAAAAGTTTGCGTTTGTAAAACGATCCAGTTCTAGTAGTTTATGTCGTATTTTGCAAAACTGCACGATCAGCATCGTAGTACAAGAACTCAATCTTGCAATTTAGGTATGACTGCAACTAAAATCTGCCTCTAAATAAGACTTTTAATGGTTTCAAGCCGGTGAGCGATATTACAAGTTTTTCGTGTGCCTTTCACAACGTTGTTAAATTTTTAATGTTATAACTACAGCTCATGGAGCATTGTAAGTAGTGAGCGACTTCTAAGTACTTAATAATGTTAATTTTCAGCACAAGAGCTAAGAATTAAATGGTAGAAAAGGCATTTTATAAATGAACATACATACATCACATCCACCGTAGCAGTCTCGCTCATTCACCGGACTCTTTTGGATCTTGAGCTGGAACCGATTTTGACCCAACCTGCCTATCGATTTTAATTTCGACTGAGCGCCTGTGAACCAGTTGGTTCCCTTGGGTATTGGAGAAATGTTGAGATTACTATTCAGGTATACATACAAATTGGCTGATAAATTCTGAAACTATATATTAGAAGTCATAGGCGGCCTTTGACAGCTATCTATAGGCTAGGCCTTACTCATAAATGACATCTTTTTGACGAAAGTGACCATCATGTATTTTGTCGGAATTTGCCGCCCTTTGAAAAGTGCTGCTCTAGGCAGCTGCCTTTACCTAAAGCTGGCACTGTTAGAAGTCGTTAACTTTTATTGAGTGTTATTTCACTGGCAATTGTTGTGTGACCGCAGGTAGAAAGCTATGAAGATGCCGAAAAAGGTAACAGCTCTGAAGCAGAAGTCACCGAAAACACAGAGGCTGTTGGCCAAATGGATTCTGTGTCCATTTTGTCGATTAAAATTTCTGAATCTCGAAGAAGACGAACACAGAGAACATTGTACCGCAGATTCTCCGTTGTCTAATGACTTCCACACATCACTAGGACTTCTGCTTGATAGCAACACACTTGTAGCAAGAGTTCTGACTGGTTCTGGTAGGTATTGATTGGTTTTTCTTTCAGATTTCCTTTTTCTTAAGTAGTATAAAGTAGGTATATTTTTGGCTGTGTTTGTATTCTGCACAGAATTTGGCTTGACTTGCTAAATAACATAAAATTATATATCTTTTTGAGGCTTGATAAATAAACTTGGCTTATTAAACTTGACTTGAGATGTAATGGGGTGGGGTTCACAATAATAAGACGATTTGTATAGCGCCGTAGCTCAGCCGAGGCCGAAGGAAAGGGCGCTGTACATGAGTTCAGAGTTACTGGCAGTCATATGATTGTTTAAAAAGATAAGTCTTGAGCTTATCTTTCTGTCATATAATGCACTAGATTGTCAATCGAGAGGTCGGGTGCAAACCCTCGCCAGGGCAGAAATTTGGTTTGAGATTTCTGCTCCACATGTGCTCACTAGCAAACTTATGTATAATCAGCACACTGACAATACATTATCGGTGGGAATATGAGATGGTGAGGGAAAGTATGGGCCACTGACCTGCTCTCATATGCTGAGAATAAAAAAAGGAAGTCACTTACACTTCATACTCACAGCCTCAGGGCTAGCTTAAGGGACTGTTCTTGTGATGTGTAAAGTAAAATGCAAAATCGCTGTGCACTTTAGACAGTCCGATTAAAATTCAGATTTTATAGCAGTCCAAGTTAAGATGAATGGTGTTTATGATAAGTCAAGAATTTCACACGTTGTTCGCCTTTAAACTGCCACAGACCTCATTTGGGCGTTGGATCAGGGTATCCTATTTAAAGCTAAAAAACAATTTTTCTGATTGTTCTTTAGGTCAAGCAGGCGTTTCAGATTCAAACGATGACTGGATATATTTGAATCCGAGGACGATGTGTGAACTGCGAATAAACAATGGTTTTCCAGCTGTCATCAACAACCGCTTTGTTGCCTACGTCTGCTTCAGCGAATCCGTGCCTTTGGCAAGCATTGAGATGGGAAAGAAATTCATGGAAAAGATTCAGGAGAAATTTCATTACGAGTATATTGTCCTTCAGCCGATTCGCAGGCCATTTGTTCCAGCATCAGAAATTCACGTATCGCTTGCGTAAGTCAGCGTTCAGGTCTTTGAGGTAACTTTCATATTTGGGGTTATCTCTTCAGGGTTTCATCTTAATTGCTGCAATGAAAGGGTTAATTAGACTCTACCATAGTCATGTGCAAAGTTCCCTCTAAGCTGTGTACGTGCGCGGTCAGTGCATGCCCGCACGTACACCTATGACGCTTTAAAATCAGGCAAAAGTTGTTCGTTTTTAAAGTTCAAATTTAGATACAAATTAAGTCACTCAGTGGCACTGTACAGCACGCCATATAGTGCTTTAAAACAATGGCAAATAAGGTACATTGATCTGCTTGAAGCAGTCATCTTTAAAATGACAAATGTTTGCCCATGTCTCTTACAGTCACTGCTCAGCAGATGACAAGGCTTGCATGCTTACATCTTTACCTTATAGGGAACATTGGTCATGTGTATGTCAAGCTTTGCAAATACTGTCAAGTCGCATCATCAGTACCAAGTCATCGTTGGAGTCATTGTCCTTTTGAGCAGTGTTATGTAAATGTTACAATTACATCATCATTATGAATATTCACAAAAATCAATATTTGGCAGCTTTTCCTTATTATTCGAACTTAGCACATCCAGTTTAATAAGTCTCCTCCGAGGGCCGTTAATTACCCCTTTCAGATCAGTCGACCTACCACTTTTCCATACTTGCAAATTTTGAACTTGATCAATAAATGCTGCAGTCCTTGTTGCGGTGAGTCGTA
>JACEVL010003112.1:0-13373 GCA_020284085.1 Aporrectodea caliginosa
AATTCAGCCTTAGTGTAATCATGTCTCAGTTGATTTGTCCTAATCTCTTAATCCATATGGACAGGTGGTAAGGCTTTCTTCTAAGTGTCTTTGCCTCACATGGCTTGAATTCCTCGTCCATTCTCTTCCATTTCTATCCCACCCTAACAACCCTTCTTGTCCCTTCACTACCTTACCTTCCCAATCCTTCTCTACCCTTTCTTCCCTACCTCTCTCTTTCTCTTTCTCTTTCTCTTTTTGATAGTCTGTCATGCGACTCATCTATACAGATGTTGTCTGCTGTCTTTGATGAAGTACAGTCCTGGATGGCATCCAATAAACTCCTCCTTAACCCATCAAAGACTGAATTTCTGTTACTTGGCACTCCACAGCAACTTAAGAAATTTGATGGGCTTAAGTCATTGAAACTGGGTGACTCAGTTATTGAGCTGGCCAACGCTGCACGCAACTTAGGCGTTGTTTTTAATTCTACCATGTCTCTCACTGGCCATGTAAACAGTATTTGTAAGTCATCCTATATGTTCATTCGTGACATACGCAGAATTAGGCGTTATGTGCCCATGTCTGCAAGAATATCTTTGGCAAATGCATTGGTTTCCAGTCGCCTAGACTATTGTAACTCACTTCTTACTGGTATCAATAAATCAAACATACTGAAGCTGCAGAGGGTTCAGAACTCTTTGGCTAGAGCCATAACTAATACATCCAAATATGAACATATAACCCCTGTGCTTAAATCTTTGCATTGGCTTCCTGTTCAGCAAAGAATTCGTTTCAAACTGGGGCTCATAGTTTATAAAACTTTGAACTCTGGCCAACAACAATATTTTAAAATCTGTTCTTATTCCTCTGACATTATCATTATTCAATGAGGTCATCTGATTGTCTTTGTCTGGTCATACCTAAATCAAAGAACTGTTCTCGGTGAAGCGAGCTTTTTCAGTATCTGGAACTACTTTTTGGAACTCTCTTCCTGTGTCTGTACACGCTGTGCTCAGTCGCTTGTGTCATTTCGTTCTCGGCTGAAAACTTACCTCTTTCAAATTGCTTATCCACCTTAGGCTGCCTCTCTGTCTCTTACGGACTGATCTTCTGGATGTTGACCTGATTGCAGCTTGGTTTTGGTGTGCCATCGGTTGATGCCTTGTGCATTAGACACCGGCGCGCAATAGAAGTTGCCTTAATTACATTACATTTCTCTTGATTTCACTACCATTCCATTCCTTATCCAGCCCAACCTTCCTATACCTTTCCTTGCCTATCCTGCGTTTGCTTTCCTTCCTTTCTCTTCTCGTTGTGCTCCTTCCTCTGCTTTGCATCTCGTTCCATGTCCTTGCTTGCCCTGCCCTTACCTACCATACCTCGCCTTACCATGTCTGACCCTGCCATGTCTTGCCCTATGGGCCCCTACACTGCCTTGCCCCTTCCCTACCGTGCCTTGCCATGTCTTTCCCTTCCACGCGCCTTGTGTTTTATTTGAGCCCTGCTGTTCTGAGCGTGCTATGTGTCTGTTGGTTGTTGGTTGACAGGAGAAGCTGAACAAGGCAAAGTCAGTGGAGGCAAAGCAGGATGAGGAGAGGAGGATGATCGGAGGGCGTCTCGGAGACTCAGAGAATCAGCTGACAAAGGCTGAACTCATGAGACGAGGTCTTGAAGGAGAAATCCAACGACTCAAGATGGCTCTCAACGACAAGGAAACTGAAAAACAAGTAACAAGACTTCATACAATGGCAACAGCAACAACAATAACAATTGTAGTTATAATTAGAACAAGAACTGTTTTAAATAATAATAGCAATATTATTTATTTATTATAATACTAATGATAATTAATGACATTAATAACAATAAAATAATAATTGTAGCAATATCAGGAATAATAATGAAAATAGCAATAATAATAGTAATAATAAATAATCATTATGATTATCACCACTACTAAATCCACCAATTGGTAGTCTCTTACTTCCACCACCACCACTGCAAAAATCATTTTCATTGTTATCGAGTTCTTATTATAGATAACTCTTTATTATCATTGTCAGCATGTGTATTAGCATCTTTATTAATTACTGTGGAAACGAATGAGGTGCTTATAGTGCAGCTTGTTGAGCTCAATCTAAGATCATTTCGATCTGCTTTAGGTGTTGAGTGATCGAGTTGAGCACCTGATGCGACAGATTGAAGATCTCGAGTGTAAGGTTCAGTCACTTCAGACGACTGTTGATCGAACCAACATGGCACTCGCTCGCAACTCAGAAGAACATCACAATCACAAGGATCACGTAAGGGACTACCTCTGACAATGGGTCACAGAATGACATCTGATTGACCTCTGATATGGGTCATAGAATTACCTCTGATTGACCTCTGAAATGGGTCATAGAATGACCTCTGATTGACCTCTGAAATGGGTCATAGAATGACCTCTGATTGACCTCTGAAATGGGTCATAGATTGACCTCTGATTGACCTCTGAAATGGGTCATAGAATGACCTCTGATTGACCTCTTAAATGGGTCATAGATCAGTGTTAGGTAATTTGCAGATGGGATTTTCACCGACCTGTTGTGGGTCTCAGAAACAATCTGCAAGCGACCTCTCAGTGACCTGGCTGAACATAAATTTGTTTTGCTCCATTATTAGAGCCATATTGAATTTATATTGAGCTCAGTTAAAAACTCATTACCTTGTTACCTTGTGCTGTCAGTTCCTGGAACTCTTGCGACCTTCATGATCAAGCCTCTCCATTTCCTTCTGTCCGCCGTCGCATCTCTCAGTTCTGCCAAATTCATTCCAGTTGTTTCATGTATCTCGTCCATCCACTTTTTCCTTGGTCGTCCTTGTTTTCTCCTTCCCTCTCCATATGCTAACATCATTTCCTTTTCCAATCCATCTGATCGCATGACATGACCAAAGAACCTCAACTTTGCTCTTAGCACTGTTTGTTGTAGTGTCTCTTCATTCTCAATTCCGATACTCATGCGCACCCAATCGTTGGTCCTTTTCTCTTTCCATGATATTCTCTGCATCTTCCTCCATATCCACATTTCGCATGCGTTAATCTTTTTTTTCATTTTCTTGGTCATTGTCCATGTCTCACTGCCGTATGTTACTGTTGGTATGATCAGAGCCTTCACCAATCTTTTTTCGTGTCTATACTCACATGTTTGTCCTTCCATATTTTTTCCAGACCATTCATTGCAGTTTTTCCTATCGCTACTCTACGATTTATTTCCATATCACACTTTCCCTCTTTTTCTATTACTGATCCCAAAAACGTGAAGCTAGTTACCGTTTCTATTTCCTCTCCATCTACTACAAAACTGTCCTCCTCCTCTGTTGTCATGATCTTTGTCTTCTTTATATTGAAGTAGAGTCCTGCTTTCTCACTTTCACTCTTGAGCCTTCTTATTAGTTCTACCAAATCGGTTTTTTTACCCGCCAATAGTGTTGTATCGTCAGCGTATCTCAGATTGTTCATTGTTCTTCCCGCTATCTTTATTCCTTCCATAGCCTCATCCATTCCCGCCTGCCTCATTATCCTTTCAGCATACATATTAAATAGGAAAGGAGACAGAATGCATCCTTGCCGCACTCCCTTCCTAATCCTGAATCTGTCAGTATCTCCATATTCAGTCCTTATCACCGCTATCTGATCTTCGTACAAACCCCTAAGAAGTTGTATCAAGTGTTTCGGTATTCCCATTTCTCCCAAGGTTTTCCACATCAGTTCATGATTAATGCAGTCAAACGCTTTGCTATAATCAATGAAGCATATGTATACTTTCTGTCCAAACTCCCTTTGTCTCTCCATTATCCACCTCATATTGGCAATATGATCACGTGTTCCACGAAATTTCCTAAATCCTGCTTGACTATCAGGAAGCTCTCTCTCTATTGTACTCTCCATTCTTTTATGTATTATTTTGAGTAATATTTTGCTTATGTGTGATATCATTGCTATTGTCCTGTAATTTTCACACTCTTTTGCGTCTCCTTTTTTAAATAAAGGGATAAAGACTGAACTTTTCCAATCTTCTGGCCACTTTCCAGTTTTCCATATGTTATTACAAATCTTTGTTATTGTCTTTGTCATCACGCCATCCCCAGCTTTTACCATTTCTATTGGTATCCCGTCTTGACCCGGGGCCTTATTATCTTTCAATTGTTTAATAGCCCATTCTACCTCTGCTTCCATGATTTCCGGTTCATTTTCATACTCTGTTACATCTGTTTTTTCTACCTTTACTCTTTTATCTTCGTTGTACAACTCTTCTGTGTATTCCTTCCATCTTTTCTTCATTCCTTCTTCATCCGCAATTATGTGTCCATCACCTGCTTTCAGCGACCCCATTTTTGGTGTGTTTTTTCTCGTTATTTCCCTCACTTTTGAAAACATAGTTTTAGTTCTTCCTTTTCTTCCCTCCTCCTCCATTTCCTTGCATAATTCATTTAGATGTTTTTCTTTGTCCATGCGCGCTTGTTTTTGGAATGCGCTGTTCAGTTTTCTTATCTTATCTTTATCTCCTTCTCTTTTTGCTTCCCTTCTGCATATGGCTATGTTAATAGCTTCTTTCGATAGCCAAGGAGTTGTTTTAGTTTTTCTTTTCTTCGGAATATATTTCTCCGCAGTTTCTAAGATCACTTCCTTTGTCTTTTCCCATAAATTGTTCTCAACCTCCTCTGTTTCTGCATCGTCCCTCTCCAATATTTCAAATCTATTCCTTATTTCTACTCTGTATTCCTGTGATATTTCCTTGCAGTCGTATGTGATCAATCTTTCTCCTTTTTTTAATTTTTTTAGTTTTGTTTGCACTGTTGCTACTAGTAGTTCATGATCGGTTCCACAGTCAGCGCCTGGTTTTGTTCTAACATCTCTTATCGTGCTATTCCATCTTTTATTTATCAGTATGTAATCAATCTGGTTCCTGTGTTTTCCATCTGGTGACGTCCACGTATACAACCTTCTTTTTGGCTGTTCAAACCATGTATTCATTATTCTCAGGCTGTTTCCTTCGCAAAAATCCACTAATCTCTCTCCTGCATCATTTTGCTCTCCCAACCCATGACCTCCTAACGTGTCTCCCCCTCCTCCATTATATTTTCCCACCTTCGCATTAAAGTCACCAATGACCATTATTACATCTCCTTTAGGAGTTTTATCAATTACACTTTGTAATTCATTGTAAAAGCTTTCGTGCTCTTCCTCAATCGCCATTGACGTTGGTGCATATATTTGTATAATTGTTATATTAACTTTCTTTCCTCGAAATCTTACGCTCAAGATTCTGTCACTCACTGTATCATAACCCATTATTGCATTTGCGCTTGTTCTATCACACATAATTGCTACCCCACTTCTTCCTTTTTCTTTTTTACCTGACATTATAATCCTATAACCATTCCAATTGAAATGGCCCTGTCCTTTCCATCTTGTTTCACTTAACCCCATGATTGATATATCAAGTCGTTCCATCTCTCTCTGAATGATATCCATCTTTCCACTCTGCATACTACGGACATTCCATGTGCTTATTTTCATTTTATTTTTACAGCTCAGGATGAGTCTTTGCTTTCCAGTACGATCTGCCACTGAACCTCCTTTCGGCTTTTGTCCTGTTGCTTCATTAGACTGAATTGCTTTCAACTCTCCATTTCGCTCTTTCCCAGTAGCTGTTGAGTCGCACTCCGGCCTGGGAGTCTCACCATCTGCGACTACTACTTTGTTTGAATTAGCTTGATTCATAAAGGTTTTCTTGGCATGGTAACAGGGGTGGTTTGCCATTGCCTTCCCCTGGTTTTGCCTGCCGTGCCCGTTCGTTCTCCTACCCAATTAAGGGAGGGTACTAACAGTCTGCACCACATGAAGGTGGGCACGGAGGACTTTGGTTCATCAGCCCAGGTCGGTTCCGAATCTACGATCATCGAATACGTCGATCGGATTTCCTCCCTGTGTTACTCTAAGCAAGCTAGGCAAGCCTAGAGTGACTGATGAGCCTTTGCAGACCTCCTTTGCAAAACTCATAGAAAATTAAAATATTTATATTTTAAATTTTTTTTGCATGCCACTTAGTGACACCTGGTGTACCACTAGTGGTACGCCTACAACCGTTTGAAAACCGCTGTACTATCGTGTTCTACAAAAGGCATGAAAGGTGAGAACTGTTGACTGTCTGTTTGTGTCGTTAGGTCCAGGCTCTGAGTGTTTCGCTCTCTGGTCAGTCGAACGCAATTGCCAGTCTACAGGATCGAATTGCGCAGATCCAGAGAACACTGGCCAGCAGCGAACAGGATCGAAGAATCCTGCAGGAGAAGCTCGATCATACGACGTAAGCAATAATCCTTATCAAGGAAGATGCACAGATCCAGGGATCAGGGATTTAATAAAATCAGTCAATCAAATGAAATCATTAAAATCAGTCGTACGATCCATTGATCAGTCACTCAATAAATCAATCAGTTGATAAATTTCAACAACCAGTGACATTGGGCCATTCTTGATGCTGGGAAAGTAGAATAACAATAGGGTTTTCAAGTGTATATAACTCTGTTTGCACCATTGTCTGTCTGTGTGTCCATCTGTCTGTGTATTCAACGTTTCTTCCCTCTTTCTTTCGTTCATTGAATATTTCTTCTTCTTCTTTCAGTCGTTCCCTGAAGGAGGCACGAAGGCAGAATGAGGCTCTGACGGAGCGTATCCAATCGCTTCAGGCCGAACTGTCAGACGCAGGAGTACGAAGGGCAGAACTGGAAGCACAGCTACGCCAATCACACGACGTCAGTATCTTGTGATAACTTACCACCAAAAGCCATAAACACATTGGTCTAGTCTAGTTTGCTATGATGTTGTTTAATTTAATCTAATCTAGAATCTCATCTAATTTTGTATGATCTGATGTTATCTAGTTTATAATCTAAAATAATAATATAATATGTGATCTAGTGAAATCTAATCTAGTGTGATCTAGCTTAATCTATCTAATCTACTTATGATGTAATTTAATTTAGTATGATTTAGTCTAACCTGATCAAATCTAGTCTACTAGTATGATCTAGTACAATTTAATCTTATGTAGTTTAGTCTGGTCTAATATAATCAAGTGTAACTTGACTTAAGCTAACCTGAGACTTCTGTAGCACAGTTTTCATAATATGCCTTTTGATAGTCATGTTAGAGATTGTAACAATCTCTGGGAGATTCCTACGAATTGATTGATTTAGGTAATGCATCAATTAGGATTCAATCATTGGTTATCAATTTATTTTTAACAGACAAGTTTTTCACTATTAGTGTTAATATTTTTTGTATTAATAGTTTTAATGGTTGGTGATGCTGTAGGTGATGGTGCAGAGACAGGATGGGGAGGAAGATCTGAACAAGAGGCTGCAGAAGTTGATGATAGAGAAGCAGTCTCTGCAGGAGCTGGTCGCCACCCTCCAGCGCAACCTGGCCAACTTAGAGGCCGAGAAGAGGGCAGCTGAAGCCTCGGCTCAGAGGCTCGAAAAGGATAGACACGTCCTTAAGAAGAACCTCAACAAGGTCTCAACTTCAGTCTGGTTTCTCCTTGTGACTTCTGCATTAATTCTTGCCTTCTGTCCCTTTAAACTCTGCTTAAGTTTGTCTTTTTCTAGCTACCTTAAGACACATCTGTTCAGATCCCTTGTACAACCATGTTCTAAGCGCTTCTGAGGTGCTTTAAAATACACTTTATAAAAGTCCAGATACATAGATACATACATAAATGGATCACATGTCTTGCTTCTTATCCACTGATACCCACTTTGCCTGTCATCACTCCTCTTCTGCAAGGACTCCAAACATCTTGTCTACTAGATGAAGATTCATTGGATTGGCTCTGCATGTCTGTGGGAGTTCACCAGTGCAGATTCTTCTAGTTATCTGAGCGCTGTTCGCTTATTGATTAACCTTTTGTTGTCGGTGACTTTAACATCAGTTAGGATGGCATAGGCAGCACTTTTGCAACAGACTTAAAAGGCACTAGAGTAAGTGTCCACTTACATACAATATTGGACTAAATTCTGTCCTCAACTTTTCGCATGCTGCAGACTATTGCTTGCCAGTATTGACCCCAGTTCTTGCCTTTCTGCCACTGGCATATGTCTCAATGATTTGCTTGTTTCTAGCCATCTGGTCTTTGCTCTGGTATCAATTCTGAAGGACTCACCAATTATCATTTTCATGTTATCATCGTTTTCATGATATCATTGTCATCCACTTTCATCTTCATTTAATTTTACACCATCAACTGCATTCATCAGCTTCATTATCTTATCATCTTCGTTATAATTTTATCATCGTCACTGTAATCATTATCATCATAAGCGATGATTTGTTGTCATAATCGCAATCATCATCATGACCTTCATCGCGGTTCAGTCTGTCTTTGCATTTGTCGTCGTAGCGGACGGAGGTTCTGACGAAGGCATCAATGGAGAATTCTTCTCTGGATCGAACCCTTAAACGTCTTGAGGAAGAGAACTTCGAGCTGCTGAGACAAGTTCAGGCTCTGCAGGCTCAACTCACAGAAGCCGAACAGAGTCATGCTCAGAGGTTAGGATGCCCACCTCCGTTTAGAACTGTCTCTGGTTGCGTTCGGGTAAATTATGGATTGGGTAAATCGCTGATATGTCTCAGCAATTTATTCAATTCACTACTAGTCTTACCCCAGATGAGATTAGATTAATTTCGGTTTTTTTATTATTTGGTTGATTGATTTTATTGATTTATCAGAATTCTTGGTTGATTGGTTTAATTGGTTGGTTGGAGTCATTGGTGATTGAAATGATTGTTTCATTCTGTGACTGATTGGAATAATTTGATGATTCACTCTTTTAATGATTGACTGATGGGTTTATTTAATTGATTGAATTCGTTGCTTGTGTTTGATTGAAGGCTGTCGATGATTGTATCCCGCCATAGACAGGAGGTTAGCTTGGAGTCGGATCGCCTGCTTTCGGCCAAACTTCAGGCAGAGAAGTTGTTGGAAGCAAGAGAGCGCGCCCACAGGCATCACGTCAAGGGCCTCGAGCAACAGGTAAGTCAGCAAGGGAACAGGTAGGAGGTAAACGGGAAGGGGACAGGTAAGATGCAGGGGATTAATTGGGTAATTGCCAGGAAGAGATTCAGTTGAACAAGTATTAACAGTGAATTCAACAGTGATGGTAGGATCATTGATCAATGGTGGATGGTTTATTGACAGATTGATCTACAAATGGCTACTTGGTTATGAGTTTTCTGTTTGCAAAAATAATTTTCTGGGACTGATCATTTTCTGTTATTGATTGGTCAGTTTATGGATTGATTGATTGAACCTAGATTTCGACCCTGAAGGACCAAATGACTCACGAGGTACGCATGCGCCAACAGTACATCACTCGTAGTACACGAGCTGGCAACGAAATCAACGACATCCGCAGTGCCCTCGACAGCTCACTTGGCAAGGTCATCCGCAACCCTGACCTTGACCCAATTCTTCTGGAACATGAAGCGAAGAAATTGGATGCCATTGAGAACCGTCGCAGAAGCACCTCACCGGGAAGACCCTGCTCCAAACGCCAGGGCTCCCCGGTTCGATCGGGTTCCCCAACACGTGCCACTCCCAGTCTCGTTCGTGGATCATCTCCTTTGAGGTCAACGATTCGACGTACCAGTCCGAGCCCAGTGCCTCTTCGATCATCAATGCGTAAATGATCAATGATCCAGAAGATCAGTTGATCAGCACTGATCATAAGCATGGGATCGAGCAGATCTTGATCAGTTGATGATCACTGACGATGTCAGAATAATATCTTGCAGGTTTAACGACTTTTTATTTATTAACTATATGGAGTATAATTATGTGGTTAATTAAATTAGGTGAAAGATTAATGGATTTGTTAATTAGTAACTTGTTACTATATTTACTCTGCATCATTTTGTTTTACATTACGCAAAGTTTACGCCAACCGTGCCTTAAGATGTATGTAATGTTGAAAGAGAACAGGATCTAAGTAATTTTATTATCATCTATGATCTATGCCTTAGCCATCTGTCAGTGTCCTGCGTAACTCTTAATTAAAAATCTTCAGCTTCCTCCGTCGTTTGTTAATTTGGACACCAAACGCCATCAAGTGTTGGAGACAGACAGCAGAGATGGAAGGCAGTGTAACTTAATCCGATGGGCGTAGTGCCATCTAGTGACAAAAATGAGAATGCTTTTTCAACGATCGGCGTTTTTCAGCCATATTTTAACTTTGAAATCTTTAGTCAAATTATCAGTATTTTTGTCGATCTTTTTCTTTGCTTCATTAAATTACGTAAGTAGATTATTTATTTGTAGTACTATTTATCTGGTTATTTATATAGCACTGCTTAAAGAACCTCATAAAGGCGCTACATAACTTCATACCTGTGGTGCAACAGTTCTATACATACTATTACATTATCTTACCTAAGTTTGCATTGTTACGAGGAATATTCTGCTATAAACACGGGTGTGAAATGGATCCTAAGTTGTGGATTGCCAACAAATCTCTCTCACCTCTTGCGCATGAATGCGTGATATGAAACTGAAGCACCTTTTTGAGCTGTCAGTTATTTGCTGTTGCAAATAGTTGGATTGCTGATGTGTGCTTTTGTTAAGATTCCTCAGCCCCAGGACCATGTCTCAGAGAATTGTAGTAAATGAGCATTATACCTGAGCTTGCCTTAATATATGTAGGTCATCTTGTGCTCCGATATCCCGCTTTCATTTTGACAAACGTTTCAAACTCATTTTCAAATTGTACTTGTGATGTTTAATTAGAATTCCTTGCAGTTTCATTAATGTTATTTTAAATTCAGATTTCATGTGCCAATATTGCAGTTACCTTGAAATTATATGATAGTAGTGTTTGTTAAACTTGTAGAACTAGATGCATATTCGATTTGTAGTTGATAAATTTCTGTGATTATCTTTCAATTGCTGCTGATTGTGGATTTCTGCTAAATTTGATTAGGCATTTTTGAAGAAGATATAATGTTTCTTTATGGATTTTGCAATATAGTTATTTCATATTTCGTTTCAATTGAAGGGTTTTCTAACCCTGTGTGCAGTTGTGAATCAGCTTTCTGATCTGCTTGCTGTCTCCGGTTTAGCTGGTAAATTTGTGTAGTTCTTAGTACTGGATTGTGTATCTTATTGTTTCTTTGGAAAAAAAAGCTAAAATGGAATGTCTTGAATATATTAAATGTAAAAAGAAGTTTAAGTTTGCTGAATTTTGTCAGGGTCAGTGTGTGCCCGGGAATTGCCGTAAACTGGAATTCCATTATACAGGAAAGTAAGCTAGGTAGACCCAACTCTAAATCTACACATTTTTACGGTATCAATGCTGTTCGTTTTCAATTAATTTATTGGGTGAAATCATGATATATTTCGGTGTAATCCAGGGTGTACAATGCATAATCCACGCATACTTTTTCTTAGTAGACTGCATAACATGGAATTAGTGTTGGAGGTACTGTAGTGCGTTTTGTGAGGTACGTTAAAGGAGCTATAGTAAGTGTCCAGCTACATGCATACATACATGGTACATACATACATACATACATATGTCAACTTTAACCAGTCACCAAAACTCCAAGCACCACCACATGACCTCTGTTCTCAAATCACGCATTAGCTAAAAATCCCTTGGGGCATCCATTACAAAATTCTATTTCTTACTTATAACGCCCTTCTAACCTCTTAACCCTAGTACATCTGCCATCCAACAGCACAGATATACTCATTCCTCATCACACCTCTTGGCCTCCATTTTCCTGTCTCTCAAATTCTGCAACCGCTCCTTAATCTATACTGCACCAGCTCTTTGAAACGAACTCCTAATTTTTAGGATCTCTGCCAGTTCGCTCATCCTCCTATCTCGTCTCTCTGTCTCGCCTCACCTTGCCCTCTTTCCTGCAGCTTTCCACTCATGACAGAAAACTGAACTTGTCAAGCTATCGTATCCTGGTTCTACTCCTCCACCACTTCATCCACCATTTTCAACCTTACCGTCTCCTCAGTTTGACCTCAGAATCTGACCTGGCACTGAAACGGCCCAAACAACCTGGCTGTTGAGGACTTAATTCGATATAGCGCCAACGATCGACATGGCTTTTGTGTGACGAGGAATTTTGGAGATTTACATAACATTACAACTAAAAGGGTTCGATAGCCGACCATTTTCGGCATTGACTCCTCGTTCTTGTGTAGTTACTTTTCGGCCAATTACATTATATAGCAGCAGGATTAACCGCTTTCGAAATGTCGTTTGGCCCACGCCTCTGAAGACAAATGCTCGTACGGAGTTGAAATCTGCGATTTTCTCAATTTAGTTACCAAAATAACCAAGATGTTATTGAGAAAACATAAAAGTCAACTCGATCACATGTAACATTGTCAAACCAGACACTGTAATCACTCTACTGAATCAGACGCTAAGCAAGAGGGTTTGTATCTGCTCTGGCTTGGGGTCAAAGGTCCATGAATTGGAATAAGTGGTTGTGGCCACTGATGTCGGTTTTTGTCATTCACCCGATAACCTAGGTAGCACTTACTCCACTGTTAATCTGCCACAGCATAGAAAACAGACGACTTTGACTTTTAAACCCCAAGACGTGCCCTCTTCTCTGAAATCTGTCTTTCCGTTCCGAACTCGTAGTAGTGTGGCGCTAGTTCGTACAACCACTCCGCCTTGATCACTGTAACGTCCCTCATGAAATCCTTCGTCGAGTTTACCACCTCTGTGAATAGGACGTACGCAGGTGGTGACTCCGTGTAAAGCACAGAAGTCGGGTGGATGTGAAGCTGAAACTCGTCTCGTATCGTCTTGAAAACTCCGGACGAATGATACCTGGCCGCATTGGCAAACAGTCCGACAGTAAGACAACGACGAAGACAATCCACATCGTCCCCACAAGAAACCATCTTCACCTTTGCGCGTTTCATCATTCGAACAAGTTGATCTCGGAGCTCAGTGGCACGACATAAGCCCCGGTAGTTGAGGAAATGCTGCTTGCACCATCGCGAGCTGTTCCCTGATGTTACAAAGGCACGGAATACGTTGAGAAGGGTTATGTGGTCACCCTCCGCAACAGAAAATTTCCTTCTTGCTCTTTCTGCATCTGCTTTCTGCTTCGGAGGAATGACAAACACATTCTGGATCTGCGTGATGGCCGCGATCACTGCTGCTTCTTCCGAACAACCAAACTCTTCGGCCGTCAGTAGAACTTTGGAAAATGCTGGCGACAAAGGAAACTCGGCCATTTCGAAGCCCAGTGGCCGAGTGAGGTGACAGCTCTCGTCCAGCGCACCAAGAGCAAAGAGCAGTTCGAGTGAGCGTACCAC
>JACEVL010003113.1:0-15671 GCA_020284085.1 Aporrectodea caliginosa
TTCGAGCCTCTCTTCGGCCAGCACAAGAAGGTAGAAGGTCAAACTTACCAGTTCGAGATCTTCGTAGTCTTCCATCTTGTTGTTCTTCTTCCGGTCGTCCTTGAAGCCTGGATGGAACTGACCCGTCCTCTCGACCCATCGCTTATTTATTCATAATCGACCCAAAAGAAGCAGCAAGTAGCCAATCAGAAACAGCTCTGGACACAATCAGTTGTCCTGGCAATGAGTTGCCATGGCAATAGTTAATCATCATCTGCATTGTGACGAAGTAAGACCTACTTTAAATTGATCACGTCATAATAGGCTATGGGCTTTACATTATATGACGCATTCATTTGTGACGTTGTCATGGCAATATTATTATTTGCCACCAGGTGAAAGTCCGATTACCATTTTAATTAATTATAATTAATTAAATGCAGTTAATTAATTGCATTAATTAAATGCTCATCCGTCTTCCTCCCTGGTTGATTTTTGCTTCAGTATGATCGAAAAGAAACCACTCATCGATGGTTCTTGGGTCATTCTGATTCAGTGATTCCGTCCTTTAAAAAATAGTATGTAATTAGGCTCATATATATATATATCTTATATATATATATATATATATATATATATATATATATATACATATATATATATATATATATTAGGTAGTTCCATCATATAATGACAAATTTTTATGTTGTTTCTTTTTTATTCTCCAACCCACCATTTGGTGATATGACTTACAGAGACTCTTTAACCAAAATATTTTCAAAATATAAAATTATTTAGGACTTGCCCAAGCCAGTTGAAGTTACGATAATTGCGCATGTTCCCGAAATTTCAGTTTCGTACTTTTAAATTATGGACTATATTGTTACTGGAATTTCTCCAGCTGTGCCACTGCAAACTCAACAGCCTCATCCTTCCATGATGCAATCATGGCTGCCAGTATCGATACTGATCTCTGGACATGATGTGATCAAGCTGTTGTCTGTACCAAAACTTGATGATGAAACGGCAGTAACAATGTCACATGCAATGGTTGAGAGCATTGATGAATGGGGTTTGCGTAATCGTATTAAAGGTCTATGCTTTGATACTGGAAGAAATGGTGGCGTATGCGTATTGTTGGAAAGAAAAATAGGTCGAGAACCCCTCAATTTAGCATGCCACCACCACATTTCTGAAATCATGTTGAAGGTCTTTAGCCTGTATGATGTATCGAAGTCTCCCAACATGGAGCTATTTGGCCACTTTAAAGATTTCTGGCCTAGAATAGATCAGGCAACCTTTTCCACAGCCACAGAGGATGAGTAGATGACAGCCATGGAAGAATGAGGTCATTGAGTTTGCAGTGGCACGGCTGGAGAAATTCCAGCCAAGAGACAACTATTGCGAACTTCTTGAGCTATCAATCATATTCCCCGGTGGCATTCCACCACATGGAATAGGCCTACGTTTCCGATATCCAGGAGCTGTACACCGTACGCAGTGGATAGCCAGAGCCATTTGCTCACTTAAAATGTGGATCTTCCACTCACAATATGAACCTCTGCACTCTCTGCAGCCAGGTTCAACCAGAACACGGAAGTCTCGTGGCCTTGCATATTTTTAAGGTGATCAAGTCTGGAATCATCTGTGACATCATCTTTGTGACAGGTATTTATATGTCAAGTACTGGTTCCAGTGGACGTCGTCTACAGATCTCGAGGCTCCCAAAAATGACCTGAATTTGCTTTGCATGCTGTCGACCTACCAAAAAAGGCTGTCGCCAAGGCTGCCAGTCTACCACAACCGCATTTAGTTGTCACTTACAAAGTGGTACTTGTCTGAACTACTGGATGGGTTTGCATTCTTTGACGATCATGTTTCAGTGGATGAGAATAGACTCGTGGTAAAGGCCCTAAACGAAAATTCAGGTTCTGTTGAGCCACTAAAACGAATCCCACCATTCCATAAACCTGTAACTAAAGAACTCCACAACTTCGTCACTACATCAACCATGAGATTCTTCCACATTTTGGAACTCTCTGAGGACTTCGGGGAAAATCTACAGTCTGATCCAAGCATACCAAAGAAGCCGCGATGTTGTCCAATCCGTTAAAGAGGTTAAAGATCTCGCAGAAAGATGTTTAGTGCAAGAATTTAAGTCGTCTCTAACAAGAAATGAAGAACAAAAAGCAGTTCTTGTTACAGGTTGTAGAGGAACATAGGAAGCTGTTCTCAGCGCCAACAAAGGCTGCAGCCATACTAAAGGTCAAAATCGGATGACTGACGGCAAAATTAATGTTGATGTTCTCGGCTACATTTTCAGATTATTTTCTAAGTTTTGCTGTCAGTATCTTAAGCTGATAATAAAACTCATTCTTACGACTTTGATACCATTATTCAGTAATTGTATTGTAGCTGCACATTAATTGTTTGCTTTCGTGCAATTATGTTAAACCCTGCTGAGTGCCGATGTCATGATAAAGCTTGAGGAAATCAGCAGCAAATTATGAAAACTTTGTCAGCTTTGGGCAAGTCCTAAATATTATTATTTTCTTTTAATTTTTTAACTGTGACCTATTAATACGTGACGTCACCATATGCCGGGTTGGAGAACTAATTTAGAAAACTTCCATTTTATAAAACCAACCCTATATATATATATATATATATATATATATATATATATATATATATATATATATATATATAGTTTGATAACGACAATAAACAAAACTGGCTTCAACTTCAGGCCCCATAATTATGTTAATCTAGCTAAATACTGGATGAAAATAATGAAGCGAAATGTTCCTGTCAAAATAGAACCGGAACGCACCGGAGCGGCATTCCGGTCCCAACCTATCCCTGTTCTGATTTCATAACAGCTGTCTTCTGATATAGGAATAGCCCATAGAACAGGAATTCTGAATTGTATCTTGTTTTAATATCTTATAGAGCTGCTTTACAAATTTACAAGTGATAATAGCTTGCAGTTCACTTCTTCGGCGCCATAGGTTCCCGCGGGTCCCTGCCTATGTTAGGAAACCTTCACACCAAAAGCGACACATGTGCTTCTAGGCCTAATTTCGACGTGCTCTGCTTCTAGGCCTAATTTCGACGTGCTTTGCTTCTAGGCCTAATTTCGACGTGCTCTGCTTCTAGGCCTAATTTCGACGTGCTCCTTAATGGAATGCCACACTACCTTGCGTAAGGATGTTTAACGCTAATCGTGTTAATGGCCTCGTGTCGATTTATTTTATATGTGCTTAGTTGCCTATTAGTATTTTTTAATGGCGGGCTATCGAAAAAGTTTACTGAGAAAGAACTATTACAATACAGGTGAGCTGTTAGTGATTATTTTTGCAGTGCTGTGTGAAATGAATGCTTGAGCGATGTTACAGGTTCCAGCTGTTTGTGATGACGTATCCCTTATGATACCGTGGGCGTTGCCGAATTATATAGCGCGTTTACAATTAACAAAACAAAAAAGAGTATCTGCTTTAAGAGCATATGCAGCTATCACTTTCCCTTACAAAATGTAAATCTCTGGTAAGTCATTCACGTAAAAACACTCATACTTGGCTTAATAACTAATTAATAATTATAATAATAATTTAAAAACATAGTAAGTAGATTATAATTAGACTTTTGTTATGTTAATTCTAATAGAGATCGCGTAGCACGGATGTTTCAGCATGCCTACAATGGTTACCTGAATTATGCTTATCCATTGGACGAACTACGACCTCTGACTTGTGATGGTCATGACACATGGGGAAGGTAAATTTATAGTAATTGTAAAGTGTCTATAGTTTGTAGTAGCTTCTTTCCCCAAGGACATGAAATGAGACATTCTGTAAAGATACTGTAAATGCTCAGAAGCATGGTATGCATGCCACATGCTTGCATACACACATACACTCACAAGAGACACATTGACCTTCAGGATTTATTGGTTCCCTGACTTCAATGACACTGCTCCAACGGATTATGATTCCTGACTGTGTTTGAACTTGAAGCAAACATTTATTAATGCCTTGTGCATTAATTATGATAAATGTACTATAGAAGTCATGCAGTGTTTCCGTTAACGCCCAAATGGCCGTTTTTACGTCCGTGAAAAACTTCTCAAATTTTTCGATGTGATAGCCGAAATACATGAGCTACGTCCAAAAAATTCCAGGTCAAGGCGTAAATACGTCCTCTTTTTGGACTCTAACGGAGACACTGAAGTCATGGGATTACATCAGATTGGATTACATACATACTCACATATGCTTAGAGGATGCTTTACAAATATAACCATTACATTATCTATTGTTAGATATAACACTGCAGAAAATACTTTAGATTGAGAAATTGTATGTCGTATAACATAGACTTGTCCATATGCATGGCCATGTGATGAGAAGTCTTTTTAAAAACCATTTTTACATAATCATGTGTATCAGAAGCTTTGTTTGGTCTTAGTACGCTTTATTTTTCCAGCTACTCACTCACTCTTATCGATGCACTGGATACGTTGGCCGTCATGGGTAATTTCAGCGAGTTCCAGCGCGTGACAAAACTGCTTGAAAAGACACTTGACTTTGACAGAGACATCAACGTTTCTGTCTTTGAGACCAACATTCGAGGTCCGTCTTTTGATTCTACATAAATTTGTTTGTCTTACTGGTGTATTGATTGATCGTATGATTGACTGATCTTCTAGTGGATGATATCATCATCATCAGTACGTAATGCCAGCCACTTTGCGGCGATGGGTACGAATAAATGGCCTCCTGTTGTCCTCGGTCATTTGTAAAGTCTGTTACTCCCCTTAGTGTTAGTTAGTCCAAGTGATGTTATATCCTCATTTATATTGTCTATCCATCTTGTGGTGGATTGCCCAGGCAATTGATTTTGTAGTGAAATGATCATGTCATTTATTAATTCTGTGAGGAAACCTGCAGTTGAAAAGTGGATTGATGTGGTGCACAGTTGATGTGTTATGGTCGTTGTCTGATTCATGTTGTGATGGATTTGTCTTTTTATTGATTCGATCTATTATTATTATTATTAAATAAATTTGTAACGAAGCGCAAGGTCACATTGCGAGTGAAGGACTTGAATCTGGGGCGTGGATAGTCAGCGGCGCCAGGTGAAGATGTGCTTAGATTTTGATGTGTTATGGTCGTTGTCTGAGAAATGTGAGTTTTGAGATTTGTCTGAAGGAAGGAAGTGATTTGATCTATTGTGGAGAATAGTGGTAGTTGATTCCATTCCTTTGGAGCAGAGGCGTGGAATGCACGAGAGCCCATCGGTTCTGCATTGTGGCTCAGCTATGAACCTCTGAGAATGATGATTGCAGGCAACGAGGAGGGATGTAAGGAGTTAGTAGTGCATGAATATAGGTAGGTGTGCTTTTGTGCTGATCTATGGTGGAGAATAGCACTGGTGTTTCACGGAAGTTTGTATGAATTAATCCTGTCTGTACTTGGGCCTCTATATAGCTCCAGTTAGGAACCTCTGAGAATATATTTTGCTGTTATTTATAGTTGTTGGTGGCCTCCTATCTGGTCATCTCTTATCTCGTAAGGCTGGAGTTCAGCTGGATCCTGGCTGGCCATGCAGTGGACCTCTGCTTCGACTGGCTGAACAGATAGCAAGGAAACTGCTTCCAGGTAAGGCATTTTGTTCGGTGATATACATCTAATGTGATGAGACTGGTATATGTTGTATTGAGGCCGCATTACACTTATCAAGGATTTCCTAGGGAATCAGCAAAAACATTGATATTATTCCACAGTCCCTGTGCACACTGATGAAATGTTTTTGAGCTGTCTGCAATGGAACATTACTAATGACGAACCAGTTAAGTACAGACTGTCTGCCATCTGACTGAAGTTGACGTTTAAGCATTTAATGACGAATGTGTACTAAAAGTGACTGGGAAACCAATGCAGCTCGTTGTTAAAGTTACAGGTTGTGCTATGTATAAAAGTTAGATGCGGACATCCACACTGGTCATAACCCCTCTCATTGTTTGCATTTGTCCACATTTGGATGAGCCCTCTGACCCTCTTTGTGGATGACCTATACCACCTTCTACGGTACCTTTTAATGTCAGCAGTAGTAAGGCCGCGAATTTTGGAAAGAGATGGATCTCTGTATGCTATGAGCACTTCTTTGTCATCCTCAGGAGGTTGAAAACTTGAAACAGAAATCCAAGGCCCATGAGCAGTAAGTTGGCTGAGTGGAATAGGTGGAAAATGTTTTGAGTTTTTGCTAATTTTTTTATAAAAATTGTTGTACCTTACAATAGTCAAGTCTACCCTTTAATTTCTCCATAAATATTAACTGATGTGTTGTGATTATCTGATCGTCTTTGCAAATAACTTATTCACCGCATTTTTTCTTTCCAGCTTTCAACACGTCTACTGGAATGCCATATGGAACAGTCAACCTCTTGTATGGCGTTCCGAAGGGAGAGACTCCTATAACCTGCACTGCGGGTGTTGCTACATTCATTGTCGAATTCGGTGCCTTAAGTCAACTGACTGGTCTTCCCATCTTCCGAGATACTGCGATCAAAGCTCTGCACAGTCTGTGGACTCTCAAGTCTCCCATCGGCTTGGTAATATCTGGCTTTAACAAGTCTGGGCAACCACTTCATTTGTCCATCTATCTGCAGCATTCCCTTGTTTTCAGGTCTTTAGAATATAAATGCTTGATACTCGCTTCCGATCAAGATGGTGGCAGTGTTTCCGTTAGAGTCCAAAAAGAGGACGTTTTTGCGCTTTGACCTAGAATGTTTTGGACGTAGCTCATTTCTTTTGGGTATCACTCCGAAAATTTGGACGTTTTGGAACTTTTTTCGGACGTAAAAACGGCCATTTGGGCGTTTACGGAAACACTGGATGGTGGTATCACCAGGTAGACTAGTAAATTAATGGATTTATTATTAGATGAAAGCTAAGCGAGCAAGTGTGCATTTTAGAATATTTGATACCTGGGTATCATTGAGGCCTGCAAGAAATGCCTTGGTGAGCTACCACATGTGTGAGACCCTACTTTTATTTAAGAGTGAATTGTAGTCGTAATTTGTATTTGCTTTTACATGCAAAATAAAAAAAAAACCTGGACTTTTGCAACGATTTTCAATGGAAAACCCCCCGAAATCTTAAAACCTCCTCTGAAATTTTTTTCTGGTTACGCCCATGGTCAAGAGTCGTTACCGACCTGAATGGTGCATAGCATATTGGTCAATGTAGTTGCTAAGGTGTATAAAAAAAACTAAAATACTGAGTTACATATAGTTACATATAAGCCATGCCACATCCCAGAAACATAGTCAGATGGGTTTGAATGGAGGTGAAATTGTGCGTGTTGCCAAACCACGTCACTCATTAGCATGTGGGTGTCTAGGCTAAACTTCAGCAGAAAAAATCCAGTAAACTCTTTATTCTGAGCAGTGTTGTTGTTTCAAGTGCATAATTATTTAAGAGTGAATCGTAGTCGTAAATTTGTATAGCACCACTTCAAGAGACCTGCTCAGAGACGCTCCCGACCTGACAACACCAAACCCGTGATCAAAAAGAATGGGTTTCAAACGTTTGTGGGAAAAGGGCAAAGAGAGACCAAGAAGTTCATTACAGGGGTTGCAAGGCAACCTATTCCAGAAAGATGGACTGACTTTATGACTTGAAGCCTTTATGGAGCACTGTGGAAGTTCGAGCCATAGGGACAACCAGGTCGCCTTGCATAGCAGAGAAAAGGAATCTTTACTTAATCCATTATTGCGGCCATGGTGTTGCTTGTTGATGGTTGTGTGTTCTGTGTGTGCCTAGGTCGGCAATCACATTGATGTCCTCACTGGAAAGTGGACAGCGCTCGACTCCGGAATTGGTGCTGGTGTCGATTCGTATTTCGAGTATCTAGTCAAAGGTGCTATTCTCTTTCCGTATCCGCAGCTGATGGAAATGTTTCAAGGTAAACAGCACTTTAGATACTCTTCTAAAGCATCTAGTCCATGGTCTGTCCTGACATTTAATTAATTCCTTTTTGGAATCGTACTGGATGTCATTTCTACTCTTGCCTTTTGATTCAAAGTAATATAGGAAGCAAATTTTACTTATAAGCAAAGTAATTTTCGTGACTTTCTCAGTTATTCTGAATTGGCTGAACTAAAATATGGATTCAAATTCTATTAAAAGTGTTGGCATTTACTGGATTGCATATCAGTGAACCTGGCTACAAGTTGCTGACATTACTACATATCTTGACCCAGTTGCATGTTATCATGTTGGCCGTTATCTGCGACCTCATCTCGTTCCTTGCGCTCTGCTGATTGGCTAGATCTTTTTGTTCCTAGGACTAGGACTGCCTTGGCTCAACGCCGGGCATTTGCTGTGGTTGGTCCCTCTACTTGGAATGACCTTCCCCCCTCATTAAGGGCTAAACTAATGACTAGGTTTTCCTCTTTGGTCTCTCATTCTTTAAAGACGTTTCTTTTCCCCGGGGTTTTTGTGCTGAGAGCGCTTCTGAATAGTTATTCTGAGAGAGGCGCTATATAAATCTTTAGATACAATACAATACAATGAAAAAGTGTTCATAAATAATTCTTTCAAACCGTGCTTGCTGTGTTCATTTTTCCAAAGCATGCTTTGCAGTGGCGTAACTTCATATTCTGGGCCCCCCTGCAAGATTTTCAAAATGGGCCCCCCTCCATACAGCCGATGACAATCTGATAGACAATTTTATGTTTCAAATTATCGACTCACTTTTGAGGCATACATTTTAATGATTTTAATTTATGATATTTTATTTTATTATTAATTTGTAATCTTATGCCACAACTAAAAATTGTTTTCGATTTGCATTAAAATTGATTAAAATGAGTCAATTTTACATCGTTTTTTAAGTTCGTTTTGTAAATCCTTCTTTTTCCGTCGTTTAGCTGCTCCACTTAGAGGCTTGCTAGCCATCATTAGTACAATTTTTTATTTTTAAATCTTAAATTTTGTATTGTAATCCGATCTAATGTTTTGTTGTTATATAATTTAAAAAATAGTAATAATAATTTTACATTTTTATATTATTAAAAACTATTTTATTAATCTATTTAAACAAACTTTTTAAATAAATATCAACAACGATGGCCGACGGAAACTTGGCAATGAGACTAATGACGTCAGCATAAATCAAAGACGAAAAGTGAAACTAATTGAGTGAATTAACTGCAAATTTCAACGTCATCTGGCGATTATAGTTTGCCTTCGAGTCACTGCTCACTAGCTTAAATCAAAGCCTAGAAAAATATGCGCCGACCGCGCATCAATAGTAATATTCCACATCATCTGCCTGCCTGCATGATTTATTGATTTTACAAGGCTAAGGAGTTTACAAGGAGTTTCGGTTTCCGGCTTTCTGCTGTGCATTTATTAATTAAAATAGTTCATTTTTTCAGGTTTGAAAATGGGCCCCCTTTTACCTGGGCCCCCCCGCAGTTGCGGGCTCTGCGGGCCCATAGTTACGCTACTGATGCTTTGTTGTTTGCAGCATACAAGCAAGCAATGATTAAATACTTGAAGCGTGAAGACTGGTACATGTGGGCTCATATGGACAAGGGAACCATAACACTACCAATCTTCCAGTCACTTGAAGCGTTCTGGCCAGGACTCCTGGTAATTAAAAATGCTCATTCTGGCTTGATTGGCTGCAGTTCAGTTAGTTTGCTGTTATTTGACCATTTATATAGCTCTTATGTCTTAATGCTTTTATCGATACTTACATGTGTGCAGATACGTACCTGTAGCACCTTTTCAATCTACTGTATGTGGCTGTAGGATGGTTTTGATTATGGAAGCAGTTTGGGGAACATAATATGGCTCTCCTTTATTTCCTATAATAATCTGGTGCTACACTGTGACAAGAC
Organism: Aporrectodea caliginosa; assembly: GCA_020284085.1. Taxonomy (NCBI): domain Eukaryota; kingdom Metazoa; phylum Annelida; class Clitellata; order Crassiclitellata; family Lumbricidae; genus Aporrectodea; species Aporrectodea caliginosa. The sequence goes on from JACEVL010003113.1 coordinate 9,893, forward strand.
TTTAATCATTTACACTGAGTAGTTGCATAATCTAATCTAATTATAAATCTAATCTAATTACTTCTATGGGGCACAATTATCATAATTCAAAGGACATCAATTATTGATGGCTGTTTCAAGTGAAACGATAGTTAAAATCACAATTTGTTGGAGAAACCTGGTCAAATCTGATTGGTTGGAGACACCTGGTCAAATCTGATTGGTTGGAGAAACCTGTTCAAATCTGATTGGTTGGAGAAACCTGGTCAAATCTGGTTCAATAAATCAATCAAAATTTATATAGCGCCCCTTCAAGATCCCTACTCAGAGGCACTCGATTGGTTGGAGAAACCTGGTCAAATCTGATAGGTTGGAGAAACCAGAAGTCAAGCTATTGGTGGGTCCTTAGAGGCTGAAACAGGGGCTGAAACCTTTGAACTACATTACAAACTGGACTACTTCAGTTATGTGGCATGTGTATGTGTGTAAGTCTATGGTTCTGTCGTACATCTTAGAGTCTGACAGGTGACATTGATGGCGCCATGAAGACTCTGCACAACTACCACCAGATTTGGCGCCAGTATGGTTTCGTTCCTGAATTCTACAACATTCCAAAGGCTGAAGCACAAGTCAATCGAGAGGGTTACCCACTTCGACCAGGTACCTCTGAATTTGTATCTGTTCAGGTTTGGGGATTCAAAACAAAGGATCAGACTGTACAAAAAGTTTACAAACTGTTTAGGTTTGCTTTGTTTGTGAGACCGGGATGACTTTTAACAAGAAACCAAACAGTTTTACATGTGATGCTTTAACCCTTTAACGACGAGCGTGTACTAAAATGTATGGGAAACCATAGGCAGCTCGTCGTTAAAGGTACCCTTCAGAGATCACTTGAGAGAGAAAATTTTGGAAGCACTTCCTGTCTTCTGATTGCAGTCATTTCGTAAACTTCTGAATGTGGGTTTTAATGCATATATTTGCTTTTTGTTGAAATTCAGAGCTCGTTGAGAGTGTGATGTATTTGTACCAGGCGACGAAGGATCCCTATCTTCTCGAAGTGGCAGTTGACATCCTTGAATCTATCGAGACCAGCACAAGAACCCCTTGTGGTTATGCCACGGTAAATGAACACAATTAATGTTGAAGAGTTTATGAGTCATCAGGCATAAAATTCACCCATTAATCTTAACACTTTAATGACTAAAATGCATGGAAAACTAATCCCTCTTGTCGTTAGAGGGTTAAGTAGCTTTCAGTTTGTCGTGTTGTATGCTGCTAGATTGCTTAGGTTATGCAAAATGCTGCAAGTTTTATATTGGATTAGGTGTTGTCTGCATATGATGATGTCCACACCATAGAGATTATGCCATCTCTATCGCTTCCATAAAGTCGTCAATTGTTCATTCATTCATTACACAGATTTATATAGCACCCCTGCAAGGCTACTACTCGGGAGTGCTAAAAAAAACTAAAAAGAAAATAAAACTAAATTGTTGATTTAGTAAGAGAGCGATTTGTTTTCCTATGTGAGAAAATGGTTTTGGGTTTCATGTTTTATTTGTCTTTCAGGTGAAGAATGTTAAAGATCATCAGCTGGAAAATCGAATGGAGTCATTCTTTTTGGCAGAAACCACCAAATATCTGTACCTGATATTCGATACAGAGAATTTCATTCACAACACGGGCGGTCGTGGTTCAGTGATTACAACACCAGGAGGACAGTGCATCGTCGATTCTGGTATGCTTTGGGCCGCCGCAAAAATTAGCTGAAAGTTTTTTATTATTATTTTGCATTCGTTAAGTGCCAGTGTCTAATGACCAAGCATTAATCGACGGTGCTGAGCAATGGTGAGTGAGGGACTTGCTCAAGATTCCTACACAGTAACTGTCTCAGAGGAAGCATTACAAGGCAAGCTATCACGTCCCATGTCCATGCAGTACTCCTTTTACTCTATGCTCCTTGATCTTTGAGTCTAGTTAGAATATCATCCAATTAGTGAATTTCTTCAGAACTGAAAAAGGCAATGCAGAAAAGAGATGCATGCATGTAAAATTGATGTTTTACCAAGCCATGCACAAGTATACGTAAGTTATTAAATATCTGTATTTTTGAAAAATCCCTGTCCTGAGTTAGATTGTATGCTTTTCCTTGCATCCAAAATTTTAAAGTATGCCCTTCCTTGCATCCAAAATCTTAAATTGTGTAACATCTGTGTTGATGTTTTCATATCCTTTGAGATCTGATGTGTCCATTAAATTGAGCCTCATAAGGAACAGTCAGATGATATGTCCTCATATCACCTAAACTTGCAGCTGAAATCTCTGCTCCTCTGAAGGTCTGCAATGTGAAATTTGACAACTTGCCAAGCTGTTGATGTCTGAGGAAATGTCCTGTTGGTCCGTGCAGTTTTTTGTTTCAGAATCCTGCATTAGTGGACTATTGATTAATCAATGTTACTCTTTCTCTTAGCAAATAGACATGACCAGATGTTGAGTGTTATGCAATCGTTTTAGGGGGTTATGTGTTCAACACGGAGGCTCATCCAGTCGACGTGGCCTCACTCTACTGCTGCAGCTCTGAAAAGAGGCAACATACCGAGGAAGTGGAGAAAATTCTGTCACACATCGATCTACTCCGAATAATTGGAGCACATGGGGAAACAGAAGCTGTTTTCCAAAGAAAGAAGAAGAAGAAGAAAGTAATGGAGGATCAGCTGGAAAGCGAGACAGAGAACAGCGGGAATTGGAAAACTTCAGGAAACGGAGAGGAAACCATGGAAGATGAAGAGGAAGTGACTGACTCAGACAAATCAGACGGTAACTTTTATCATTGATTACAGTTAAATAAATTTATTGATCCAATATTATCTTCATTTATGTTAACTTATTTGATCAGGCATTAAATAAATTTTTGTACATGCCAGGATTTCTGTTTGTTTGTGAGTTACATAAATCACATCATGTCTCTTTACACATTCAGTTTTGTCGGAATATTAAAAGTTTACTGTAGGTAGCCGAAAATTAATCTTGTAGAACTTTATCTTTAGAGAGTATAAACCCTGAACAAGACAATATATATATATATATATATATATATATATATATATATATATATATATATATATATATATATATATATATATATATATATATATATAATCTAGCCTTTGAGTCGTGATTCCATGATCTTGTCAATAGGTAGCTGCTCTGTAACCTTTCGCATGAACATTTGTATGAATGAATGGTACCATATTGGAAAATCGATGGTTTGCTAATCTTTGTATAGCAGAAATTGCAATGCATTCAACTTTAACCCAATAATTAGTTTTTGTGACCTTTACTTTCAGATGTAGAGGATTTGCTGACTGAACAAGAAAATTCTGATCCTACAGATTTGAACAGTTCTGAAGGAACTGCCACCTCTACCTCTGATACTCAACTTCCAGCGGGGTCTGATCCGACCTCTGACCCCGAACAGTCCCAGACACAACCCAGCGATGCAACCACAGAACAGCCAGAAACGCCGCTTCAGGTTCTTCCACCAGACAGCGTATTTCCTCAGATGTCTTCCAGTGGAAAGCCGCCACAATCCGAAGTCCCGGCTCTCGATCCGGTCACTCTCGTACCGACCGACCTTTGGACGTTGCGAACTTCGATTAACAACAGGACAGAACAGGAATGTATTAATAGACTGTTCACCTGCCCCATGCGACCATTTCACGCACGTTGGTCTCTGATGGGCGAGATGTTCGTAGATGAGTGATGCAGGAAATTCATCTTGTTATCTAAAGTATCTGAAAGTGGAGATGTTCGTCTGAGAGTTCTAATGGAAGAGATTTTAATAAAGGCGTGAAAATTGTTACTGCATAGTGTCATCAGGCTGATGTATGTGTTCATAGATAAATGATGTATCATCTTGTTATCTAAGGTGTCAGATTGGAGATATGTTTTAGATGATGAGGAAATTCATTTTGTCATCTTAACATTTTAATGACGAGCTGCATTATTTTCCCAGTTGCTTTTAATACATGCTTATCATTAAAGTGTTGAGCATCAGTAAATGAAATCTTATAAGTTGTTGGAGATGTGTATAAAATCTAACTGGCTGTTAATACCACTAAATGTGTCTAAAGAACTGTCATTTAAATTTTATTTAACTGGATTGGTTTTAAAATTATTAATAAAATTATTATTAGTTGGACTATGATTCTCTGCGTTATAATAATTTCTGACTAATGTTTATTGTTTTTTGTTGATGCCAAATCATGGATATTTAAAAGTCAATAATTCTGTGAATAATAAAAAAATTATCAAAACAATTATCATTGGCTAGAAAGTAGTAGTAGTAAGTAGTTCGTGCTTTTTTCTAGAAAAAAGGTTCAGGAAATGAACAAATGAGTTATACTAGATGTTTTCCCGTCCTAGGACAGTTCAAAACAATTTGAAAAGGTTAAGAGATGCGTGGTCACGGATATGTTGACTAAGTCTTCTCCCTCTCTTCTACCGCTGCCTTAGTCCCTCCGTCCTTCCCTCCATCCATCCACCCTACCTATAACCCTCCCTTCCTCTGTCCGTCCCTCCCTCCCTCTCTACCTACCTCCAACCATTTGCCCATCTCTTCTCTCCCACCAACCTAGGGAATGTAATCCCGGAACTTTTCAAATCCCGGGATTGACAAACATGGAATCCCGTATTTCCGGGATTACAAAAATGGATTTTTTATTAAAATTACATGATGCAGAGTCTAATTCTTCCTTGGGCAATAGACGCTAATACGACAGATATTAAGCAGAGGCCCTAGTAGGCTAGTAAGACTACAGAGTACAGAGTGCAGACCTTAATATCAGGGAGCTGCAGCGATGCACCCTGCTGCCGTCCAGCTACTGGGCTAGCTTGCTACTGCCTGGGTTCCTCGAGTTGTGGTCGGTCAGTGCGGTGGTCATCCTGGTATTCTCGACCTGATTTCGGGCCGTGGTATCACTATCGACTACTAAGTAATCAATTACCCATCCCTGCTGCTGCCAAGTGGCACTACCTAATGAGTCATTCATTGCTCGAGCTCAATTCGCGGTCGAAGTAGACAAGGTCTATTGCATTACTGTTCTTTGACCTACTACTATACTACGTCTACGACGATGTCAGTCATAGAATAGCTTAAAAAACTAATGTAATTAACTAATTTAGTTAAATATATTTCATAAATAATAAACGTCAGTTGAGGCGGAACGTGCATTTTCGGCGGTACCACGGTAGGTGTTCTATGCTATAAGATAAGCTCAAGGCTAGGGCATTCTACTATTGACACTTTTACGTTTCTTGCGATCATTTTATCGTAACTAATTTTTAACAATACATGAACATTGAACTTTTAACTTTTCATTTTAAGTAACAAGTTAGCAATACAAAACCACAACGTTCTAAAAATCATTGTCTTTAGTACACAACTGCGTTATAGCACTAAATATAGGGACCTATTTATTCTAGTCAAGACGAATTTTTCCTTGCAAACGTCAAACCAGCTTATTCAGACACTCCGTCAAAACAATCGATAGGAGCATTTCCTCTGGATCACGTGACAATGTTTACGTAGTCAAAACAGAATTTCAAAATGCCGTCGACTTGTGTGAAAGATTGTACGAACAGACATATAATAGAAACGATGAAGAAATTAAATTTTATCGGTTTCCTCTTGGATGAAAGCGAGAGGAGAAGCTGTGTAAATGGGTTACAGGAGTAAATCGCAAGGAATGGCAACCTGCATGGCGCCTTCATTTAGTCGCCAACCCTTGCCATTTACTGC
>JACEVL010003114.1:0-14886 GCA_020284085.1 Aporrectodea caliginosa
CCACACAATCTGAATCAACAAACTTATGTACTGGCCATTGCGTGGAACATAATTATGACATTTGCCTACGATGATTTAAGCTACTGTGGGTCTGTGATCGAAATTTCAGAAGTGCCACGAAATTTCCAGAGTCATGAGTTAGCGTCCGCGAAGGAGAATGTTTGCCGACCTCACAATAACAACGTCTGCACAATAGAAATTCAACGAATAATGGTATTCTACAAAGTCAATAAGTAATCTACGACTGTAAAAAAATTTATGGAGATATGAGCGTTTGTAGTGCCGATATGCGGGCAATAGGCCTAATTTTATTCTGCCTTTTTGGCATCAACCGCTGGTCCGCGAAACCTTGATCAAAAGATTCAAGACCGACTTCAATTTTCACACCGGGTAATAAATTTGATGTTTTAAATCTTCGCAGGCAAAGTTTTAGCGTAAAAATGTAGTTATTTTTAGATTATCCTTTATAAATATAATTAAACTAGCCTAAATGCATTTTACTTTGTAGACTCAATATATTTCTGCACGCCAGAGGGCCGCTTTTCATGCTACATGATTCCAGATATTTAAAACACGGAGTATCTGCTGGACCTGTGATTATTGGTCCTTCTTTTGGTCATAAATCTATGGTCTTAAATTAAATGGCAGAGATGATGCTGAGGGTTATTTCCGGTGATTTGTTGAGGCGGTCGTCTGGATTATCTCCAGTTTCTAGTCGTATTTTAGTCGCTTGCAGACATCTTACTGGGAAGATGTCGTCAGCTGGGGTAGGGACAAACCTCAGTAAGCCATCTGTTGGTATCATTGTGATTGGGGATGAGATTTTGAAGGGACAGACAGCGGACACAAATTCACACTTCTTGACCCGTCGACTGTTTTCACTCGGAGTTAAAGTTCAAAAGATATCTGTCATCTCAGATGATGTGGACGCCATTGCCAGCGAGGTAACTATCATATATGTTTAGAGTCAAACTGGAGTGCTGAGGTTTTTAAATGGCATACAGCAATTTACTTACGATGTATACTTGGCTGGGCCCGCTACCGACGAATGCACCAAGCCTGCATGGACAATTTGCTAAATTATTCTATATTGTCAAATTTAAGTGGAAGATGGATTGATGAAATTAATGATTGGCCTAAATGGAAGTTGGATCGATGAAACTAATTCTTGGTTCAAATAGAAGTTGGAGTGATGGAAATAATTGTTTCCGTAAAGGCACTGGCTACGGAACCGTCCGGACGGTGCCGTAATTTCTTTTCTACGGAACCGTCCGCAAATAATCTTTGGGCGATTGCACATATCTATGGCGTGAAAGCCGAACCATCAATAGCGCAGTAGTTAAGGGATTAACGAAACTAACCCTAACCCTGACCCTAACCGACCCTCACGACGCCTAATTTGACACTAAACGACCACACGAATACTAACCTGGCCCTAACCGACCTCAAGTTGTCCGCCATATAAAAATTGACGGAATACAACAAGTTCACGTGACAGGCTTTTGCCAATATTTATTTCAACCGGATGTACACGCCATAGATATGTGCAATCGCCCATAGATTATTTGCGGACGGTTCCGTAGAAAAGAAATAACGGCACCGTCTGGACGGTTCCGTAGCCAACGCGTTCCATAAATGGAAGCTCGATTAATTAAACTAAGTCTTTGCTTCAATAGAAGCTGGATCCAAGAAGTTTTTATGCTTAAATAGAAGTGGGATTGACGAAAATAATTCTTGCATAAATAGAAGTCAGGTCGACGAAAAAGTTCTTGATAAAATATAAATTGGATTGATGACAATTATTCTTGCTTAAACAGAAGTTCGATTGATGAAAAAATTTCTCTTAAATGGAAGCTGGACTGATGATAATTATCATAGACATTGGTAGACTGCTAGGTCAAGCAAACAGAAATAATTAAATTTCAAACTGAAATTTTTGTTTATGTTATAGTCTTCTAGTCTTAAAACGTAACTTATAGGCTAGTATACAGTATAGAGTATTTAAAAAATACATCAAAGTACGTTCTAGAGGTGAGTGCATGCTCTATGGTTGAGTATACTAATAAAAAATGTTTGAAGACTTGAGTACATGCTGTATAGCCGCATATACTCTTATCTACAGCACTAGGTCCCAGTTCAGATACTTGAATGATACTGGCATTATTTTCTGTTGCACTCGATGCGGCACCCATATGTTTGGTTCTGTTTTGTCAAATTTCCTCCTTCTTGTGTCAAGTTCTGTCTACTCAGTTACCAGCTTTTAAAGCTGCTTTTCTTTGTTGTTTTTGGTAGGTACTTGAATTTTCAAAGAAGTTCACTTATGTCATAACTTCTGGTGGCATTGGCCCAACACACGATGACATGACGTTTGAAGGAGTGGCAAAGGCTTTTGGTGAAAAAGTTGTGCCAAATGCTGACCTCGTTGCCTTGTGCAAGGCATTCTTTGGTACAGATGACCTCCAGTCTCCGAAGCTTAAGCTTGCTTTCATTCCCGAATCAGGATGTTTACGTTATGGAGTTGACAAGTTAACTGGTGAGAAATCTCGATACCCACTGGTTGTTGTAAAAAATGTATTCATCTTTCCTGGAGTACCTAAGCTCATGGAAGGAGCCTTCAACAAGCTGGAGGATCTCTTCCGAAACCCGAGTGCTCAGTTCCACACACGTGATGTTTTTATCCAGTCTGATGAAGTCTCGATAACAGGTCTTCTTAATGATGCAAATGACAAGTTTAAAGACTCGGTCACAATTGGCTCATATCCAGACTTCTACAACAGTTACTACAAGGTCAAGCTTGCCCTTGAGTCACCAGAAAGTTCTCAGCTGGACAAACTCTGTGACTTTCTCCAAGAGAATCTTCCAGAAAACGCCATAGTACAGTATGACGGTAATCCTCTGGATCAAGTGGCAGACAAAGTCTACGGTTTGATTAGTTCTACGAAGAGTCCAGCCTTTGCTGAAAGACTTCAGTTGTCTTTAGCAGTGCTGGAAGAGAGTATTGGTCGTTTTAATTTGAAAGAAATCTGTGTGGGATTCAATGGTGGAAAGGACTGTACAGTGCTGCTGCACATGATCCATGCAGTAGTCCGGCGAAAGTTCGGTGCCGAGGCTCCTAAACTGAAGGCCTTGTACATACGTCGTGGTCAGCCTTTTCCGGAAGTGGAACTGTTCATAAAGGATTGTCGGAACAGGTACCACATAGAACTAATCACAATTACAGGACGCATTAAAGATGCGCTTGGAGAGCTGAAGGTCAAAGATCCAAGTCTGAAAGCAGTCTTAATGGGAACTCGTCGAACTGATCCCCATAGTTCGGATCTGCACAACTTTTGTCCAACAGATGTTGGCTGGCCAGCATATATGCGTGTCAACCCGATGCTAGATTGGAGTTACACTGATGTTTGGTTATTCCTTCGATCACTGAACCTTCCATATTGTACTCTGTATGACAGAGGGTATACTTCCCTAGGGAGTATGGAAAATACGCATCCCAACCCTGCATTACAGCTGGTTGATGCAAAGGGAATTGTCTATTACAGGCCAGCCTATGAACTGACCGAGGAACGCAGTGAGAGAGCAGGAAGAAACTGAGATTCTAGGTGTATAAGCCATCTTCCGTCATTTTTTAAATGTTTTGAAGAGTTATTCAAGTCTATCTTTATGTTAATATCTGTTTTAAATGATACAAAGATTTCAATTCTGCAAATTATGATTCACAGGTTTAGTCTGTCTTTGTAAAGAAATCAGTAGTTTTAAAAATATTCTAACAAGTTGTTGCTGAAAACTATATTTTGACAGTTTTCAAGTATTAACCTATACAAGATATAAAGACTTAGGTTGTAAACTTAGGTTGTAAGTCTGTGAATTTAGAATGCTTATGTTTTAAATGTACAAATACAGCGGATCACCCTTATTGCACACATCATCATTTGAACTCTGCCACATATCGCATATAATTTTAGCTTAAGGACACATCATTATTACAACATGTTAAAATGTTTTAGATGTACACAGTTTATTAAGTCTTATTAAAGGTGGGACCAGTGAAGAACTATTTATGGAATTCAGCAGTGTTCAAACTGTGAGGGATGAGTTGCTTGGCAAGATGAGATTCCATAAGCTTAAAATGATTAAAATTGAATCTGTGATGTCTGACGGTCTACATTACCAAATTTCTTTTTCGTCTTTCTTTGTTAAAATGGTTAATTCATTCTGAGCATTTATATAGCAGCCTTCAAGGCTCTTGCTCGGAGGCAAAGTGGTGTGTAGCTGTTGTTAAGTTAAACTTGACATGACTGATGTAAGCAGTGTTACTTGTTTTGAAGTTACCCTTTTAACTCATTCTGTTTATGTAATATGAGAATTAGCAATAAGATGTTCCAGTGCCAAGTCAGATTTGAAGTTTTTACAAACTTTAAGTTATGTAACAATTGTCTGCTAGCTTGTACACAGATTTCTGTATCTTTTTGTGCAGGTTGTTCTAAAAATCGGACCTAGTGGGCTGCTGTATCAGCTTTTGGTGTTCAGCATACACGTAATAGAAATATGCACTTCATATGAGGCTACTTAAATACACCTAATAGGTAAATTTAACAGCTTTTGTAGAACACTGAGTTACATGTACTTAAATTAAGCCTGTTTGCCATGCCATGATAGAAATAATGTGATACAAATGATCAATATGTGTTATTCATATTTGATGTTAAGACTTATGCCAGTACGCCACTGATTTTGTTGTGGCCAGGTTGTGTCTCAGTTGAATGAACTTTTGACCACTGGAACAATACATCTGGAGGTTTCTGTAGCACCTGCACAAGAGCGTTAGTCCGGCCTCCGTCGTCTATCGAAGGACTTCAGCATCTGCCAGTCGACGAGCTGTAGCGGTCAATGTCACCCACCGAAGGAATCAAACACCAGAGTTCAATCGACGATCTTTATTCACCACACTTCAGATCCACAACATACAAGCCTCACAACAAAGACCTCAGAACACACCTACTACACAAGAGCGCCCTCTATATATACCCAGCTGGGGCAGGGGTAGGACTCCAGAACCAAGGCTAGGTTGCCAAGCCTAGCAGGTTGCCAAGCCTAGGTTGCCAAGCCTAGAAGTTGCCAAGCCTAGGAGTTGCCAAGCCTATGGTCGCCAAGCCCAGGAGTTGCCAAGCCTAGGGGTTGCCAAGCCTAGAAGTTGCCAAGCCTATCAGGAACCAAGCCCACGGGTTGCCAAGCCTATGAAGTTGCCAAGCCTACGGGTTGCCAAGCCTAAGGTTGCCAAGCCTATCAGGAACCAAGCCTAGGAGTTGCCAAGCCTATGAAGTTGCCAAGCCTATCAGTTGCCAAGCCTACGGGTTGCCAAGCCTAAGGTCGCCAAGCCTATCAGGAACCAAGCCTAGGAGTTGCCAAGCCTATGAAGTTGCCAAGCCTAGGGGTTGCCAAGCCTACGGGTTGCCAAGCCTAAGGTCGCCAAGCCTATCAGGAACCAAGCCTAGGAGTTGCCAAGCCTATGAAGTTGCCAAGCCTAGGGGTTGCCAAGCCTAAGGTCGCCAAGCCTATGGAGTTGCCAAGCCTAGGCCAATACACCACGGGCAAAGAACCAAGCCGGCCGCAGCCCAAGGAGGGTGGTCCAAAACGGGGAGACCCAGAAAACCGAGGGTGGTCCCAAAAACCGTAGGGTGGACCCAAAAACCGGAGGGTGGTCCCTGGCAAAAACGCCACATCCTCCTCCCACCACGATAGATATGCCCCCATATCTACCGGGCACCCGCATGGCAATCATTGAACAACAGTGTGGCCAACGGGCCGAACAAAGTCCAAGGCTAACAAAAAGACCAAAGCTCGCATACTAAAGTCCTGCAACAAATAAACGGCTAAGTCCTAGCTCCTGTCCAGCGAACTAAGGGCGTTCTTCGCGACCGGTAAAGTCTCTACAATTAAAAAGTCCAATCGCAGTGGCCAACGGCCCAGAAAACTCGCTAGACAATTAAACACAGAGGCCAACGGGCCAACAATCAAAAACAAATCAAAAGCAATCAACAATTAAAGCCGTTTCTCGGCGACACAAAACAATTAAACAATTAAAAAGAAATGGCCATAGTCTCTCGACGTCAGGGACGGAGGGCCCAACGGACTCACAGACAAAAGGGTCTGGCGGAAAAAAGGGGGAAAAAGCCATGGTCTCTCAACGTCAAGGACGGAGGGCTCAACGCATCCCCAGACAAAAGGCGTCTGGGGGAAGGAAGGGGACCGAGCCAGAGTCCGGGCCGACGAGGGGTGCCAGACAGCAGCACGCGGCGAAGGCGCATAACATCGTTCGTCGCTCGCGGACATCGGAAGCCTCTAGCGGTAGCGGGCCGGTAGGCGAACCGTCCGCTTCGGTCGTCGATCCAAGGCGTCAACCTCGGAGATGGGAGGCGTCGCGGCTCTCTGGCCAGGCGCGTCAGAGATCGGAGCGGCAGCCCCGCCCGTCTCGTCGAAGTTCTCATCGAAGCTGGGTCGCAGCTTGTCGATGTGCGCGACAAATGGCTTGGAGTTCCGCGTCTTTCGGAGTCGAGAGGCGACGAGTAAAACAACCTCAACAAACACATTTTCATGGCTGCTGTTTACCCTCCCCACTAAGGTCCGTGGAAATTGCCCTATCGACCTATTCCCATGAGGGGGAAAGATAAATGCCCTCGACTTAATTACCTCTGGAAGTCGGAAAACTTTCCCACACTCAACAAGACCACCCATGATTATTAACACAAATAGAAACAACCTGTCAATCACTCGCCAATAGTTTAGGTCACCTTTTAATGATCTGTCTTTCTTGCATGCTTTCCTTACGGCAGGTTCAATTACCTCTTCAGCCGTTATACTATCCGACTTTGCCTCGACCGTAACCCTATGCGGCGGCTGTCTCACTGGGCGCGCATCTCCCGTCTCAATTCTATGCGTGCTTACCGACGTTCTGCCTATGTCCCTATCACTCGCGGAAAATACATCGTTATATTTCACCAGCAAAGCGCCTAATCGTTCCCGTATCTCAAGCGGCACTTCTACGGGCAAATCCGCTAACAATTTATCTGTAGCCGAAGCTTGGCCGACCGCGTCCTCACGGTTGGTCTCGCACAATTCTACCTCTACCGGGTGCAACTCTCCTAAGGGGCGATCCTTGGACAACCGGACTGGGTCTTCGCTCAAATTCACCACCCTTACCCGAGCATTTGCGTAGTCACCGACAACTACGCGGGCCAGATGGACCCCGGGTTGGATTTCCTTAGCCTCCGTCATCCAGGCTGGCGCTACGGTCGTTAAATTACCGTACATGGTCTTCACCGGTACATCCCTCTGGGACTTAGGGGAAACCAACACCTCCTCGGCGACGATCACGCGCCGGCACCAAATAGATCCATTACCCCTAACCAGGGAAATACGCCTGCGTCCCACAAATAAAGATCCCATACCAAAGCCTAAGCGGCAGCGATGTTCTCTCAGCCAGTCCATACCTAACATGGGCTCAGAAATTTGATCAGAAACCAGAAAGGAAGTATGAATATAAAACCCGTTCGTAATCTTAATGGGCACCCGCACCTCACCCAGGACATTTATATCGGACCCATTAGCAGCCATCAAAACGCGATTGCAAGAGCGAAGTTCTAACCCGTCGACAGTAGATGAAGGCACCAGGCTGACTTCCGATCCAGTGTCGATCAGGCATAGCTGCGGTCGTCCGTTGATCTCACCGCGGATGTAGACTGCGTTGTTCGTAGCACGGTCCGGCATTCTTGGGCGCGTCGTATGGTTCATGACCACCTGGTCCGGTGGCGTCGAAGCATCGGGCTCGGTCGTCGCGGTCTGGCGATTCTGGCGATTCTGGTATCGGCGATCTCGTCGGCAGTTACGGGCCATGTGACCGGCTCGTCCGCAGTTGAAGCAGGTCATTTCGCGTCGCTGATTCTCCGGAGGGCCTGGGCGGTCTCGCTCAGGTCGGATTTCATGACTCGGTTCGTCGGTCGTCGGAGGGCTTCGGCGAAGCACGCGGAATTGCTCGTCCATTCTTTTCTCCATTTCTTGCTGCCATTTCCGCTGCTCATCTCGCTGGATATTCAAGAAGCGGTCCATCTGAGCCTGAAGCTGGGCGCTCAGATCGGTCTCTTGCGTCCCTCGCACTCGGTTTGGCTGTCTGCGGCGATCATCGGCATCGTTCGTCCGTTGATAGGCCTCCAGACGCAGTGCGGTCCGGTATGCCTCGTCCAGGTTCTTCGGTTCTCGCTCGCGTACTTTGAGCGAGAGCTCCCGGTCTCTCATCGCTTCCAGGAAGGCATCCTTCGCGATGATCTGCGTCGTCTCGTTGGAAGGCACCGGGTAGGCTAAGACAACCAGTCGTCGGATCTCATGCAGCAGGTCGCTCAGGTTCTCTTCCGGGCGTTGACGGCGGTAGTACAGCTGGGCGCGGAAGGTTTCTGCCTGGCCTTCCGTCCCGTATCTCTGCCGAAGGCGTTCGACCAATTCTTCGTAACTTACGCTCGGTTGAGCGCCGAAGTCCCAGAGAAGTTGCGTAGCGGCCTTCTCCAGCGAACATCGCAAGTAGTCGACCCGGTCCGCGGCCGTCCACTTGTTGTGCCTTGCGCAGACCTCGAACTGCACTAGGAATGACTCCAACGAGCCCGTCCCATCGAACTTGCCTGGTTTCATCGGCGTCGGGCGGCTTCGCAGCAAGTCACTGACATTTTCTAGCAGATTCGGCGTCGAAGTCCCCGGTGCGTTCGGTCTTTCAGTCTCTTCGCGGAAATTCGCTTTCAATTTCGTCTTTTCCGTCGTCGATTCGCCCGTCTTTCCTCGGAAGCTCGTTCTCTCCGGCTTCACGGTCATCTCTTCTTCCCTGTCTTCTCGGAAGCTCGATCTCACCTGCCCTGGGTCATCGAAGCCGATACTTTCCAGCAAACGGCTTCCGTCCGGCGGCCCGTCCATCATCGCTCTCCTCGCGGCTGGCGTCGACGTCTCGGCAGGCGTGCGGATCAGACTTGGCATCGGGTAGGCTATCGTATCGTCGTCGTCTCCCGGAAACATCTTCGGTCGATTCAGCGTCGTCGGCGGCAGGAACTCTCCGTCAAAACCCCACTGGCTCTGGTACCAATGTAACGTTAAACGGGGTTTCACGTCTCAGGATGCGAATGTAAGGCGCGTGTCGCTCAGGATGGGAGCGTTAGTCCGGCCTCCGTCGTCTATCGAAGGACTTCAGCATCTGCCAGTCGACGAGCTGTAGCGGTCAATGTCACCCACCGAAGGAATCAAACACCAGAGTTCAATCGACGATCTTTATTCACCACACTTCAGATCCACAACATACAAGCCTCACAACAAAGACCTCAGAACACACCTACTACACAAGAGCGCCCTCTATATATACCCAGCTGGGGCAGGGGTAGGACTCCAGAACCAAGGCTAGGTTGCCAAGCCTAGCAGGTTGCCAAGCCTAGGTTGCCAAGCCTAGAAGTTGCCAAGCCTAGGGGTAGGAGTTGCCAAGCCTATGGTCGCCAAGCCCAGGAGTTGCCAAGCCTAGGGGTTGCCAAGCCTAGAAGGTTGCCAAGCCTATCAGGAACCAAGCCCACGGGTTGCCAAGCCTATGAAGTTGCCAAGCCTACGGGTTGCCAAGCCTAAGGTCGCCAAGCCTATCAGGAACCAAGCCTAGGAGTTGCCAAGCCTATGAAGTTGCCAAGCCTAGGGGTTGCCAAGCCTAGGGGTTGCCAAGCCTAAGGTCGCCAAGCCTATCAGGAACCAAGCCTAGGAGTTGCCAAGCCTATGAAGTTGCCAAGCCTAGGGGTTGCCAAGCCTAAGGTCGCCAAGCCTATGGGTTGCCAAGCCTAGGCCAATACACCACGGGCAAAGAACCAAGCCGGCCGCAGCCCAAGGAGGGTGGTCCAAAACGGGGAGACCCAGAAAACCGAGGGTGGTCCCAAAAACCGTAGGGTGGACCCAAAAACCGGAGGGTGGTCCCTGGCAAAAACGCCACAGAACTTTTGACCACTGGAACAATACATCTGGAGGTTTCTGTAGCACCTGCACAAGAGTGTTACTTTCACTGGTATCGGTTAAAAAAGCAAAGGCAATCTGAAGTGAAATCAGTTTTTAGATCAGTCTGCTGATAAAGGCGGGCATTCATTCCATGACCTGGTAACCTATCATTCAGGAAATGGTACCAAGTCACTGACGATAGCAGTGTTGTTCTATACGATAGATGAATGAGTCGATGTATCAGATCAACTAACAGTTGAAATGAGAATCCCGTGATTTAATTCCAACTTGCTCCACTTTGAAACTCATTGATAGAGGGCAGCACATAAATTTCGGAGGTGACTAACCAGTTATTGCAGTGAGCATTACGGTGAGTGTGGGTGTAAAGACTGAGTGTTAATGGTTAATTGTCAGGGCCGGATTAACAAATGTGGTGGCCCTGTTCAGTAAAACTGTGGGGGCCCAGCCAAACATAATCACAGCAAAAAGTACACACAACACATGTTATATTCAACGAATCAGCATTCTTCTATTAGGCTATTAATTCGCGCCTTCTTTCTTTTTGTACAATATCAGTAGAGTTTATAATTATCTAGTCTAGTGTTAACTTTAAGTTAAAGTATACATATTTTACGGTCCAACAATATTAGAGTGACTCGTAGTAAAAGAATACTACAATTGCAGGCTTACCACAATACAGAAAATAAATATAGGCGGCCTAGGCTAACAATGTAGTCTTAGCTGATTGCAGTGATTGGTCACAGTGTTTGAAGTTTACATTTTGTAGCAAAACTTACAGTTAGAGAGTTAAGAGCAACAACAAATTATGAGTTGACAATGACAATCAATATCGCTCAAATTGTCATGGAATTTACACACATACTTTGCGAGCCTTTTGGCTTGCAAAGTCATCAGTTAGGCTATGTCGTCAAAATGTAGCTCACGTTCAGGAGAATCCGACAGCTTCACTCTACTTCTGACTCAGCATAACTGAAAACACTGATACACTTACTGCCTTATTCTGACGCAACTTGACTACTGCAACTCGGTACTCTTTGGTCTCCCGGAATGCACACTGCTTCCTCTAACTATTGCATCAGACTGCAAGACTGTCTTGGACTCTCTTACCCAGACGATATCATACCTGCTCTTCGTTCTCTACACTGGCTTCCTGTCTGTGAGCGTGTCCGCTTCAAGCTGGCACTCCACATGTACTAGGGAATGTAATCCCGGAGCATTTTGCCAATCCCGGGATTACGGGATTAGAAATGAATCAATCCCGGGATCCCGGGATTGACGTTTGCAAGGAAAATTCGTCTTGACTAGAATAATATAGGTCCCTATATTTAATGCTATAACGCAGTTGTGTACTAAAGATAATGATTTTTAGAACGTTGTGGCTTTGTATTGTTAACTTGTTACTTAAAATGAAAAGTTAAAAGTTCAATGTCCATGTATTATTAAAAATTATTTACGATACAATGATCGCAAGAAACGTAAAAGTGTCAACAGTAGAATGTCCTAGCCTTGAGATTATCTTATAGCATAGAACACCTACCGCCGAAAATGCACGTTCCGCCTCAACTGACGTTTATTATTTATGAAATCTATGAAATATATTTAACTAAATTAGTTTTTAAACGCTATTCTATATGACTGTCATCGTCTTAGACGTAGTATAGTAGTAGGTCAAATAACAGTATAATGCAATACGCCTTGTCTACTTCGACCGCGAATTGAGCTCGAGCTATGACTCATTAGGTAGTGACACTTGGCAGCAGCAGGGATGTGTTGATACTTAATAGTTGATAGTGATACCACGGCCCGAAATCAGGTCGAGAATCCCAGATGGCCACGGTCAGTGCGACCTTCCGCAACGCGAGGAACCCAGGCAGTAGCAGGCCAGCCTAGCAGCAGTACGGCAGCAGGGTGCACCGCTGCAGCTCCCTGATATTCAGGCAGCAATTAAGGGTCCGTCTGCACTCTGTAGTCTTACTAGGGCCTCTGCTAATTATCTGTCGTATTAGCGTCTATCGCCCAAGGAAGAATTAGGCTGTGCATCGTGTAATTTTAACCCAAAAAATCCGATTTTTGTAATCCCGTAATCCCGGGATTCCAGTTCGTCAATCCCGGGATTACGGGATTTGAAAATGTTCCGGGATCCGGGATCCGGGATCCGGGATCCGGGATTACATTCCCTCCACATGTACAGAGCACGCGCAGATCATATGCCTTCCTACTTATCTTCCATGATCACACTTTGCAACTCTGTAAAGGCCACTCCTCTCTTCGATCAGCATCTGCTGGAAAGTAGGCCTACGTTGTTCCTGGTACACGTCTTGTCTTGTCACAGTGGCCGGTCCCTCCATCTGGAACTCTCTACCTCATCACGTTCGCTCTTAATTGAAAACTTGCCTCTTCCAGTCTACCTACGGCTTTTAATGGTTGCCCGGCTTCAATGTGCACTTCTGAATTTTGTAAGTATTGCACTGTATTGTATGTCACTTTCGATGCTCAACAATGTTATTTTGAAAACGAACGTTCTCTACTGCAGTTTCTCACCATCAGAACAAGATATATTCGCAGAGCTATCTGAACATTTGAAAAAGTGTCCTTGAGTCTCTTTTTGTGATTAACTGGTAAAGGAAGTTTAAGGAACCGTTCTGGTGATGTTTCATTTGTCTGTTCATGAGCATATGACACTTTGCTATAGGTAAGCAAACTGAATCATTTCGTTTTCGGATGATTTTGAGATGAATCTGCCTGATAATGGAAACTTTAATAGGGGCCCACACATCTGCAAAAGTTGTGTCTTTGTGTATATTAAAATGAGCAGTTTCAAATAATTTATTCTGAGATTTTTGCTCATTTTTACTATTAGACAACAAATAACAAAAGTTATAAAATATTGAAAAAAATTCTTTTGGGATGTGTGGGGGCCCCTGAAGTGTGGGGGCCCCTGTTCGGCCGAACATGTTGAACATGCTTTAATCCGCCTCTGTTAATTGTTATAAACAAAATTTGTCTAAATTTGCAATTCTCTCTCTTTCTGTCTTGGGCACTCTCTGTTGCACTCTCTACCTCACAGTAATGGGTAAAGACCCTTGAAGAAGATAGATCCTTTAAGCTAACTCTGAGAGGCTGCTGTAGGTATGAAGTGTTGACAATTTCACGTAGAGTTCAGACTTCTGAGCCACAGTCAAATAAACATTAATGATTTTTGTTAAAAGCATGTGGCCAATAATCATAACATTCACATTGAGCAAAAAATCAAATCTATACAACTCCAGTAACCGTTTAGTATAGAGATTCTTGAAACAAAAATAGCGAAAGCCTTGTTGCATTTACATGCACAGAATCTGGAATAGGACCTAATAGTTGTTAACAGTGAACCTTTTGCAATGTATTCTCAAAAACAATATAAACACTCCTCATACATAAATCCTCTCCTGATCCCTTCTGTTCCCATATATTGTAAACGTCTCTCGCACTCAAGTTCTAATATCGACCGACTCGGCCATCTGTCTATGTACCTTGACCTGGAATGCAAACCTACTTGTTTTCCTGATCCTTCTCTGTTAAAGCCTAAGCCACTACTAGCAAGTGAGCAACCCCTCAATTTCTCCTGTGGTGCTCCACATGGCTCCATCCTAGTCCTAGTTCATCCTGTATATGCCACACCATTAAACCATCTCATAGAATCCTTCTCTGTGGACCACCATTTTTATGCAGATGACACCCAACTCCACATATATCGTTCTCCCCAGGGTCTATTTCCCCTTCATCACACAATTACTTAACCTCCTCTGCCTTAACCACATCTCCAATCTGTTGTGCTCCTGCTTCATGCAAATTCGTGACCTCCGCCGTATCCGGCCTATGCTCGACTTTTAAAGTGCCCAAACCATTGTTACAGTACCTCCATTGTCCATTCAAAGCTCGATTTGGCCTACTGCAATTCCGTTTTCCTCAATATTGAATCCACCGAAATTAAGGGGTCGGAAATTTGTGACGATGTGTGACATGGGGGTGGTCTGAGTAGTGTGACGTCACACCAGGTCTATGTTATTAAATTTAACAATTAACAACAATTTAATTTTTAATAACAAAGCACTAATTTTGAGGATTAAATTTTCATTATTTTTTAATTATTTTTTAATATATACGGGCACCATTATTAATAATTTTCTAATTATTTCAATATTTGGTCACCGTTAGAATTTAAAATATTCATGCTTTCGCTATTTGTTCCATGAAAGAGCATTTTGCTTCGCCATGGAAATTGGTTTTAGGGGGTCAGAGCTTTGTGACGTCATTTTCAGAGGGGTCTTACTTTTGTGACGAAGTGTGACGAGGGGAGAGGGTTAAAAATCGGCCAAAATAGCGTGACGTCATTTATGGACGGCCCCAATTCCGTTTTCCTCAATATTGAATCACCAAAATTAACCACCTGCAACTTATCCAAAACGCCCTAGTCTGTCACTGAAACGCCCAAAGCATCGATCACTCCCATAATTATCCTCAAATCACTCAATTGGCTAAAAATCCAAGAGCGAATCCCACTTCAAAATATCAATAACCTACAGTTACTCCCTCCAACGTTCCCTGCACAAGTATATAATAATAATATTATGATCCGTGAACAGTTACTGTTGACCATCTCATGGCAGCTCGCTACACCCGATCATCCTATCTCAGTCTTTCTGGATCCCCTCACTGTGCCATGTCCAACACATGTATGCATTCACGTACGACCGAGTCCCGTAATTTTTCCCTTCATCACGCAGGCCCAGTTAGCTACATTGGCCGCGTCTCATTCGCCTCTGTGGGCCTACTAGAGAAATCTCGGGCTAGTGCGTACTGTAGCCTACTACTAGGCCTATACACGGG
>JACEVL010003115.1:0-17421 GCA_020284085.1 Aporrectodea caliginosa
ATAACATATACACATACATGCCTACATACATGCATACATAAGTACATGCATACTTACATACAGACATACGGTTCATAAGGAATTTAAAGTAAGTTTTAATGATACATCGGATAACGTTTGCTTGCCCATCATTGACCGTATTACTGGTTCTGGTGCGATCTGCTAGTAACATCCTCGCAGGTTGTTAGGCATCTTGTTCCAGGAGTATGGACATGAGTTTCTCAGCCTCTCCTTGCCTCTTTACGGCAAACGCTTGAAGACCATTCTGCTCGATCGTTGTTTCAATGTGTTAGGTCGCAGGGCCGGCCCTTTCCCAAATGGCGCCCCAGGCAAAGTATACACTTGGCGCCCTCTAATTGAAAAAATGGCTAAAAAGTGAAACCATTAAACTGTTGAAACACCTACTGGCGCCCTCTAGACTATGCCCGTGTCTAAGACCGCACTGTTAGGTCGGGAGTCTGAGATGAGTCTGTCTTGAAGTGGCGCTATATAAATTTGCAATTACCATTACCATTACTGATGGCCACGTAATGAGCGCTTCTGAGAGATTTTAAGAGGCGCCATGCAAATGTTCCGCTACAGTTACAGTTACTATTTTTTAGTGCATGTGCACTGTCAAACCTAGTATACTGGTTTAAAAATTGTACTGTCTTTAAAGTTTTCAAAAGCACCGAAGATTGTCGGATATATGGGTCTAATCAAGTACACGAAACAACTGCGACTATAATATTTGGGCGATTGAACTCTCGATTCTCTGTAACAGGTTGGAAATTTGTGGCCCGTCAGAAGTAGAAGGAAAACTTGGTAAAGATTGACGATAAGCAGCTGTATTGATGAAACTTCCGTGGGAGGTAAATTCTGAACGAGTGGCGGGAGTCCCGCTACCCTTAAAAGCTGTGCCCTGCTCTCCAAAAGTATCACGTCATTCTTCGCTCACCCCGCTGTTGACATCTGGTGCTGTTCGTAATCGTAAACTTCAAATTTCTAAAGCGCCACTCTAAAACTGAGCGCAGGGCACCAGCTTATTGAAGAGCGTGGGTCGTATCAGAGGGGTTGTTCAGAGATCGATATCCCGTGGAGGTCCGAGTCCGGTTGCCAGAGAGAGACCAGAGAGAGGAGGTAGAGCAGGTACTGGTGCTTTCCAGCATTCACAGTTCACTTAAATAAGATTATAATTTATACGCCAATCGGACAGTCACAATTTTGGGGTAGTGGTCCCCCTCGACTCCCCGAAATATCCAGTCACTACTCGACGGAGTTCGACCCCAGCCCTGACAGCCACTCTGTTGGGCCCACATTG
Organism: Aporrectodea caliginosa; assembly: GCA_020284085.1. Classification (NCBI taxonomy): domain Eukaryota; kingdom Metazoa; phylum Annelida; class Clitellata; order Crassiclitellata; family Lumbricidae; genus Aporrectodea; species Aporrectodea caliginosa. The sequence continues at coordinate 1,301 of JACEVL010003115.1, forward strand.
GTCGTATAGTTTGCCACCGGTGGCGCACTGCGGGCCAGCCGTGAACCCAATGGCCGTGGCTGTCTAGGTCGCTGACGTTTTCCCCGTCGTTCACAGTTCAATTTCGCAGATAAAGGCGTGCTTATCGGTGCAGGTTCCATCGTGCCACTGATACTTGTCTGGTTTGTACAGGAGGAGGCAGTGCATCGTCGACCGGGCGTTCGGCTCCCCAGGGGCCCAGCGGGAGAACCCGATGGGACGCAGGTGCTGGCGCGAAGTCCACATCCACTTCTGGCTTCGCACGATGTAGTTGCCGCTCGTCCACCATCCTTTCGGTTCCTGATACTCTGCAACACAGAAGAGAAAAGGTCGCATATTAATCAGACGCCGCGGGATAAGAGAGACCGCTGACTAATGAAGCTCCACCGTAGTTTTTTGTTCACTATACGATCGAATGCTCTTATATTTGATTCAGAATTTTTAATTTTTAATTTTTAAATGTTCAATATTTATTTATTATCGGGCTGTTTCTTCGATTTATTTTTATTTCGAGTTTTTCATCGTTTTAAAATTATTATCAATTATTATTAGAAATTATTATCATCTCGCACAGCACACCTCTCTTAGACATATCACAATATATATATATATATGTGTGTGCAATTTTAATTTATATATTATGTAATTTCAAGCAATGAGCTGTAATATGCCAAAATAATCTTCGTCGGCGGAAATGGCCTATGTTGTCATAAGCTGTCGTTAAACTGTGGATCCAGTCCAATATATATATATATATATATATATATATATATATATATATATATATATATATATATATATATGTGTGTGTGTGTGTGTGTGTGTGTATGTGTGTGTGTATGCGTATGTCTGACATTGTATGTATATACATATACTCACATGCCTGTAGGCATATAATTTCGAAGGCGCTATAGAAATTTACTGAGTCGTCTCAATTAGAGCTGCAGACATTTTCATAAGGAATCTCTCTATGCATCATTTGACGCAACTCTTTAGGGATTCACTGACCTTAGAAGAAAGTTTGTGAGTTCACTTGGTAGAAACCGCATCAGGTCCGCGTGTATACCAAGTCACGCAGTTCATTGCCTGTTAGTGTTCAGTTCATCGCGTTAAATATCAATAAATCTGAAGTGGCTTTGATTTCTCTGCGTTAAAAATTGCGGAAGCAGAGCTATTCGAAAGGTCACGAAGGTCGAAGGTTTAGAACGCCGAAGGCTATGGGAAGGTCAGCATGCAGTGGAGAAGGCAACGATTGAAGGTAAAAAGGAATTATTATTCCGTCGTTATGAAATCTGACAGCAGGTTTACTTATTGGCAGCCAGTAGAAGTGTATGAACAGCTGGCAACTTCAATTTCTCTAACGCTTATAAATGTTGCAGTGGGCCTACTGGTAAGGGCATTCAGGTCTATGCAGTTCGCAAATCAGAGGGGGAGAGGGGACTGTCCCCAAAGTTTTGACTGGGGCCTACCTGTCCCAAAAAAGGAAAAAATCTGGCCCAGAAAAAATCTATCCCCCAAGCTATGGACAGAGTTTGGAATCTGCAATTATCCAGTGTAACGTAGAAGCTGAATGAATGGATCCAGAGTTTCACGACAGCTTATGACAACATAGACCGTGCCGTCGACAAAAAAATCTCAACATACTACCGTTCTAGTAATAGTTTCAGTTTAACGACACTGTGTGATAACAAAATATATCATTAGCGTCGCCCTCCTCATTCATCCAGTCTTGGGACTGGCACTGCCAAAGTACAGTAGCGGAGTAAGGCTAAAAGCTGAAAGCAGCTGACGAAAATAATAATTATTATAGCTTCGTTTAAAAGTTTTTAAGGTGTCGAAGCACAAGAGATTTCCCCATGGTAGCTACAAGCCGGAAAGCAGTTGGAGAATATATTGCTTTGTTTACGGACGTTTTAAAGGTGTCTAAAGACAACGGTGCATTATTCTGTGCACAATGAGATCTCGTAGCTGAGGGCTATAATTGATGTCGTCTAAAAACGTTAATTTAGCTAAATAATCAGTACGTCAATTAGTAGTAATTATTAGTAATTATCATTCAATCCTTAATGATAATCATCGTGTGGTTGGAAGGGGCCGGTTACGTAGATTTGTCATTCTTCAATGGATGGAGTTGAACTAAAGTTTCCACTGTTTAAAGACACCTTTTTATTAGTCAATCTATAAATTTTCGTTTATTAAAAATAAGCTGACAAGTACGCAACTTATACAATGATAAACTAAGGTCGTATTGGATGTTTAAAGCTTAGATTAAGGCAATCTTTAGATACAATTTAAACTATAGGCATGTTATACATATTGGACTATTAGTATTATAATTGAGGGAAGAGAATCAATAGGCCTATAATTATATATTTAATAATAATAATTAAGCTTATCTTCGTTTATTATGTCAAACTGACATGCCGCAGTATGATTGCAATTCATAGTATGAACAGATGATCACAAGTTATTACAGGAGTCGAATTTAACTTTTTGGCAGCAATGCAAGGCGCCCATCACGTCCTGCTGCTCAGTTTACCAACGCCATCTGGCGAATGAAAGGCTGAGTGGACCTTTGGGAGGGTAGCGGGAAGCGTTCCCGCGTCCGTGCTGATTTTCTGCTCTTCGTGCCAGAGCGTTGCCGTTACCCTAAACCTCATCCGAATTTTTAATTAGTACTCTGTATACGAAATGGGGGTGGAAATGGGGTGGTAAGCGTCTCTAAAAGCCTCTGCCACCCAAATGTCCACCACGCCACCTTCACGTGGTACCCCTGTTGGAAACAAAGTGCGTGGTGGACGACCGAACCCTCGCCGGTATATGCGAGCCCAGCGACAAGGAGTCGGAAGGACGGACGATGAAGGACATCGACGCTCGGAGATGGTGTCTCGCTAAAAACACCGAGAGGAAGGCAACGGGAAACCACCTCTCTAATTTCCCAAGAAACACTTGCAATGACGAGGTGCTACAGGTTGTTGATGGGGAGCGATGGCTGGTGGCAGCAGTGGGGGAGGGACGGAGGAGCTGGGTGGGGCACGTGTTGGGGGACTCCCTTCTGGGGGTCATGGAGGGGAGAGTGGAGGGGAGGGGGGCCGGGGCGGGTGATGCTGGGGTGGATGGCCGACGGATGCAGCGAGTTGGGGGAGGGGGCACAGCACGGAGGGGAGTGGCGTCATTGGAGGTTGGAACCTGCCGAAGGGCAGAGAACTTAAAGAAGATACGAAATTACAGTCACCATTGTTAGGAAGGGAAAAACATGGTGACGGGGTGGAGCGAGTAATCACTGGTTATTATGGCTGCCTTTCCTTACGTAGAGAATCCGTTATTAAACAAAGTGCAATTAGCAAAAACAGAGATTAAACCATGGTCAATAATAAATATAGGGTTCTTATATGGTAGTGAAAGCCGTTATAAAGGTGTTTAAAGAGCATTGCATTATCCAGTATTTCATGAGATCTAACGTTTGATAAGGAGTCTTTGTCGTCTACATTAACCTGAGAAATGGTCTACATAAATAAAGAGTACAAGTATTAATAATTATTAATTATTTAGTCGTTAATGATAATTATCGTATGGTAATAATTGTGATCACATGGGCCATCCTGCTATAGTTTTCAAATGCTGATGATGATTCCAATTGTTTAACGACGTCCTTTGGCTACTATGGCCGCCGACGTCTTTGTGTTTGTATTGTATTTCCGGTTTTTTCTCTCCTTTTCTTTCCTCCTTTTCTTTTGTTTTCTCTGTGTCTATTCCAACACTCTTTTTTGGCTTATTCAGCTCTTGTTTGGCTATATCAGCTCTTTTTTGGCTATATCAGCTCTTTTTGGCTATATCAGCTCTTTTTTGGCTATTTAAGCTCTTTTTTGGCTATTCAGCTCTTTTTTGGTTATCACAGCTCTTTTTTGGCTATAATAAGCTCTTTTCAAAATGTTTACAAAGTTATTTACAGTTTTTCTATGTTTTCTATAACAACATGTAATGCTACTTGCAAACATAAGTTTCGCATATATGTGTAATATATACATGTATTATATACACATTTTATTGCAACATACATCTAATTACAATAATGTATCGTTAACATTTATTTTCATAACAGGATAACTTAATTAAACATTTCGTTCAACATTTTCCTATATAGCAATGCAATATTATTACAAAATGTAATAAAATTATTAATCATCATAGTCAAATGATCCCTAATTACACGTATAATCACACTTGTTTTGTTTTAATTGATATTTTAATCACAAGCAATGTGTTCAGTTATATGTTTGTAATAGATTTGATATGATACTGATATTTATGAGAATGATTATAGTATTTTTCCTTTATTAATTATTTTAACAAGATTATATACTGTACTCTGCAAACATCCTGTGTCTAGCAGAGATTTTAAATTAAATTCTGATTTATAACTATTACATTTTTCTTTTAAGATAGTTGAAATATTTTCCTTTTTACATTCCAATAGGATATGTTCTATACTTTCCGTTACCTCACAGGTATCACAAAACCCAGTAGGGTGTTTTCTCATTTGAAATAGTCTTTTATTAGTAATGGCAACACCAAGCCTCAATCTACTAATTTGTACCTCTTTATGTCTATATGGATCAGAAAATTTTATATTTGTAGACACAAGTGGGCATATGGTTTTATAGAATTTCCCTTTATTATCAATGTTATAATCAATTTGCCATTTATTTATTATATAGTCTTTAATAAAAGTATTCATCTTTTGTATTTCTAAGTAACTTGTGGAATTAATATTATCTAAACTAAGTGCTTCCTTTGCTAATATATCTGCTTCTTCATTACCTTTAATATCTACATGGCTTGGAATCCATACCATTTTGATTTGATTAGATTCCAACTTGTTCAATTGAATCATCAGTTCATTAAACAAATTGGGTCTGGAGTCAGATTTGTTTTTCTTAATAGAGGTAAGTACACTTAATGAGTCAGATAGTATTGCATATTGACAGTTCTTATTATTTTCAGTATTTAGTATCCATGTTACTGCTTCTTTAATTGCAGTTAACTCTGCTGCATAGATGCTGGAACCATTACATAATCTAAACTTTCTATGTATATCTATACTTGGAATAGTAAACGCTGCAGTGACGATTTCTTCTGCCTTTGATCCATCTGTATAAATAAGTGTTTCTGACTTATACGTTTATATCATTTGAAGTGCAATTAGTTTAAGAAATTCAGGGTTATCTCTTTTTTATTAATCTGCTTTTTGAGACTGATATCTATATCTAATTTCTTATTAGTCCAAGGGGGAGTTTGGGGAAAACAGGGTCCAATAAAAGATGTATCTAAAGATGAGATGAATTAATTTGTTCTGTAGTGTAAAGAATGGTTCTTGTTTTGCGGTGTTCTATGGATATCTGTCCAATGTGGCTGGAAAGTCATTTTACATGGATGATCCTTAATTCCTAGTATTTTAATTCCCATTTTATTTGAGTTATATAATCTTCTCATATTGACGGGTAGTTCCCCACATTCGTTTTGTAATGTTGATGCTGCTGTATTTCTTGGGGTTCCACAACACAATCTTAGTGCCTCTGTTTGAATTGTAGATAGTTTATCTAAGAGCGATTGACTAGCTGTAGAATAGGCAAATGCGCGTGGAACGAACGATAAAATACGTCGTTGAAGTACCATTAAAACGGTGTCTAACGCAGCATTGCATTTTCCAATGTTTAAGGGGTGACTAAGGAGTTATATGGAGCAATAAAAATCTCACTGCTTCATTTGAGCTCAGTGTATTTTGCGCACTTAAACTAGTGCAAACAAAAATATGTTTTCCATTTACGGTTTGCAACTAATACATTCGGTTTTGTCCATTATCGAGTCCTACCTAGCATTAATGTGCCTTATCGTCATTGTACACCCTGAGAGTGCTCCGCTCGCACGGACTCCAACCAGCAGCACTTCATGACATCACCATGGCAACAACGTTGGCATATATCATCTATCCCTCACCGTCGTGGTGGGGATACACCAGCAAAAAAGACAGAGGCAAGATAGACCACCTGTTCAAGAGAATGATCCGCTGCGGTTTTCTGCCTGCCACCGCTGAAGGAGCCACTCAACTGTCCAAGAAGTCGGACGATAGGCTCTTTCAAGCTATCATAAGAGAACCTTACCATGTTCTCCGAAATTTACTTCCCCCATCCCGCAATAGTGGACACAACCTCCGAGTAAGGACGCATAACTTTACCCTACCTGAAAAAGACGACCGTATTACATATCCGGCATCCTGTATAAGAATGCCTACTGACTTAGTTTATACCGCTCTCTTAGAAGCCCCGAACCATGTTATTTGTAGAAGTTGCGTCTGTGTCAGCTTTTGAATTTTCAATAAACGAGTATTGTATTGTATCTGACGTATGCTAAGATAACTATTATTGCTATGCCTTCATTGAGCACCAGTATCTAATGACTGCGCCATCGATTGATGTTTGATCATTAGATAAAGGCGCTTAATGATGATGGTGATGATGATGATGACGACGACGACGACGATAATAATAATAATAACTTTATTTTATTATTATTATTATTATTATTATTATTATTATTATTATTATTATTATTATTATTTTGTTTTGTTTTTGTTTTTTTATTTTTTTACCCGAGGTATCTATAATCCATCAGGTGTCATATTAATAAGCAATGTTTACTCTGGAGTGGCCATCCTTGTCAAGATCTGGAAGAACAAAAGTGCCGTGGAACGCAACAGCGTTATTATTATTATTATTATTATTATTATTATTATTATTATTATTATTATTATTATTATTATTATTATTATTATTATTATTATTATTATTATTATTATTAGACGAATAACTTTGAGATAAATCGTGTTACAGTAAAACGCCCTCGAGACCAAGGTGGATCCTACGTTGAAAGCAGTTGATGAATATAATTATAGCGTTGTATAGATAGACTGGTTCTGGACACTAACCGGGCGTGCTCTTCAGAAGGTAGTCGATGATGTAAGCCTCCTTGACCGAATCTAGGGAGACGAGGTTAGCTCCGAAGGCCAGGCAGTACTCGCGCGCCTCGTGCCAGGAGGCGTTGAACAGCGAGAACCGGTAGCAGGACGGCCACGTCCCTCCGCCGATGAACTCCGTCGGGCAGACCAGCGCTCCTGAAGGGCCGCTCCTCTTGCTGGTCCCACCACCACCACCGGAACTGGATACGAGACCTCCAGGAGTGACGCTGTTGCTCTTCGCCTTCAGCTGGTTCATCGTTTCGCTGACGTGGCGCAGATCCGTCTTGATCTGGCGGATGTGGCGCAGCGAGCGCTGGGACAGACCCTCCATCATCCGGACGAGGGTCTGCTCGAGGTTCTGGATCTTCCGCATCGAAGCGACGAGGTCCATCTCGCCAGACGCTTCCAGAGGGTCTGTCACCACTCCGCCGACCCCGCCCCGCAGACTGTTATAGTTTAAGGTCCCTGCTGAGGGGTCATCGCCCGCCATTCCAACCCCACATTCGCCACTGACGGCTTTCAACATCACCCTGTACTTGCAGCCAGACTGGGAGACGTAGCAGGTGTCAAGGTCGCTCTTCAGTGCAGGCGCACTCCGGGTTACACTCCAAACACTCAGCCATAGAAGAAGTCCAAACTGCAGGTGTAGACTCATCATCTTGAGTTAATTAGTCAATGGCTATTACTATTACTTAATTTTGGTCTGTGCCGGTCCCTTATTGTCTGCTTAGGATAATAGTATTGAATGCGCGGGATTCGTCCCTGTTTAATAACCGGTCCACTGAACACGTCGTCAGGAATTATGGATTACTATTCAAAATTTAAGTTTAACAAATTCGGTTATGGACACCACATTTAATTCAGGCGCTTAAGTTAAAATACGACAAAAAAACCTTGCAAACATCTTTTTCCGCTGTCAAGATATCACTCACTGGCCAATGGAATTTGGTTGGCTCCAAATAGGTCACTGTATATCACTGTATATAGACTACTGTATATTGTTCAAAACAAATTTTTCTTCGTTTTTCTTAATCCGTTCTTTCTATTCCCTCTCGATTTCCCTTTAGTCCCTTCTTTGTATGTCTGAAACTGTCTTTTTCTCCCTCTCAAAATCCGATGAAGTTGAACCAATTGCAAATTGCTTAGTTACAGACGTTGAGATATCACACGGCGAAATACGTGTTTAGCTAGATACAAACGATTTTGGATACAGGTCTAGTATCCCAACTGCATTGAAAATGTAAGTCAGTCAGATAATTATATAGGTTTATTGCGCAACCGAAGATTGTAGCATTTTGTTCCGAAATTCCTTTATCTGAAATTGAAATGTCCCTGTAAAAGACAAGAGAAGTTTTATCATTTTTCACCTAGATCTGTAAGTCCTTTTGTCCATGCATAACTATAGCTACGCTGAAATCAGTCCGTTGCTTAAACGTTGCTCAACTTATTGCGTTAAAGTTGCTTTAATTATTGCTTATCGGTTGGTTTACTTTGCGCTTTGAAGTTGATTTACCGAGTGCTTCAAACTTGGTTATCTTAGTACTTAAACGTTGGATTATTTTAACTTAAAAGTTGATTTACTTGTTGCTTAAAAGTTGGTTTTATTATTTCTTATAAGCTGGCTACTTATTGCTTGTAAATTGGTCTGTTATCACCATCCAGCCAACCCGCTCTACCCGATCATCCTCCGACTCTCTCTCTCTCTCTCTCTCTCTCTCTCTCTCTCTCTCTCTCTCTCTCTCTCTCTCTCTCTCTCTCTCTCTCTCTCTCTCTCTCTCTCTCTCGACCTCCGGTCACTATACTCATCTCAAATTCTCCAACCGAGCCATATCCATCACTGCACCACATCTCTGAACGACCTACCTTCTGAATTCCGCACTTTTTCAGTTCCTCCGCCATTATCTCCAATCACCCATCATCTGCCTCAGGCTCCTCTATCCATCACCGCCTAGGCTTTCCACTCGAAACTAAAGTCTCTCCTCTTCAAGAACTCTTACCCCGACTCAACTGATCATCTACCCTCCAACTCTCGACCTAAACGACACCCACCTTAACAGCTACTCTGCCCCTCTGATCCTCTGGAAACCGCACTCGGACCTCCTTCGGACTACTCTCTCGGACAACCCCTCTGATTAGACGCAGCGCTCGTGAATAAGCTGGTGCCCTGCTCTTGGCTTTCGAGTAGCGCTTTAGAAGTTTGGAGATTACGATTACGACTACATCTGATTAGTTTTGTACTCGTTTTTACATCTTTAACGCACAGCATCTCTGGCGGAATTCTATGTAGTTTAAGCGCTCGTGAATAAGCTGGTACCCTGCGCCTGGCTTTCGAGTGGCGCTTTAGAAGTTTGGAGATTACGATGTTATTGCTCATAGGTTGGTTTGCTAAGTTATTGCTTGTTGCTATTATAGGCTAACACGGCTGACAGAACGCACAAAACTGGTAATTGAATCAGGACCGGCCTCAGCCCCAATGACGCTCCAGTAAAGTATAATAATTATTTAATTATTTGGCGTCCCCTACCCCACTTAATAATTACGCCACTGCTCGTACTCTGGCAGTGCTAGTCCAAGGCCTAGAGAAAGAAAGAGGGCGCCGCTAATCATCTTTGTCATGACGGGTAAGGTCCTGGCAGCCATAAGATGTCGTTGAACAATAAAAATATTATTACTTTATAAGTAGAAGTAGCCTACCAAAAGCCAGGTAAGTTTAGTTCAACGTCAACGGCCCTGATGTTGCTAAAACACTTAATTATGGTTTTAACCGATATACTACTCTGTTTAGACATCTTTAAAATTGCTGCTTCTGAAGCTAAATATGAAAATGAGTTTCCTTCGATAACAAAGATGAACTCCGCCACTGATCGTACTCTGTCAGTGCCAGTCCCAAGCCTGGATAAAGGAGGAGGGCGACGCTAATGGTTTTTGTTACCACACACTGGTCGTTAGGGGTCATCCATTAATTATGTCAACAAATTTTAGGCCTTTTTGACCCCCTCCCCCCTTGTCAACAACTGTCAAACATTGACGGACCCCCCAAAAAATTATGTCAACAATCCCAGAACCCCCCACCCCCCCTACCGGCAGCGTAGCCAGACTGACTTTTTCTCAATGACCTTTTTTAGAGATTTAAACTCCGATGACTGTTTTTTAGAAATTTTTTTCCTGGTGACATTTTTTTTTAGTCATTTACCATATTTTTCCATTTATTAAAAATTTGTTGACGTCAACTTGGACGTCATAACCCCCCCTCCCCTGTCAACAACTGTCAAACTTTTCCAAACCCCCTCACCCCCTATTTGTTGACATAATTAATGGACGACCCCTTAAACAGTAATCAAGCGAAGATAACAAAAGATCATTAACGTCCTTCTCCTTTATCCAGGCTTGGGACTGGCACTGTCAGAGTACAAACAGTAGCGGATCCGAGTAGCGATTGTATGTAGGCCTATTTTTTCAGCTTAACGACATTGTGTTATAACAAAGATCATTAGCGTCGCCTGTTTGTACTCTGATAGTGCCAGTCCCAAGTCTGGATAAAGGAGAAGGGCGACGTTAATGATCTTTGTTATCAAACAGAGTCGTTAAGCTGAAACTACTAGGCCTACTAATCGACATAGGCCTATTATGGCTAACAATTTCTATGATGCTACACAAACGGTGAAAACTGTTCACTGTTCAGAATAATTACACACCTTTTTAAAGTGGACTATTCGCCATATAAGTATAAGTGGTTTCGCATACGGTGAGCTCGCTCATAAATGGGATCCCGTCGAAGTTATTCTTATTGTCTTAGGACGCGAAAGCATCTAGTGTATTACAAGAAGGCTATAATTATTATGCCACGCGAACGGTGAGAACTGTTCAAAATTTTCTATCGTTGTCAACGCTCTGTGTTGCCATAAGATGTCGTTAAACTCTGGATCCACCCAATCGTTACTTGTTCCGGTATTGTTCACGCTATCTGCAAGTTCGACGTCAAAGTCCCTGACAGCAGTTCAGAGATTTAAATCTCGATCTAGAACGGTCCGTACTTGGAGACCTTAAATGGCGTGGGTCTATTCAAACGGACAGCGGTGGTGAAGGATCTCACGGTTCTCACCCGATCAATTAATTGAAAAATGAGCAAGGTCATTGAGGCCATGCGGTTGCTAAAAGTAAAACGTGTAATTTACCTCTACAGCCATCCACAACTGCCCGTACTCTGGTAATGCCAGTCCCAAGCCTGTATATAGGAGGAGGGCGACGTCAACGGCTCTTCTTCTTCTTCTTCTTCTTCTTTTTATTATTATTATTATTATTATTATTATTATTTTTTTTTTTTTTTGCCCCGAGGTAAACATGATCCCTCAGGGACTTCAATATTAATTAAAATGATAAAAGTCTGGAACGGTTAGAACTCCTCGGGCTCGGGCAATAGGCTGGCAAAGGTACCGCAGATTGCAACAGCGTTAAAGCGCTGTATGACTAGAGATATACGTTGGAACAAGTATGTGGCTTCGCGTTGGTCTCCTGACACAAGGGCTAAAAGTCTCCCGATGTCGGTGATCAGGGACATGCAGGCGGCGCCCATAGGGCCCAGCGTTTCGAAGGCCAGAGGCACAAATTCGTACTCCTCCAGCAGAGCAGTGTATTTGGTTATTTTCCTTAAAGCCGCTATTTCCGCCGCAGCACCAGCTCTGATGGCTGTCGCTGAGACATATGACGCCGCCAAGGTATCGATCATTATTATTATTATTATTATTATTATTATTATTATTATTATTATTATTATTATTATTATTATTACTATTATAATTATTATTACATTATTACTATTAGTATTATTATTATTCGATCGATCTGAAGTGAGCCATAAACACAACTTACCTTTTACCTTGGAACAGTTGCGTCGATCCGCGTCAGAGGTCGAATGAATCCGTTGAATGGAGCAACTCTTCTCTTCCAAAGCTTTCAACCACTTCCCTCTCTTCAAGTGGAGAGCCAACGAATCCACTCCACTCTATATGGAGGCATCATCAACCGCTGAAACTGATGGAGAACTTTTTCCACTGCGATCGTTGCTTCTACCATCTCTCCTTTTAACTCCTCATCTGCTTCCGGCTCCTATCCTCTCCTCTCCTCTTCTCTCCTCTGCTCTCCTCTTCTCTCCTCCTTCCGTTCTGTCTATCCCGCATCCTTATCCTCAACCTTTCTTTCCCGCTACTTCTCTTGATTTACTCCTTTCCACCGATTTTCTTCCACCTTCTGGAACCTCCTTCTCCCCTCCCCTCGTCCCCTCCTTCCTCCTCCTCCTCTTCCTTCTTCTTATTCTTTTCATCCTCCTTATCCTCCTCCTCCCCTCCTCCTCCCCTCCTCCTCCTCCTCTTCCTCTTCCTCCTCCGCTTCTTCTTTTCCTCCCTCCTCCTCCCTCTCCTCCTCTCCTCCTGCTCCCTCCTCTTCCTCCTCTTCTTCTCCTACCCTCCTCCTCCTCTTCCTCTTCCTCCTCTTCTTCTTTTTCCTCCCTCCTTCTCCTCCTCAACTCCTTCTCATCCTGCTCTTCTTCCTCCTCTTCTTTCTTTCTTCTCCTACCTTCCTCCTCCTCCTCCTCCTCCTCCTCCTCCTCCTCCTCCTCCTCCTCCTCATCCTCCTCCTCCTCCTCCTCCTCCTCCTCTTCCTTCTACTCTGCCTCCTGCCTGTCCTCCTCGTTATCTCCTTATTTCTTCTTTAACCCCTTCTTCCTCTTATTCCTCTTCCTCATATTCCTCTTCCCCATTCCTCTCCCTTCTCGTCGCTCCTCCTCTTCCCTCGTCCTCTATATTCCTTCTCCTCCTATCCCTATCCCTCCTTTGCCTTCCTCCTCTCTCTTCCACTCCTCAGTTACAAACTGCGTTGCCCAAGTTACCATCCTTCGGGCTGGGCGCCTTTCGGCACAACCCCCCCCCCCCATCCAACTGGACCTTTGCAAACAAACGAAAGGGAGCCAAACTCCATCAGCCGACTGTCAGTCAACGCTGGCTGCAGAGGAGGGAGAAGATGGGAGCGACAGAAAGTGGGAGGAGCGGTGAGGATGAGAGGAGAGGATTGCGTCTAATTTCGGTCGGCTTCTGGGATCCGACGTTCTTCAAAACACACGACACAACCGCAGAAGAAGCAAACCGTCTGAAGTCGAACCCAAACAAACAACACGAACGTATAATAAAATGCGCCGCATAAATCCATCACCTAACGAGACAGCTGACGATTAACTTCTGAAGCGCCAGGAATAACCCCTTCAATTGACCAAAGGAAATACCTGCGAGGCTGCGACAAATGTTGTGATCTATAGAGGAAGCATTATTTACGAACCGGCAATACTAAGTTAATACCATCTGTTTTAAACTAGTCTCTTTGATGATACGAGGATGCAGGTTGGAAGAGAACTCCGCCATTAACCTACCTGTGGTAGTGCCAGTCCCAAGCCTGGAGAAAGGAGCAGGGCGACGCTAATTATATTTGTTATGACACAGTGTCGTTAAACAGGAACTAACCAAGTGTAAATTGGTGCTGGGTAATGTACTGTATGTAAGGTAACTTAGTAAGGCGATGTAAACTTAAGACAAGATGAGCTTAGGTAACGCGAGGCAAGGCATGGCCATGGGCGTATTTAGGGGGTGGTTTACGGGTTCAACCCCCGAAATAAATGCATTACTGTTATTAAAAACTAAAAATGTAGAAAAATACAATTTCCAATGGAAACCCCAAAACTTCGAAAACTTAAAACCCCTCCGAAATTTTTCCTGGCTACGCCCCTTAGCCGCATGGCATGTAAAGCACGGTAAGATGGTTAAGTTAGGTTGGTAAAGCAACGCTAGGTGAGGTATGGTTATCTAAGATATGGTAAGTTTCGGCTAGATAGCGTGTGGTGAAATTCAAGGTGAGGTATTGATGTAAGAGTAATGTAGACTCTACATTACTCTTGTAGAGCAACGTTAGAAAAACATTTTAGGCATACAGTAACTTAAGGTAAAGACTTAAAGTACAGTAAGTTATGTGCTAAAGTAAAATAAAATACAGTACAATCGCGCATTTCTTAAAAGGCTAATTCAATTTTCGTTTCAATCAATCGGTCAGAATGTTTATTGCGCCCATGTAGATTCAAATGCGTTCCCGACCCAGGCCAAGCGGAAGAAGGTTATCTTAAGCAGCTGATGGAACAGAGAGCAGGTAACGTTAGAAAAGTATATAGCGTATTGCCAAAGGGAGCTCGTTCCATGTTTTCGGACTAGCTGAAGTTTTGAAGGTCATTCCAGCTGAACTGAAAGGATCACCACAACAACTGAACAACAAGGACAACACTCATGCCAGAAGTAACAACCTCTAAATACCCAACTGACCCTCCTCCTCACACCCAAACACCCATCCACACACGCATACCGCCACATGCATACCAACACACCTATGCCATAAGCAGGGAAGGTTTGCTGCAGCCGAATGTAAGGATATAGAATGTGTGTTAACGCAGGTATTTCGTAACTGGATCCCTACTTTATCTCTAATGATGCGATTCAAACGACTGATAGCAAAGCGTTAATACGCCTGATTTATAGCAATACGCCCACCTACATCTACATACATATATACATATACATATATAACTATATACATATGTATATATACATATATATCTATATACATATGTATATATAATTATGTGTATGTTTATCAGTTATTTAAAACACACACACTTACACATATTGGTGTGTGTGTGTATATGTTTGGTGTGTGTGCACTTGTGTAGGCCTATGTGTAGGTGTGAGTGTATGTGTGTATGTGTGTACGGAATAACTTATACTTCCGGCCAGCGATAGAACGGAAGAAGATCCGAACGCATGCTGAGGATGCTGATCCGGTTGCTGTTGCTGCAATGATCTTGAACCAGCGCAGCCAACAGGAGACGAGGCATCATCATCACCACCACCATCATCATTATCATCATCATTATCATCACATCATCATCATCACCACCATCATATTTATCGTCATCACCATTATCATAATCACCACCACCAAACATCATCACTTCAGCCATGTCATCACCTAAATCATCATCATCATCATCATCATCATCATCATCATCATCATCATCATCATCATCATCATCATCATCATCATCATCATCATCATCATCATCATCATCAGCATCGGCAGCATCAGCATCAGCATCAGCATCAGCATCAGCATCATCGTCTTCAACAACAACAACAACAACAACAACAACAACAACAACAACAACAACAACAACAACAACAACAACAACAACAACAACAACAACAACAACAACAACAGCAACAACAACAACAACAACAACAACAACAACAACATCATCATACGTATAGCCTCTTCTGACAAGCAATTCCATAGAGCCAACAGGTAAGACATCTTCTTCCTCCTCCTCCTCCTTCTCCTCCTCCTCCTCCTCCTCCTCCTCCTCCTCCTCCTCTTCATCTTCATCATCATCATCCCCATCATCATAAGTCGAGTCCGAGTCGACGGGGGTCCGGGAATGCGTCGTCGCTTATCGGGATCTGTCCCGGCACCGGATTATACCATCCGGATCGGGTTTCCAGGATCCGACTGCGAGAGATATTTGGAGGAGAGAGAGAGAGGAGAGAGAGAGACGGGGGCTGGAGACGGTAGAGAGTTAAGTGGTCGACTGACGTATATACGCTCCAGTAAGTAAGTATGTAAGTAGTCTTTGGAGAGGAAAACCTCTCTGCTCCTTCCCTCTCTCCCCTCTCTCTCCCTCTCTCCTCTCTCTCTTCCCTCTCATCCTCTCTCTTTCTCTTCCCTCTCTTCCTCTCTTCCTCTCTTTCTCTTCCATCTCTTCCCTCTCTTCTCTCTGCCCTCTCTTCCGTCTCTTCCGTCTCTTCCGTCTCTTCCGTCTCTTTCCTCTCTTTCCCTCTCTTCCCTCTCTTCCCTCCCTCTCCCCTCTCTTCTCTACTCTCTTCCCTCTCTTCCCTCTCTTCCCTCTCTTCCCTCTCTTCCCTCTCTTCCTCTTCTCTCTCCCCTCTCTTCCCTCTCTTCCCTCTCTTCCCTCTCTTCCCTCTCTTCCTTCTCTTCCTCTCTT
>JACEVL010003116.1:0-15544 GCA_020284085.1 Aporrectodea caliginosa
GAACAATAATTATTGTTTTGATCAATCAGAATTATGAATTCACACTATTTTGCTGCTATTAAGTTGCTGCATTGTGGATAGTTTCTCGTTTGGTTTGTTGATTGTTACAGAGACAAAATATAATATGACAAATGTCGATAAATATTCCTTTAACCCTTAAAGGACGGCGTGGGGTAAATAATTACCCCAGCGGTGTTTGGATGTTGATTGCGGAGCAAATCTAGTAAGGCACAATTTGACGTTCCATGTGTTTACAAGTTTGGACCAATGGCTTATTCTGACACAAAAACCATCACGATGCCATGTTGTGGGAAAAGATTTTTGAGTCCAAAGTGTCATGGGGTAAATATTTACCCCACTTCGTCCTCAACGTCGTATTTTTTTCGTTCATATTGAAAATATGTTTTTGACAGATATTATGCTCATAAGTAACCTGCAATCGGAAATAAAGTGTTGAGTCTACCGTGGAAATGAATTTCAATAGTTGCAATAATTTCGAAGAGTTTATTTTCCAAGATGACGGCCAATATGGCCGCCAAAACAAAAACCCATGTATGTCTCAGCTCATAGGTAAGCTAGAATATCAAACAAAGTGTCGAATTTTATGCCTTCAAGGCCAAGGAATCGATTTATCGTAGCGGCATTAGCGTGAGAGTTTCACTTTCCAAAATGGCGGCCAATATGGCCGATTAAAGACAAAAATATGTATATCTCAGTTCATAGGTAAGCTAGAATAACAAATGAAGTGTCGAATTTCAACTATTGAAGGTCTAGGAGTCGGTTTCGCGTACTGGCAATAGTGTATGAGTGCTACTTTCCAAGATGGCGGCAAATATGGCCGCCAAAACAAAACTATGAGCTGAGCTATATATTCATGTGTTTTGGCACAATTTTGGCCGCCATCTTGAAAAGTAACACTCGCACACTATTGCGGCTATGCAAAACCGATTCCTAGATCTTGCAACTATAAAAATTGACACTTCATTTGTTATTGTAGCTTTCCTGTGAGCTAAAATATACTTAGTTTTTTGTTTTGGCCGCCATATTGGCCGCCATCTTATATAGCAACAATCCCATACTATTAACACTAGTAAAACTCGATTCCCTGACCTCGAAAATATTAAAGTAGACATTTCATTTATTATTCTAGCTTATCTATGAGCTCAGTTATACGTATTTCTGTTTTGGCAGCCATATTGGCCGCCATCTTAGATAGTGGTATTAAAACACTATTGCCTCTATAATAATTCGTTTCCTTGACTTTAGAAAACTTAAAATAGACACTTTATTTGTCACTGTAGCTTATCTTTGAGCTGAGATATACATATTTCTGTTTGGCGGCCATATTGGCCGCCATCTTGAATATTAACATTCGCACACTATTGCCACTGAGAGATAACGATTCCTTGACCTGGAAATATTGAATTAGACACTCTATATGTCACTGTAGCTTATCTATGAGCTTATATGTACATATATCTTTAAATGGGCGGACATCTTGGCCGCCATCTTGGATAGTAACAACCCACATTAGTGCCACTACGATAAATCTATTCCCTGACCTTGAAACTATTGAAATTGATACTGCATTTCTTATTGTACCTTATCCATGAGTTGAGATATTAAAAATTTCATTGGGGTAAAAAATTACCCCACACCGTCCTCAACGTAGCGTAAAATGTGCCCGTCCTACGAAGGTTAAGCATGAACAAGACATTTGATTCATCACAAGCATTTTGAATTTAAGCTGTGTAATAAATACTTCATCCTTGAAATGGAAAATGCTGAGTAAATTTATATGCAGTGCCTTTTAGTGACAAGCTCACCGAGTATAGGTTGCGATTATTCTAAAAATGCCTGTTTACTCACTCATTCGCCTACCCACCCACCAACCCTCAACCTACCCACCAACCCACCCAAAGTTCCAGTTGCGGCGCTACAGCAGGTCGCAGCAGGTCATTTGACCTGCCTATTTTGCTCTCGACCTGCTTAATGACCTGCCTAAAATTCTTTGGAAGTTTTAATATCTTCTTTTCATTTCAAACAATAGCATCTGTCCAATAGGATCACTATTGCAATTATTATATCTTCTTCTTTTGGTTCTCTGCCTTGCTAGGCAGGTTCGTACGTCCAATTTCGCCATTCATCACGTTTTCTGGCTCTTTCCTTCAGTTTGCTGCAATCTACCTCCATCATCCAGTCCAACAACATCATTCTCGGTCTTCCTCGTGTCTTCTTCCCCTCCATTCTTCCCTCAATTATAATGCTTAGAAGGGAGTCTCCCCTCATGATATGGCCCAACCATTTTCTTTGTCGGCTTCTTATTATCCCTATCATGGATCTTTTCTCGTCCACCATTTGTAGTATGTCTTCATTTGTCCTCCGATCCATCCTGCTGACTCTCCATTCTTCGCCATATCCACATCTCGAAGGCCTCCAATCTTCTGATGTCTTCCTTCCTTAGAGTCCATGTCTCTGATCCGTATACCACCACACTCCATATCATAGACTTGATAATTCTTTTCTTTAGATTCTTATTTAGCTTTCCTCTCTTTAATTCCTTTCTTTTATAGAAGGCATCTTTTCCCATGGCTATTCTTCTCTTTATTTCTACATGACACTTTGCATCAGTTGTGATCATACTTCCTAGGTAACAGAATTTTCCGACTTGTTCCAGTTCCTTACCATCTATAGGCCTAGTGATCTTTACTGCCTACAATTCTTTGGAATTTTAATATCTTTTTTTCATTTCAAACATCAACATCTGTCCCATAGGATCACTATTGCAATTATTATATCTAAACGATATTTTTACGTTTATGTCAACAGAAGTCTATGTTTTTAAGCTCTAAAATTGAAATGTTTTAACAAACTCTAAAATTGAAATGCTTAGCCTATGTAGTCTTCGCCGCCGTTGGGTCTAGGACTTTACCCCCCGGCCCATTACCCCCTGCCATTACCCCCTGCCATTACCCCCGACCATTACCCCCGTAGGACATTACCCCCGCCATTACCCCCCCGTCCCGTATAATAATATATCATAATTATAATCATAATTATTAATATATAATATTATAACTAATAATTATAATTGTTAATTATAATTATTAATTATAACTATAATATAATGAATTATAATAATATTTATTAATTAATATAGTAATATAATTATTAAAATAATAAATAATATGTAATAATAATTAATATCACTAATAAATATATTAATTATTTATTATAATTATAATTATGTATAATATATAATATTAATATATTATATTAATTGTTATAATTATATTATTATTATATAATATATAATTATTAAATTATATATATATAATATAATATATACACATGTACATAGGTATTTATATAATTATATTAATAATAATATATATTAATATTATATAATTTTATAATAATTAATTATATTGTTATTGATTAATTACAATAATTATTATATAATAATATATATAATAATTATATTACTGGTTCTAAGTGTCAATAGGCGCTAAGTGCCAATTAATTAACACTAGTTCCGCGCGAAATCTGAGATTTGCAGCTCAATCAAATGTACACATACGGGGGGTAATGGCGGGGGGGTAATGTCCTACGGGGGGTAATGGTCGGGGGGTAATGGCAGGGGGGTAATGGCTAGGGGGTAAAGTCCGGATACCGCCGCCGTTAGGGCCCACCTCAAAAATTAGTGGAAATAAATACAATAGGGCGTCGTTGATTAGGCCTACTTCGCAAAACTAACCTTTTCGCTTCGATGTCTTTTCAGTTGTTTACGAATTGCATCAACGTTATAATTTCAGTGGCGTAGCAATGGGTGGTGCAGGTTGTGCAAAGCCCAAGGGCCCCTGCGGCACAAGGGCCCAGTGATGTAGTCGAGTCCACCTTAGCCGAGTCCGAGTCGAGTCCGAGTCCACCTAAGCCGAGTCCGAGTCGAGTCCGAGTCCAGAGTTGCTCGAGTCCGAGTCCGAGTCCGAGTCACAAAGGATCGAGTCCAAGTCCGAGTCCGAGTCCTTCAACACCAAAATTCACTGATCAAACACGCAATTTAATGGCATAGAAAAATAACAGCACATTTATGCTGGAAGAATTATTATTTATTATTATTATTATTTTTATTATTATTATTATTATTATTATTATTATTATTATTATTATTATTATTATTATTATTATTATTATTATTATTATTATTATTATTATTAAACTGCCATTTACAACGCGCCTAAACAAAAAGAATCTTGCACAAAAGTGCGTAACAGGAAAGTCTAATTACTTTTGAAGAGCGATAATGTAATGTAGGCCTAATGTAGCTTGTCCGCTGCAACTTTTGGCTTTGGGACCTCAGCCATAATTTTAATTACAAGAATAATTGAAGAATTACGCTTTGAAAAACTGATTTCTAAACAATGAGATTAGACTAAGGTAGGCCTATTTTAATACTGCTTTGCTGCCAACACATCTGTTTCTAGATACGTGCTAGACCTATTCGGCTCCTATAAGGTTCGTGCGCAGAGGGGTATTCCAGGCTGCAAAATCGCTTAATGTTCGATTGCCATTCGGCTGGCCCAGCTGCGCGAATGGGGTATTCCTTTAGGTCAGAAGCGCTATAAACGGGTCAAATCTCCCTTCGATGGCCTTGATCTTCAGGCGCTTTATTCTGCCTAGCCATTACTTGCGGGTTGGAGGGGTTTCGCTGTGAAGAATTTTTCCAGCGGCTGCAAACTCCAGAAATTCTGCCAAACGGGCCTCTTGGGCGCGTCTGGTACACTCATTAACTCCGATGAGTGCAGGAGCCGAAGAATATCGTCTCTGGCAGGGTGGGGTATGATCACCCGATGCTCTTTAAACTCCACCTACGGCGAGCTCTTTGATATCTAATGCGCTCTTTAGTTTAGAATACCTATTTTAGACTCGTAAGTAAGGAAGTATACAAGTCGTTTTTTATCGTGAGACAAAATTGTGACTCGGAAACCGAGTCACCGAGTCAAATTCGAGTCCAGGGCCTTCGAGTCCGAGTCCAAGTCCGAGTCGTGACAAGCCGAGTCCGAGTCCGAGTCCGAGTCCACAAAAAATCGGACTCGAGTCGGACTCGAGTCCTAGGCCGGACTCGAGTACTACATCACTGCAAGGGCCCCCAGCGGTGAGACCATCAGAGGGTCTTTCTCTTCAGAATGTAATCAAATCAACTTAACCAAGCCCAGTTAGCTACATCGGTTAGAGCGTGTACATAGGCTGAGTTTAATGCTCCTGTGTGCAAGAGAGCGCGCGGATCGTGGTTCGCTTCCCCAAGGTGGCATATTTAGAGATCTAAAAATCTCGGGCTAGAACGGTCCGTACACGGGGACCTTAAAAGACGTGGCGCCTATTCAAAACAGGCAAGTGCTTCTGAATCGTTGATTCGGGTCATCGACTGCCTACGAATTACGTAGCCTACGGCACTCAAATCTATACTACTTATTTATTTAAATCTACGCATAATAACGCACTCAATAGTGGACAGATCAAACAGCGATTTCTCAGCCTTATAGTTTGTTGGCTGCAACGTTCAGCGCTCTGTTGCCTTCAACACTGTTGGACGCCTCTGACGACTAGCTGGAGGCCTATGCAGAGGATGACTTGTTAGCTAATCAGTATGATACCGACATTTCGCTTGCTTTTCCAGCTCAGCCGTTGTCATTTCGCTCAAGCTTTCGTTCGTAGCCTAGTTGTCAAAGAGGTCAACCATCTTCACAATTGCGCAACTGTTAGCCTACTTATTGACCATTGTGTTCTGTCGTCGACATTCAGTGATGTCCGCATTGCCTACATGTTACGGCTGACTTTGCCAGTGACTGTAGCGACATATTATGAACGAACATTTTCAAAACTGAAGCTCATCAAAAACTATATACGAAGTAGGCCTACCATGTCAGAAGAGCGACTGAGCGACCTGGCAATGTTGTCAATGGAAAATGAACATGCCAAAAAACTTGGCACTTCAAAAGTGGTGGCTATTTTTGCCCAAGAGAAAGCGAGCAAAAGAATGTTTTAACTTTTATAATTATTCTCCTTAGACTACCGTAGACTCGACAATTGTCCAATTTGATTATCTGACATTATTTATCGTGCAAACAACAGCGCATTTTGCACAGCGTTTTTTAATCGAAAAGGTCTCATGGGGAGGGCCCACCACCGAAGCACTGCACAAGGGCACCAAAAACCTTGCTACGCCACTAGTTATAATTAGGCTATAGGCCTACTAAAAGAAATGAATAAATAACAATGAGGCGTTGCAACATTGAAGATTTCTTCGGAAATAAATCTGGCGGAAAACGCGTTAAACAGAATGATAGGCCCTATGACTGTTAGCCTAATGTCGACGTTGGTGTAATTCTGAACTTTAATAATCCTAGCGAATTGCAGGAGTTAAACGATGTTTCTGTATAATGCTGAAAACGTGGGTCATGCGACTCGTGCGTATTGTTAGCATAGACCTACATGTTCATTATGTTCTACATGTTCATCAGTACTTCCAAATCTAGTAAAGTAACTAAAGTTTAACGTTTTAATGCTGAATTCTTTCTAATTTAGGCCCTATTTGAATATGCTACAACAATTGGGCTATAAGCGTTCAATAATAATTGTCTTCGTTATATATACATGTATATACATGTAAATATATACATTTATATATATATAGGCCTATATATAAGTTATGCTGCTTGATGCGTCAAACTCAAACATTAATTTCTTCGACATGCTGAATAACTCCCATGACCCTGACACGACCTGCTGAAATTGTATAGCTGGCGCCGCCACTGTGTCCCAAACCCACCTATTCCCGAACTCACTCACTCACATTTCTTAACTGAGTCTTTAACTCAGCTGCAAACACTTTCTTTTGAAATTTCTATATAACCAATTTGACTTTTAAAGATTTCTTTGCTATTTAGCTAAAATGCAATCAATTAAAATTAATATATTTTTGATAGTTATTACAATGTAATACTCTGCTTCATTTCGCGTTGACTGTCATAGCGTATCGTATATTAAATCAGTAGGCTTTTAAATTTTTCCAACCCAATTTCATAGTCATCACATAGAGACCTACAAATATCTGACCAGAGGCTATCTTACTAGCTCGTTCGCTCACCAACTCAAGCACCCGAAGCACACCCACATATCAAACAACCCACTTATCCAACAAACTCAACATAACCACGCACGTGCCATGCTCAGAATTGAGATAAACTAATTCGACATTTCCTATCTCTATATCCTACCCGGTCTCCTAGTAATCGGATAACTTGACACGGTTATCTCTCAATCACCTACCAATACCGAGCTACCAGCCAACACACTCGAGACGCAGCCTACAGTTTAAAATAGCTTAGCGTAGGTAGTTAAGTTCTACTTACCATCGGACGATCCCTTACTTGTTACGGGGACCTTCGGTAGTTTAACCATCACTAAATAGTGATCCCTTGTTTTACTCATTTATCTATTATTATTTTTGTATTGTTCTCTTTATTTGCTATTATGTGCAGTGTGTAACTTTTTGCGGTGTGTCAACAAGGTTTTTCAATAAACGAATATAGAAAAAATAAGACTTAACGATTACGAATACGATTAACGATTAAGATAATAGTGGCGTCAAACACCGAGAAGTGCCAGAAATGCAGCATTGGCTTAAATGCAACCAAAAGAAACGGGGCAAAACGTTTCCTTCTTGTTGCTTAGCTATACAGAGCAGAAGAAGAAGAACTAATTGCTTCGGTTAATCCTGAGAGGCAGCCATTGCCATGAAAAATTAGCAATCCATATTCCTAATCTCTGTTAGTCCTCTTCCTTATATCCTGGCCATTCCATTGACAGTTTACGACTCATTGTATACGCGACTTTGCCTGTGGCGAAGGTAGAACAGAAATCCCTTAATAGGTTGTGTCTATGCTATAGGAGGCGATTCGAACTCTCAATCTATGGGTTTGTAGATCAGCTAAGTTTTTTCATCTATTGTTTGCCGTGTATCATATTCATTAATAATCCAAGTACCCATAAATCGTCTGACCAGCTGAAATAGCTTCTAATGGTGAATGGATAGCCCCACACGTGGCGGGTTCTTTGACCCTTTTGGATCCTCCTCTTGACATCAGCAGAAACTGTAACGTCATATGTAAATTTAATTTATCCCTTTATAAGATTAGCCTATGCTTAGCCTATAGGCTATATCTTTCTTTTGTTGACGAATAGATAGATAAATAGACGTCATCCGGCAATCAGTTCAGTCAATCACACTCAACTATTCTGAAGCACTAGACCTACTTACAAGCTAAGTGCATGGCGCCAGCTTGTTCACGAGCGGCCGAAGCGGTTATAAAAAATTAATACCCGATAAACGTACAGTTGCGCGCTTGCATTTCAACCCATATTGCGATACCCGTAAGTGGGTAATTTCATTTTCAGCTTACCTTGTGCTAGCGAGAAGGAAGTAGGCCTAGACTGTAGATCGATCGTGCCATGGATTAACAAAGGCACGGACTTACCTACGCAAAAAGACATGTAGGATGCCAACAAGTAGGCCTATGTGCACAGATCATTCACTTTACAGCATAGTGGTGTCATGTTTATTCGCCAATAATTGTACGACAATCATCGTTATGGTAATTATAGATAAGGTATAGCCTCAAAAGACATTTGCGCACGAGTAGGCCTACTAATGGAAAATGAAAGCGACTGAAAAGAAAATTTGTATCTGCCAATTCCATTAGTAAAACTGTTCACACTTTCCATTCCTTAAGCCCGAAGACGATTTAATTATAGAGTATCAATAAACATTCAATTCACTCAACTGTCTAGCATATAAATCTAAAGTCAAAGCAAGAAGATCGAACTTCAATTACTTCAGATGAAGAATTTCATCCAAATTGGAATCAAGAGACGAGATACTATTGTACAGTCGATTGAACCACCATTTCCAGGAATCAAAGTCAACTACTAAATTCAGGCCAAAAAACTGATAGGAGTCGGGCCAATTAATGAGTTTTGAACCCAGCTACATGAGATCAGGTGACTCGGAGTATTTGGTATTAAACTTTGTATAGGCTACAATGACACTTAGTACACTTAGGACCACACTCAAGTTAAAGTGCACTGCTGATTGTATGGTAAACATAAGGAGGACCTAAAAGGACCACGTAAACTGTTTTAACCCTTTGAACCCGACAGGCCGGAAAACTGGCCTGCCACACAGGCGTATATACCCGAAGAGCCGGAAAACCGGCCTGACCATCTACTGCTTGCAATTCTATATATGTGTTTAAGTCTATATATATATATGTACATATGTATATATATATGTGTGGATATAAGTATAGATATATGTGTGTGCTTATATATATATATATATAATTATATGTGTGTTCATATATATTTATATATATGTAAATATGTATATATATATACGGATATAAATATATATATATATGATATATATATGTGTGTTCATATATATACATATATATGCTATGTGTGTTCATATATATATATATATATATATATATACATATATATGTGTGTGTGTTCATATATATATATATATATATACATATATATATGTTCATATATGTACACATATATATTTATATCTTATATATGTACATATATATATATATATGGACATAAGTATATATATATGATATATATATGATATATATATGTGTTCGTATATATACACACATATATATATATGTGTTTTCATGTATATATATATAGTACATATATATCTATATCTATATATATGTACATATGTATATATATGGATATAAGTATATATATACGATATATGTGTGTTTATATATATATACATATATATCTTTTATATATATATTATGTACATATGTATAGATATATATATATTTGGATATAAAATATATATATATGATATATATATGTGTGTTCATATATATAGATATATATGTGTGTGTGTGTGTGTGTGTTCATATATATACATATACATATTTATATCTACGTATATGTACATATGTATATATATGGATATAAGTATAGTATATTATATATATATATGTGCTATAAATATAATATATATTTTTTTCATATACATATATATATATATATATATATATATGTATATATGTATATTATATACTTATATCTATATATATATGTACATATGCTTATATATATATGGATATAAGTATATATGTGTGTGTTCATATAAAATTCACCATGGCAGGAGGCCCGGGTATATGTGCCGATTGGCTAGGAGCGTCGGGTTCAAAGGGTTAAGTTTGGTCTTTACACGCGTAGGCACAACGCATATAAATGACATAATTGATCCCAGACTATTTGTCAGCAGAGCCCATCATCCTCTTATGTCCTCTCTTTAAAAAAGACGTTAAGAGTGCACGCAAATTTTCGTCATATCATTTTAGAAAATGAGTCACTGTCTCTGTATAGGCCCACAGTGCAGACTAATGAGGAAATTTGATGACGACAGTGTTAATTGTCTCTGATCATTCTCTGTTGTTTCTTTGCACAGCGTAGGCCTAAGTAATTAGGAGCAAATGTCGAATGAACGAGAATCAGGTGGATCGCCAATTTGCGAACGATTTAACAAGAAAGGAAGTAAAAGTGAGAAAAATACCACATTTTGAAATATGCATTTAGGATTTGCATCTATTTACTGCTTGGAACTGCAGATGACCAGCCATTTACTTCGATAGGCTGCAAATTATGCTTAGAATGTATCATTAAAAGTGTTCACTTGTATTATTATCATTATCAGAATCACTGTTATGATTATCGTTATCATTATGTTGCTATCGATATCACTTGCAAAAAAACTATAACCATGATTATTTTTGCTATTGTATCATTATTATAATTTTAGATTTGAATACTTACTTTATTATTTTGGTGTATATTATTATTATAATTTTTTATGGTCTCTTTATTATTATTAGTATTATTATTATTATTATTATTATTATTATTATTATTATTATTATTATTATTATTATTATTATTATTATTATTATTATTATAATAATAATAATTATTATTATTATTATTATTATTATTATTATTATTATTATTATTATAATTATTATTATTATTATTATTATTATTATTATTATTATTATTATTATTATTATTATATAACAATATTTATTCTCTCCATCAATCAACATCAATACGGAAAGCTACAATAGACAAGGATGCAGTAGCTGTCTAAAATGAACGTCATAAGTGCCGTTAGTGTCACATCTCCCTAAGGTCTGGCTTATTATTATTTTTGGGGGGCCCGATAGCGCATTGGATAACATCTGGCACAGAGACCGAGAGGTACCGAGTTCGAGACCCGTAGGGCGGATATGCTTTGTAGGCTGCTATTAGCGCCGTTGTATTGCAGGACTGTCTGTTCTGTTAGTAGTTAAGATTTAAATTGCATAACATGTAAATGTACAGCGCAGTGCGTTTGTCAGGCGCTTATTAAAGAAAAGATTATTATTATTATTATTATTATTATTATTATTATTATTATTATTATTATTATTATTATTATTATTATTATTATTATTATTATTATTATTATTATTATTATTATTATTATTATTATTATTATTATTATTATTATTATTATTATAGCATCATCATCATCATCATCATCATCATCATCATCATCATCATCATCATCATCATCATCATCATCATCATCATCATCATCATTTATTAATGAGTCGATTAATCAATACAAATGCATTTCAGTGTTTAAATGTCTGTGAAGTACTTGAATGCATTGCCATACGCGTCTTAGTGAACATCTGAAGTCTCTTTTCCAAGTCTTTCATATACATTTAAACCAACTCAACAGGCGATGCGCAACAACGTAGAGAGACATGTGAATAGCCTAACAAGTCGTAGTCGAATAGTTAGTTATCTTAACCTACTATACTAGAAATTCGTTCTTTGTGTTCTTCAAATATTACTCAAATCGTTTTTCCTTAAATTGAATTTCGAGAAGTCAGTTCAATCATGAGAAATATCTGTATGTCTTTTGATGGCTACGCAAATTTCCAATAGGTTCTGCTTGTTTTGAGTAAAAAGGCACACTGCATATCTACCGAAATTCCCGATAATTGGTAGGCCTACACTAAGGCCTACATTACCTCACATAACCAACTTATTGCGCTGTTAAAATGCGTTATTTACAAGGATTGAATGTATAAAAGCCGGTGGCACACTGAAGTGGAGAGAGATTTCGATTGATGTAATAGGCTGCTGTCATACATTTATATAGCAACAGGTTGGATTAATCAGATATTTAATTTCGCTTACAACGCATGTATTACGTTTACAGAAACTGAATATCAAGGTGCTGTCAAAAACAGTAATCGATATAAAGTGTAGCTTGAAGTTCAACATCTCATATATTGAGTTATGGCTCAGCGATAATGTTGATTTATCTGCAAATATTTGTGTATATATATATATCCAACATTTCATTGGATGTCATGTAATCGCTTACGTCTGAATTCTGCTCAGACTAAATTCATGTGGCTGGGTTCTAGGCAGCAGCTTGCCAAGGTTAACTTGGAAGACCTGGCTATTAAATTTCCTGCCTACAATTTTTCAGCTACAGCCCGTGACCTTGGTATCCTGTTGGATGAGGAGCTTACCTTTGCGCCACATCTGCATCGCCTTAGTCATGATTGCTATTATCAGCTGCGTCAGCTATATAAAATTTTGAATGAATGAATGAATGAACATTTGTTTGAAAAACATTCACTATAAGTAACGTTAGTCAGCTCAAAACAATTAAGACAAGGTGATCTATAATTTCTTAAGTCGTGTCGACCAAGTGCGTGGCTTTTAATCACGAGCCGAATATAAGGACTACAAACTTGGTCTTGCATGCATTGAATTGCCTATGAATTTATGCAATTATATTTTGGTTGAATTTCCTACACTGTTTTGCACATCAGGAAACATGCCGTCAGAACGAGGAGCGTGTGCAACTGATACTGTGGCTGCATGTGAAGGATCCGAGACGAAACGCAGAAAGAGTGAGCAAAACATCCTACTCTTGATTCTAGTCTTCGGCAGTTACCTGTTTTGAACTAAGAATTCATAGACAAATCGTAATCGTAAACTTCAGACTTCTAAATCGCCACTTAATAGACAAGTGCAAGCCACTAGTTTATTCACGAGTGATGTCCATAGATAACAAGTGAAGATCCAAGTCGGGTTGCCAGAGAAACCAGAGACAAAAGGAGGCAGTGGCGGATTTCTCTTTTAGAATGAGAAAGATGGAAGACGAGGAAATGGATGGATGAGGGCAGGAATTCTTGAAGAGATTGGACCTTAATTAGCTTTGGATAGCCCGAAGGTCGATAGATTGAGGAGCCTGAGACGAATGATTTTGGGTGACCCGCGATATTGGTGAATAAACTAAGAATCTGCGGAACTCAGTTTGGAGATTGTTGCACAGTCGAAATTTCATCCCCGTCTATCGATTTACGTTTCAGTATTTCCTTTCAAGGTTGCAGATCTATTCGCTTTGCAAAGCATGGTGACTTGGTTGTTCCGCCGGCACGGAATTTCACGGTCCACTATAAAAGTGTTGCTGTGATCGTTACTGCCTAAAGTAAACTGCCTGAAGTAAACTGCCTAAGAACCTGCGACTTAAACCCCTCAGCCTCTCTTTGCCTCTATATCTATTATAGTATTGACGACGTCCGTATTGCTGTATACAGTGAAAGCTATCTTACCCTGACGATCAAATTCATTAATGTTTCCTTAAAATATTTTTGGGTTGCAGGACGTTAATATAAGTGGTGTGCCATAAGTTGACGGGTACCTGTTGGTTGGGCTGTGTGTGTGTGCATGGGCTCTTCCAGTTGCTGTGCATTATTTGCCCCGTTTATAACATTTCTGTTCTTAACGACATTGAACACCATACAGACGGGCTCGTGCAGCCTTTGTAAGGCACATAAAAGGCCTATAATATGTTGGCCTAATCCGTAAGCATACATCAGATACGTAAGATTTGAAGGAATTAACTAAATTTTCCTGTTGTACTTCATGACTACGAGTTGTTGTGATGGCGGTGAATTACCGAGTAAGACAGTCACCATGATATTTCTGATGGTAAATTAGACAGTTATATATTTTTATTAGGGTAATTTTGGAATTGAGAAAACTATGATCATTTATATGCTGAAAAACTTTGCAAGAGGCACTTCTGAAACGAAAGCAGGAAGTGAAAACCTAGAGATTGAAATCAGAAAACATGTTTTCTCAATCAGGTAAGAAAGAAATGAGCAAAACGTATTTTTGTGAGCCGTTCATAATCTTCCAATCAAGTAAACCCTGAAGTGACTAACGCAGTATAGCCTACTTCTGTAGGCCGACACTATGTTCTACACTATTCATTCAGAACGAAGCGCTCTATCTTATACTATAATTCTTAAAGTTTGTCCTTCCGTATGTATGTATGTATGTTTGCAATGCATCGCTGTCCGGCTAAAGGCTCCGAAACGGAACGGTTTAGCGAGTTGAAAAAATTTACAAAGCATTATTACGCAACGTCTAGGTCAACGCGACTATTTTCAGTTCGCAATTTTATTTAAACGCCGATATATGGCCATTTTAAATTTAACTTTTCAGCGAGCTTATTTCAATACCGCCCATAGTAAGGCCATTTGTTCACGTCACGCATGCTTAATAAGCAATCTTACGTCACACGGAGCATCTAGCAACCAATCAGAAGTCGCCACGGGTGAATTTCTAGGTCAGCGCAACCATTTACAGATTTGGTGACCTAATTACACTAAGCTCACATTTTTTTTCAACCACGGCCATTGCCGATTTTCTAGGTCAAAGCAACTCGAAACTTACTTTAGCTATTCGAATTTCTATCTCATCCCAATTACTTTCAGCTCATAATTTGCTTTCAATTCCGATTTATGGACATTATAAGCATGCCCATTTGTCCACGTCACTAAAATTAATATGCAATCTTAAATTACGTCATGCGGCTAAATATGCAATCTTACGTCACGCTGGCCAACGGCAAATAATACGCCTATTATAATTTAGAAATAACCCGTGTAGTACGGGGAACAAAATAATACGCCTATTTCAGGTAGAGATAAACCGTAAAGAACGGGGAACAAAATAATAATATTGCCTATAATTATAAGGTAGAGATAACCCGTGCAGTACACGGGCAAAGCAACTATGTTCACCTCTAAATATCGTTTCCATTCAGATATATGGACTTTTTTTAAATATTTGAAGCCCATCAGCAAATATAGTAAGTAAGTAGCCTTTATTTGCAGCCGTTAAAAATTACGCCTGGGGAAAACCCGGGCGAACGCCGGGTAAAAATTGCTAGTTCTAACATAAGACAACGCACACGTTCATAAGCTGATGCCGACTACATAGCGTGAAAAACATGCTATGAACTTGCTCATTAGGAATCGCCCAAAAGTTACTATAATCACAGTCACTGTAACACTTTTATATA